>CM059305.1:410000-427500 GCA_030340665.1 Neosalanx taihuensis
TAGTCGTAAAGTTGCATTCTCCTCTCCTCCCCTCCCCTCCCCTCCCCTCCCCTCCCCCTCTTCCCCTCCCCTCCCCCTCCTCTCCTCCCCTCCCCCTCCTCTCCTCCCCTCCCCCTCCTCTCCAGGTGGTGGACCTGCTGTGGAGTGACCCTAAGCCCCAGGAGGGGTGCAGTCCCAACACTTTTAGGGGAGGCGGCTGCTACTTTGGGCCAGACGTGACTCAGCGTCTGCTGGACAGACACGGCCTGACGCTGCTCATTCGCTCCCACGAATGCAAACAGGAGGGCTACGAACTATGTCACCATGGACAGGTACACACACACACACACACACACACACACACTGACAGAGGCATGGCAACACATGTGCACAAACACAAGCACACTCACTACTACCATCAAACTGCTAGCATGTGTGTCCATCCATGTGTACGTGTGTGGCGGGATGTGTTTGGTGTGTGCGTGTGTGGCTGTGTTGGGTGTGTGTGACTGTGTTTGGTGTGGGTGTGTGTGTGGCTGTGTTGGGTGTGTGTGTGGCTGTGTTGGGTGTGTGGCTGTGTTGGGTGTGTGTGTGGGGCTGTGTTGGGTGTGTGTGTGGCTGTGTTGGGTGTGTGTGTGGCTGTGTTGGGTGTGTGTGTGGCTGTGTTGGGTGTGTGGCTGTGTTGGGTGTGTGTGTGGCTGTGTTGGGTGTGTGGCTGTGTTGGGTGTGTGTGTGGCTGTGTTGGGTGTGTGTGTGGCTGTGTTGGGTGTGTGGCTGTGTTGTGTGTGTGGCTGTGTTGGGTGTGTGTGTGGCTGTGTTGGGTGTGTGGCTGTGTTGGGTGTGTGTGTGTGGCTGTGTTTGGTGTGTGTGTGGCTGTGTTGGGTGTGTGGCTGTGTTGGGTGTGTGTGTGGCTGTGTTGGGTGTGTGGCTGTGTTGTGTGTGTGGCTGTGTTGGGTGTGTGGCTGTGTTGGGTGTGTGTGTGGCTGTGTTGGGTGTGTGGCTGTGTTGGGTGTGTGTGTGGCTGTGTTGGGTGTGTGGCTGTGTTGGGTGTGTGGCTGTGTTGTGTGTGTGTGTGGCTGTGTTGGGTGTGTGGCTGTGTTGGGTGTGTGTGTGGCTGTGTTGGGTGTGTGTGTGGCTGTGTTGGGTGTGTCAGGTGATCACCATCTTTTCAGCATCTAACTACTATGAGGAGGGCAGTAACCGTGGCGCCTACATCAAGCTGGGCTCAGAGATGGTTCCACGCTTCTACCAGTACCAGGTCAGCAGATCCACCAGGAAACTCACGCTCACACAGAGGTCAGTGTGTGTGTGTGTGTGTGTGTGTGTGTGTTTCTGTGTGTGTGTGTTCCAGTCTGAGGGGAGGCGTTTGTGGAAAACTGCAGAAATTCAAATGTAAAAAGAGTTCAAAGAAAGTATTTATTGAAGTGTGTGTGTGGGGTTAGTGCTCTGAAGGGTGAGTGTGTGTGTGTGTGTGAGTGAGTGTGTGTGAGTGTGTTTGTGTGTGCATGCAAAGTGAGTGTAGCACAGGGGTCAGATCTGAAGGCTAAGAGTGTGTGTGTGTGTGTGTGTGTGTGTGCAGGGTGTGTGTAGCAGAAGGTTCAGCTCTGAAGGCTAAGTGTGTGTGTGTGTGTGTGTGTGCAGGGTGTGTGTGTGTGTGTGTGTGCAGGGTGTGTGTGCAGGGTGCGTGTAGCAGAAGGTTCAGCTCTGAAGGCTAAGTGTGTGTGTGTGTGTGTGTGTGTGTGTGTGTGTGTGTGTGTGTGTGTGTGTGTGTGTGTGTGTGCAGGGTGTGTGCAGCAGAAGGTTCAGCTCTGAAGGCTCTGCAGGAGAAGTTGTTTGCTCATCGTTCAGAGCTGCTGGCTGAGTTTCAGAAACTCGACCTCAACAACACTGGTAAAAGATCTGTTCTGTCTGTCTTTACTCTCTCCTCCCTTCTCTCTCTCTCTTCTATCTGTCTTTACTCTCTTTCTCCTCCCTTCTCTCTCTCTTCTGTCTATCTTCTCTCTCTTCTATCTGTCTATCTTCTCTCTCTCTTCTGTCTGTCTTTACTCCCTTTCTTCTCCCTTCTCTCTATCTTCTATCTGTCTTTACTCTCTTTCTCCTCCCTTCTCTCTCTCTTCTGTCTATCTTCTCTCTCTTCTATCTGTCTTTACTCTCTTTCTCCTCCCTTCTCTCTCTCTTCTGTCTATCTTCTCTCTCTTCTATCTGTCTATCTTCTCTCTCTCTTCTGTCTGTCTTTACTCCCTTTCTTCTCCCTTCTCTCTATCTTCTATCTGTCTTTACTCTCTTTCTTCACCCTTCTATCTCTCTTCTATCTGTCTATCTTCTCTCTCACTGTTCTTGATATCAAACTCCAGTCTTGTGTGTGTGTGTGTGTGTGTGTCCAGGCTGCATCTCCATGAGTGAGTGGGCCCAGGTGGTGGAGTCTGTTCTGAGGCTGGACCTCCCCTGGAGGACCTTGCGCCCACGCCTCGCCCGCCTGGCACCAGATGGCAGCGTGGAGTACCAGTCCTGCTTCCAGGACATGGACCTGGGCCAGCCTCTACCCAGGGTCAGAACACACAACCAAGAAACTAGAACATGCTAGAACACAGAGAGTACTAGAATGTTGGACATGTACTGGATCGTGGAGAGTTAACTTGCATGTTGGTTTGTACTCCAGGCAGACTTCTTTAACCTGATTCAATACTGATTATGTGACGAGCCATCTGATTATTAGACACAGGGATTGGAGACCCCTGTATGAGAATATTTACTTAATATTAGGACACGAAGGTATTTAAATATATCAAAGAATATGCTAGAATAAGGTATATCTGGACAGAAGAGTTAGTGGTATGACTGTCACTGTTTAAGTTCCACCCTGGTCCTCTTCTAAGCTGAGGTCTCCACCCCTGCAGGTGACCCCCAGCATGGCGGAGACCCTGTACAGATACAAGACAGACCTGGAGATCATCTTCAACATCATAGACAAGGACCAATCAGGTGTGTCCCGCAAGGGAAGTGTGATGTGTGGACAAATTGTTATTTACAAAGTCCTAATACCTCTCCTCCTCTCCTCCTCCTCTCCTTCTCTTCTCCTCCTCCTCTCCTTCTCCTTCTCTTCTCCTTCTCCTCTCCTTCTTGTCTCCTCCTCCTCTCCTCCTCCTCTCCTCCTCCTCTCCTTCTCCTCTCCTCCTGCTCTCCTCTCCTCCTCCTCTCCTTCTCCTCTCCTCCTGCTCTCCTCTCCTCCTGCTCTCCTCCTCCTCTCCTTCTCGTCTCCTCCTCCTCTCCTTCTCCTCTCCTCCTCCTCTCCTCCTCCTCTCCTCCTCCTCTCCTTCTCCTCTCCTCCTGCTCTCCTCTCCTCCTGCTCTCCTCTCCTTCTCCTCTCCTCCTCTCATTCTGCTCTCCTCTCCTCCTGCTCTCCTCCTGCTCTCCTCTCCTCCTGCTCTCCTCCTGCTCTCCTCTCCTCCTGCTCTCCTCTCCTTCTCCTCTCCTCCTGCTCTCCTCTCCTCCTGCTCTCCTCTCCTTCTCGTCTCATTCTGCTCTCCTCTCCTCCTGCTCTGCTGTCCAATGTTCGTACTGGCGTCCTTCTCCTTCCTCTGCAGGTCTAATCTCCATCGAGGAGTTTCGTCAGACTTGGCGCCTGTTCAGCGCCCACCTCAGCGTTGCCGTGGACGACGCAGCCATCGATGAGCTGGCGCGTAGCATCGACTTCAACAAAGATGGCAGCATTGACTTCAACGAGTTCCTGGAGGCTTTCAGGGTTGTGCACAAGTAGCAGACTTGGGAGGATTTTGGATTACCCTTAGGGTGTCGGGTTAGTAATCAGAAGGTCCCTGGTTCGAACCCCGGCCGTGCCAACATGACGTTGTGTCCCTGGGCAAGGCACTTCACCCTACTTGCCTCAGCAAGGATGTCCCTGTTCTTGCTGTAAGTCACTTTGGATAAGAGCATCTGATAAATGACTTCATGTATCCTGATCCACCTGCAAGGTCCTGGTAGGACTAGATCTCTCCCACAGACACACACACACACACACATTCCCTGTTAACCCCAATTTGTTGGGGCTGTTGATGGACTGGAGAGCATCTGGAAAGATATTCAGGAGAATTCCAGACCTTTCAGGAGCCTTTTGAGGAACATTCTGGAGTATTCTACAGCCACATGTACCAATGCTGCCAGTGCCTAGTAAAGATGTTCTTCTGATAAAACAACTGTCGCTAGCAGTTAGCCTCTGTACTGTTTTAATACCTGTGCACATCTGCATGCGTGTGTGCACGCTCAGATATGTTCGTCAGCTAGTCTGTATCTCATTGTTTTTGCAGAGTAACATCAATAAAATGCCTCTTCATCTTTGTGTGCGTGTGTGTGTGCAAGCCTGTGCATGTGGGTGTGAGTTAACCACTGTTATTAGGGAGAAATGTGTGAAACATCATGAAACCGGTCTTCAGACGACCAGACCAAATGTCAGGGTTCAGGATGTTCGACACATTCAGGCTCACAGCGGACTGGGAGGACTGAGCAGATTTAGCAGATGTGTGTGAGTCTGTTAAAGCTATAACTGAGTCTTCTCTGCGCCCATCTTGAGTTGCGTTACATGAGGGAGTTTGTGTGTGTGTGTGTGTGTTTGTTTGTTTGTGTGTGTGTGTTTCAGTGATGCCTCCTACATTATGTTCGCTCCTCCTATCCTCCTTTACGCCAACACTCCTCCTTCCTCCTCTTCAACTCCTCCTCACTCCCCTTCACTCATCCACCACGCCTGCCTCACTCCTCCCACACCCCTATCTCAGGAATGTCCTCCCATCTACACCTCCTCAGCCCCTCCCACAGCCCCTCAGCCCCTCCCACAACCCCTCAGCCCCTCCCACAACCCCTCCCATGTAGTGTCTCCTGCCTGCAGGGGTAATGCTGGGTCAGTTCTGTCTCCTTCAGCCTCCTGCCTCTCCTCCTCTCCTGTGCTCCTCATGGACCTCTTCTCCTCCCTGGCGTCTCCTCTGGGTCTCTGGTCTGTCCTGACGCTCTTGAGGACTTTCACTCCAGGTTTGATCTGTGTGCAGAAACACTCAGACGTGTCTGCTTTCGGTTTGTGGAAGTCAGTTTGGCTTGTTTTGATGTTTGCATGTTTGATGTTTACATGTCTTGTTTATTTATGTCTGTTTGTTGGCCTATTTATGTGTGTGTGTGTGTGTGTGTGGGGGGGGGGGGGGGGATGTGTGTGTGGGGGATGTGTGTGTGTGTGTGTGTGTGTGTGTGTGTGTGTGTGTGTGTGTGTGTGTGTGTGTGTGTGTGTGTGTGTGTGTGAGTGTGTGTGTGTGGGGGATGTGTGTGTGTGTGTGTGTGTCCAGGCTGTGGTCAGGACTGTGGAGGACTCAGACATTTAGAAAATGGACGAACTTTCTTCCGGTACGGAGGTCTGTATGTGACGTATCGCTGTAACCGGGGCTTTAAGCTCCATGGTTACCACGCCAACAGCTGTGTGTCTGGACACTGGAGCAGAGCGCCTCCTGTCTGTGTGGGTGAGTTCTGCATGTGGGAGGGGGCGTGTCCAGGATCGATGTCGTTATAGATACACTGAACACAGACTGTGTGTTGTAGTTGAGGTGATGCTGTCCCCCCCCCCACCTCCCCTCTCTAGCCTCAGGTTGCCCCCCCCCTGGCCCCCTACTTCATGGGGTCTTCAATGTCATTGAGCGAGGATCCTGGGTCATGTTTAGCTGTAACCCTGGTTACCATCTCCATGGTCCCTCCCTGCTGTACTGTAAAGGGAGGAACTGGAATCACAGTAACCCTGTCTGCAAAGGTTCAAACATCTTCTATACCTTCCATGTGCATCTTTACATTTCTGTATATGTGTGTATACAGTATGTGTGTGTATATGTCTGTGTATATGTGTGTATATGTGTACTCCTCGTTGCCAAATATATTCTAGAACGTGTGTTCTGTCTACACAGTGTATGTTTTTTTTAATTTCTTCTTCTTCTTGTTGGTTTCCTAGAGTTTGACATGATGACCACCTGGAAACATTCACCTGACCAAAGACCCCACACTGGACCCCACACTGGACCCCACACTGGACCCCACATGGCCTCCGCTCTCCTCGCTCCAGCTGCCCTGAAGGACCACCTGCGAAATCAGCATGACATCATCACAGAGGCCCTCCCTCCCTCCCCCCTCCTTCCCTCCCCCCTCCTTACCTCCCCCCTCAAGGGCTCCAGCCTGCCCAACAAAGACCCCAAAGAGGCCCTCCTTACCTCCCCCCTCCTTACCTCCCCCCTCCAGGGTCCCAGCCTGCCCAACACAGCCCCCAAGGAGGCCCTCCTTACATCCCCCCTCCAGGGTCCCAGCCTGCCCAACACAGCCCCCAAGGAGGCCCTCCTTACATCCCCCCTCCAGGGCCCTAGCCTGCCCAACACAGCCCCCAAGGAGGCCCTTCTTACCTCCCTCCTCCTTACCTCCCCCCTTCAGAGCCCCAGCCTGCCCAACAAAGTCCATCTGAAGCACTTGTCTGAAGCTGCCAATAAAAAGACCTTTGGTGAGGCAAGGATGCACCAAGACCTCTCAACCAATCAGATGGAACTGAGATCTGATCTCAGCATGAACAATGGAGACAGAAGTTCCAGCCAAACATTCTCATCACAATCACCAGCATTATCATCACCAGCATTATCATCACCAGCATTATCATCACCAGCATTATCATCACCAGCATTATCATCATCACCCCCACCACCATCATCATCACCACCATCATCAACCTCATCATCCCCACCACCCACATCATCACCACCATCATCATCACCAGCATCATCATCATCATCATCACCATCTTCATCCTCATCATCACCATCTTCATCCTCATCATCACCATCATCATCATCACCACTGTCCAACCAGAGAGTCAGTCCCGTTGCTCCGCCCACCTCCCAAGTCTTGCTCCCTGCCTCAGCTCCTCCCAGGCAGGTGACCCCTCACAGGAAACCCATCTGCCCCTATCCCCCGGTGCCCAAACATGGAACCTTCTACTTCCGCACCGTGCTTCATCCCAGACCAGGCGAGTACAGGCACTATGTCCAGTACGCCTGTTACCATGGATACACCCTGGCCCATGGGGATGTACACAGCTTCTGCCTGCAGGGGGCGACGTGGAGCGGAGTTACTCCTGTCTGTCTGGGTGAGGAACCATGTGTCTATGTTGTGTTTCATTCTCTCTATCCCTCTCTCTCCTTTTCTCTCAGAGTCACTCCGCCCCTCTCCTCCTCTTCATCATCCCTCCATCCTCACCATCTCAGTGTCTCCCTCTCTCTCCTGCTCTCCTCTGTTGGGTGACTTCCTCCATCTACACCGTGTGGCTGCTGTAGAACAGATGATGTTTCTAGAGGGTTTAATGGTGACAGCAGGTCTGGCTTCCTCACCATCTCTCCCTGGAGGTTGGAGGGCTGGAGAACTCATCATCTCTCTGCCAGAGGTTTGATGCTTGTGCCAGCCAGCATACACCTCAGTGGAGATCATTAATGATAGTACAGTTATTAGTTATTATCAGTTATTATTACAGGATCTAAGAATGAAGCTGTGCTGATGTGCAACGGTGTTTTCAACATTATCACAATAGCATCACGTATCAGGAATACGCAGTTTCCATTTTATTATATGGGAGACGCCATCTGATGTGATCCTGTTTGGTGTTTGGTGTGTGGATCTCTGTTAGCCAGTCAACTAACACTGTTAAAGTGGGAAAACTACTCCACCCACTAGATTGAGGGATTCTAGAATATGACTTGTTTGATTGGTGCAGGTCTGAAGGGGGTGTGGTCAGGCCAGGGTTAGTCTCCTAGTACAGTTTGTACTTAGTGTGAGAATCCTTTAATCAAAGGCTGTGACCCCTGACCCTCCACATGTCCCCCTCTCCCCAGCATTGACCCCCTGCCTGATGAACAACGGTGGCTGTTCCCAGCTGTGTTCGCCCCACCCCCTGCTGCAGCACCAGGCTCAGTGTCATTGCAGAGCAGGCTTCACTTTACTGGAGGACCAGCGAACATGCAGAGGTTAGAGGTCATGAACCCTACGGTGAAACTGAACCTAAATCATCAATCCTGTCTGTAGCCCCGACTCTAACCCTCCTCATCCCAGCTCAGTCCCAGATTTATCCCCCTACCTCCCTAACCCTCATTTCTCTAGACCAGGGGGTGGGGGCAGTCCTGGTCCTCAAGACCTACTGTCCTGAAGTGTTTAGATGTTTCCTGCTTCAGCACACCTGATTCTACTTATCAGGCTTCCACAGAGCTTAATAACAACCGATTTATTTGAATCAGGTGTTCCTGATCAACCCCCCTGTGGACCCCCACTGTCCTCGCTCCTTATGAACAATCCTCACAGTCAATCAAGTCTTCTCAGCTTTCAGCCAGCCTCCCACCTCCCATCCCCAGGTCATCAAATTCCTCTCCTGCGACATCATCCATGTAGCTGATGACAGAGCGCTCAGAGACAGCAGTCCTCCTGCAGAGTCTGCAGAGCACACACAGTTAATACTGGGGAACTGGTGATGCAGGCAGCCTATCATTACCCTCCATCAGCGGAGACACCCATCCTGCAGCAGCAGTGTAGCTCACATGGCTGCTGTCTGACCCTGAACACACAGCTGACAGACAGACAGAACTTCAACTTCGGTACTCAGATAAAAAGATTTGGTTTGGATTTTTTTAAATTACATAGATGCAGGTAGTGGGAGTCATGTGATGCAGTGGATTAGGGTGTCAGGTTAGTAATCAGAAGGTCCCTGGTTCGAACCCCGGCTGTGTCAACATGACGTTGTGTCATTGGGCAGAAAGTGGGTTCTTTGTGCAGGAAGTGGGTTATTTCTGCAGGAAGTGGGTTCTTGCTGCAGGAAGTGGGGTCTTTCTGCAGGAAGTGGGGTCTTTCTGCAGGAAGTGGGTTCTTTCTGCAGGAAGTGGGGTCTTTCTGCAGGAAGTGGGTTCTTGCTGCAGGAAGTGGGGTATTTGTGCAGGAAGTGGGGTCTTGCTGCAGGAAGTGCACCCTTCTCTCTGGGGTGGCGTCAACACTGACAGCTTCTAGCTACATCCTGTGAAGTCTTCCACCCATTCCAGCTCCGTCTAAAAACCAGATGTTCTCTGCCTGTGTGGCGTCTCTGTCTCTCCTTAAGGAGGGAGGAGGGGAGGATGGTGTGATAGAGGAGAGGAATGGAGCACAGTTAATCTGCTCCCTTTCGGCCCGGATGAAAAGTTGGATTCTACTGCTTATTTGTGTGTATCTGTATGTGTGTTTGTATGTGTGTGTGTGCAGATATAAATGAGTGTGAGGAGGGAGGGCGGTGGTGCCAGCAGGTGTGTGTGTGTGTGTGTGTGTGTGTGTGTGTGTGTGTGTGTGTGTGTGTGTGTGTGTGTGTGTGTGTGGACACCCTGGGCTCCTCCAGGTGCTCTCCTGAGTTCCAGCTGGCTGCTGATGGGACTTCCTGTTTAGGTCAAGTCTTCCTCTCCTCCTCCTTCTTCTTTATACCACCATCCTTCCCTCTCTCTCTCTCTCTTTCTCTCTCTTTCTCTCCTTCTCTCTCCTCTCTCTCCTCTCTCTCTCTCTCTCTCCATCTCTTCCTCCTCTCTTCCTCCTCCTCTCCAGGAACAGATGTTTCAATCATCCAGTCTCCTTTTCTCTCCAGATGTGGATGAATGTCTGCTTCCTGTGGGCGTGACCAGCTGTGTGTTTGGCTGTGCCAACATGCCAGGAAGCTTCCTGTGCCAGTGTCCACCTGGGTACACCATGACACAACAACACTGCCAAGGTCAGGAAATACATCAACTTACTGTCTGACTGACTGCGGTCGTGTTGATTGGCTGACGACTTCTGATTGACACATGTGTCTCCAGACCTGGACGAGTGCTCGGACCCTCCAGGAGGCGGGCCATGTGCAGGGCAGTGCCACAACACCCCAGGGTCCTACCACTGCTCCTGCCCCCAGGGGCACGCCCTGGCAGGGGATGGGCATGGCTGCATCGCCCGCTGTCCTCCAGGCTTCCGCTCACACAACTCTAACACAACGTCACCTAACAGGACTAAAGACAAGTGTGTAGGTAGGACTGAGGTCAGCCTGGTTTTTAGGCGTTTACAATAATCATGGTCGTCACTATTTATTGTCATCGTGACCAAAACCATGTGGATTTTTAGCGTTGGAGTTGATCGTAATTTAACTGAAATGATCAGTTAGTATTTATACACTGACACATATAATGAAAGGTGATTTAGTGCACTTTGACACATGAAATGATTGATTTATATTGTATTTAGTCATTTATCAGACGCTCTTCTTCAAAGCAACTTCCAGTAAGTACAGGGACATTCCCCCTGAAGCAAGTAGGGTGAAGTGCCTTGCCCAGGGACACAACGTCATGTTGACACACCCGGGGTTCGAACTCGCAACCCTCTGATTACTAACCTGACACCCTAACCGCTCAGCCACATGACTGCTCTTGACTGATGCTCCTGTCTTTCTGTCCATCAGACATTGACGAGTGTGTGCAGGTGATGGAGGGCCGGAGGGGGGGGTGTGAGTGGAGGTGTGTGAACACGCCTGGGTCTCACCACTGCATCTGCCCAAGAGGATACACACTGGACACACACACACTCCACTGCAGGGGTGAGCTACAGCTCCGATAACACACTCATGAACACGCCCCCTCTCTCTCCCCCCCCCCCCCCACACACACACACACACACACAAGTCATTCACTCATCTCACAGTAAATCAGTGATGGAGAACAAGAGTTTGTGTATGTGACAAAGGGAGACACCCAGTCTCATTCTACAATTAACCTCCGCCCCCCCCTTCCCACCCTCCGCCCCCCCCTTCCCACCCTCCCTCACCCTCCCCCCCCCCACCCCTACCAGATGTGAACGAGTGTGCTCGTAACAATGGGGGCTGCTCTCACCTGTGTGTGAACCATCGGGGGGGGCACAGGTGCACCTGCCCCCCCTTGCATCGCCTCTCCCCCTTCAGCAACAAGAAATGCCTGCCCACAGACATAAAGTCGTAATGTGTGTGCAGGTGTGTGTGTGTGTGTGTGTAGTGTCAGTTAAGGATAACTCTGGACTCTTTATTAGTGTGGTAGTATGAATTAAATTAAATTCCCTTTAATCAACAATACTGGTTACATGTTCAAGAATATGCAGAATTATGCATAGATGCATTTTGCATACATTTTCAACCTTGGCCATTACACTAAGTGTAAAAGAATGAACAGGTTTAAAACCTCCAATAATGCAGGTTTTCAACCTGAATTTTACAACTTGAAACTGACGAGTTTTAGACCTGAAAGTTCAACCAAAGTGCAGATTGATTAATAAAGGACCATCATGAAACTATATCATGGACTAACAGAACACACAGGATAAAAACCTTATTAATGTTCCTGATCACACTAATTGTCCACAGAAATAAATTATAACTGTCTATATATTAATATATTTAGTATAATTAAAACATCTCTTTTGTAACAAAATAAATGTCTAAAACAGTAGGGTTGCCTCCAGGTTTTCCCTTCTTATGAACCACGTATGAACCACGTATGAACCACATATGAACCACGTATGAACCACATATGAACCACATATGAACCACGTATGAACCACATATGAACCACATACGAACCACATTCTCGTCTCAGAAATAGAATCTCTGTGATGTGAGTGCAGGATTGTCTCTACATTGTAAATGACAGATGGACGGACATAATGTGACACTTTAACATGTAGAAAAACAGCCTTTTAACAGCTTTGAAGAACACTTTAACAAATAAAACCCCAGATTAGGTTAGTAGAAGCTCTATCATGTCTTCCACATCACAGGCACAATGTAGGGTTAGAATAACACCAACTCCAGATGACTAAATGGCACCCATTAAGGAATATATTAAGGATTATGTGTAAGTATAACACTGTTGGTATTAACTTGCAATAAAATAGCACATAACAACCAAATATGTAACCCACATAACATGCATGCTCTGAAAGTCCTGAATACACAGACTTGACATGCTTCTAAATGAGATGTTATAGTAAAAACACTAAACACTCAGACACACATGCCTGGATGCAGACAGAACTGATACAAGCAGGAAACCTTAACAGGTCCAGGAATCAATGATTCCATTAGTGCCATAAGTAGTTCTGCATGTTAGATGTCTGTAGCAAACAGCAAGCATGTTAGGACAAAAGGGTAATAATGTGTCTACATTCATCTACAACATCTATTTATTGATATGGATGTTTGTTGTTGGTGTGTTATTTTATCTCATGTGTGTACGGTGTCCTGTCGAGAAAGGTACCTTCCAAATAAAATGTATTATTATTATTATTATTACATACAGCACGCTAGGACTGAAGGTTGATAATGCGTCTACATACAGCACGCTAGGACTGAAGGTTGATAATGCGTCTACATACAGCACGCTAGGACTGAAGGTTGATAATGCGTCTACATACAGCACGCTAGGACTGAAGGTTGATAATGCGTCTACATACAGCACGCTAGGACTGAAGGTTGATAATACGTCTACATACAGCACGCTAGGACTGAAGGTTGATAATGCGTCTACATACAGCACGCTAGGACTGAAGGTTGATAATGCGTCTACATACAGCACGCTAGGACTGAAGGTTGATAATGCGTCTACATACACATCTCACATTCCCCTGGAAAATAAAAACCACAGTCAAAGTTGACAAAGAAGACCTGAGCAGAGCTGAATCAAGTCCCTTCATAAGTCCACAGGACGCTGGGATTCTGTCTCTCTCTTCGCCCACTTTAACCCTTGTGCTTCCTTCGAGGGCCAAGATCACACTAACGCATCAAAAAGGACCACTAAGTGAGACATTTAAATTGTACGTGCTGAACTCAGACTAAATTAAATCTTTCCGATTCATGAGCAGCAGGGTAACATGTCATAAACCTGCTTTATTTCAGGGTTAAAGGTGGAGCCTTTTAGATCCTTAGGAGTTGCAGAATAAGAAGAGAGCACAAGAGTTAAACATTTACTAGTCTTTTCTTTTTCTTTCTTTCCATATCTTTCATCTCCTTCCTTCCTTCCTTCCTTCCTTCCTTCCTTCCTTCCTTCCTTCCTTCCTTCCTTCCTTCCTTCCCTCCCTCCCTCCCTCCCTCCCTCCCTCCCTCCCTCCTTCCTCCCTTCCTCCCTCCCTCCCTCCCTCCCTCCCTCCCTCCCTCCCTCCCTCCTTCCTTCCTTCCTTCCTTCCTTCCTTCCTTCCTTCCTTCCTTCCCTCCTTCCTTCCTTCCTTCCTTCCTTCCTTCCTCTACCCCCTCCTGCCTCTCTACACTGAGCACCAGATATCTACATTCTATGGAGTAGTTCCCTCAGCAGGTGTCCCAGGAGGTGTGAGTTCCTCTGCTCCTCCTCACTGCATCAAGCAGGTGGAGTGAGGCAGGAAGTCCTGGATGTAGGTGATCACTGCCTTGGAGAGGTAGGTCATGGTGCCATAGCTGCCACTAGGGGCGCTGTCATAGAAGAAGTTACAGATGCCGGTGGCAGGGTCCTTCTCCAGGAAGTAGTCCTGAGCTCCCTGAGACCTCTGACCCGGAACAGGAAAGGAATACCACCATGTTAGAGAGCTGATGAAAGGTTTGTGAGACAAACTGAGGAAAAGGTGTCTGTCTGCTTATGTGAATCCAGATGAGCAACACCTGATGAAATGCAGTGAAGCAGTGATGTGTGGTATTCTGTGTTCACACCTGTTGTGAAGCAGTGGTGTGTGGTGTTCTGTGTTCACACCTGTTGTGAAGCAGTGGTGTGTGGTGTTCTGTGTTCACACCTGTTGTGAAGCAGTGGTGTGTGGTGTTCTGTGTTCACACCTGTTGTGAAGCAGTGGTGTGTGGTGTTCTGTGTTCACACGTGTAGTGAAGCAGTGATGTGTGGTATTCTGTGTTCACACGTGTAGTGAAGCAGTGATGTGTGGTGTTCTGTGTTCACACGTGTAGTGAAGCAGTGATGTGTGGTATTCTGTGTTCACACGTGTAGTGAAGCAGTGATGTGTGGTGTTCTGTGTTCACACGTGTAGTGAAGCAGTGATGTGTGGTGTTCTGTGTTCACACCTGTTGTGAAGCAGTGGTGTGTGGTATTCTGTGTTCACACCTGTTGTGAAGCAGTGGTGTGTGGTGTTCTGTGTTCACACGTGTAGTGAAGCAGTGATGTGTGGTATTCTGTGTTCACACGTGTAGTGAAGCAGTGATGTGTGGTGTTCTGTGTTCACACGTGTAGTGAAGCAGTGGTGTGTGGTGTTCTGTGTTCACACCTGTAGTGAAGCAGTGATGTGTGGTGTTCTGTGTTCACACCTGTTGTGAAGCAGTGATGTGTGGTATTCTGTGTTCACACCTGTTGTGAAGCAGTGGTGTGTGGTGTTCTGTGTTCACACCTGTTGTGAAGCAGTGGTGTGTGGTGTTCTGTGTTCACACCTGTAGTGAAGCAGTGGTGTGTGGTGTTCTGTGTTCACACCTGTTGTGAAGCAGTGGTGTGTGGTGTTCTGTGTTCACACCTGTTGTGAAGCAGTGATGTGTGGTGTTGTGTGTTCACACCTGTAGTGAAGCAGTGGTGTGTGGTGTTCTGTGTTCACACCTGGTCACTCATGAACAGATCGTTGGCCAGGTGGACGATGCGGTCCACATGGATGACCCCCCCGATACGGTCCAGCTCCATGTCACCCACCAGGCTCAGAACCATCACAGCCTCCACCAGCAGCTGCCTGTACTCAGGCTGGGGGACGTGGTTCAGCACAGACTCCACCTGCACAGCAAACTTGATCTCCCCCTCCGTCATCTGCACATGATGGAGCAGGTTATAACATGACAGCAGGTTATATAACATGACAGAGCAGGTTATAACATGACAGAGCAGGTTATAACATGACAGCAGGTTATATAACATGACAGAGCAGGTTATAACATGACAGAGCAGGTTAGAACATGACAGCAGGTTATATAACATGACAGAGCAGGTTAGAACATGACAGCAGGTTATATAACATGACAGAGCAGGTTAGAACATGACAGAGCAAGTTAGAACATGACAGAGCAGGTTATAACATGACAGCAGGTTATATAACATGACAGAGCAGGTTATAACATGACAGAGCAGGTTATAACATGACAGAGCAGGTTATAACATGACAGCAGGTTATATAACATGACAGAGCAGGTTATAACATGACAGAGAAGGTTATAACATGACAGAGCAGGTTATAACATGACAGAGCAGGTTATAACATGACAGAGAAGATTATAATATGGTAGATATATTATAACATGATTGGGTAGATTATATAATGACAGAGCAGTTCATAACATGACAGAGCAGGTTATAACATGACAGAGCAGGTTATAACATGACAGAGAAAGTTATAACATGACAGAGCAGGTTATAACATGACAGAGCAGGTTACAACATGACGGATAAGGTTATAACATGACAGAGCAGGTTATAACATGACAGAGCAGGTTATAACATGACAGAGCAGGTTAAAAAATGACAGAGAAGGTTATAACATGACAGAGCAGGTTATAACATGACAGAGAAGGTTATAACATGACAGAGCAGGTTATAACATGGTAGATATATTATAACATGCCAGAGAAGGTTATAATATGGTAGATATATTATAACATGATTGGGTAGATTATATAATGACAGAGCAGTTTATAACATGACAGAGCAAGTTATAACATGACAGAGCAGGTTATAACACAACAGAGCAGATTATAACATGACAGAGAAGGTCATAACATGACAAAGAAGGTAATAATATAGTAGATATATTATAACATGACAGAGCAGGTTATAACATGACAGAGAAGGTTATAACATGACAGAGCAGGTTTTAACATGACAGAGCAGGTTATAACATGGCAGAGCAGGTTATAACATGGCAGAGCAGTTTATAACATGACAGAGCAGGTTATAACATGGCAGAGCAGGTTATAACATGACAGAGAAGGTTATAACATGACAGAGCAGGTTTTAACATGACAGAGCAGGTTATAACATGGCAGAGCAGGTTATAACATGACAGAGCCGTTTATAACATGACAGAGCAGTTTATAACATGACAGAGCAGGTTATAACATGGTAGATCATGACATACCTCACGAGTGGTGGAGGACGGCAGCACATATCCATCTATAGACAGTCCATGGCACTTCTGCAGGATCTTCCAGACCTTCTGGTAGAAGCCCATAGGGACCCTGTTGATGGCTCCATCCAGCCTCCGCCTCCGCAGCCACTGGCCCTGCCGCTCCTCCCACTGCAGAGGGCCTCCCTGGGGGCCCAACCCCACGGGGGACAGGATCCCACTGGGGGTGGAGGGGCTGGAGCACCGCTGTGAAGGGGGGTAGGGGTGGGGGGTATGGAGGGATATGTGAGTGCATGAAGACCTACCTGCTCTATCTCACCCAAAAACAACAAGCACAGACACAGTGAAGGATCCAATCTAGTCCACCAGGTGTGTCCTGAACAGAGGCTGCTCTCTTGTAGAGCGGCAGGATAGAGCAACAAAGAGCAACAAGAGCAGCTCAGCTACGTGTGAATGAAGGCAGAAGAGAAGAGATAGGTAAGAGAAAGAGAGAGAAGGAGAGGGAAGGAGAGAGAAGGAGAGAGAAGGAGAGGGAAGGGGGCGGCGGTTACCGTTGAACGAGGGGAGGTGACGTTACTGCTGATGGAATAGCCACTGCTAAAGATCTATTGGCAGGAGGATAGAGAGGAAGAGAGAGCAGGAGAATGGAGAGGAAGAGAGGAGTATAATGGAGAGAAACAAGAGAATGGAGAGAAAAGAGAAGTTAATGGAGGGAGGGAGAGAAGAGAGAGGACAGTGAGAGGAGGAGAACAGGTTTGGACAGGCGCTTTATAAATACATGTGCTCAGGATATTTGATGTAGATCAACATCGTGGAGATTTCAGCAGCAGGTGGATCAGACAGGATGTGACTCTGCTAATGGAAACACACTAGATGTGAGCAGCTATGATGCGTTAGAACAGCCAGCGGGTGCATTGATTTTGAACCCCGGCAGCCCAGCCCAGTGCTGTGGAGTTAGAGATGGAGACGACATGCCTAGGGAACAAACTCAACCCACGCTTATAGGCCTGGAGTCATCGAGCTGCAAGCAGAACCAGGAGACAGAGTTAACCAGAGAGAAACACAGTCTGATCTCAGATCAGATACTGGCAAAGATCATGCTGCTGTTAAACAGGAATAACTAGTAATGATCACATAAGAGGTGATCCCTGAGACCCTGAACCAGCACAGGACATGTGTTTACTGTTAGCCTGCTGTCTTCCATCCACACATGGAGAGAGGGAACTGGTCTTCATGTCATGCCAGCTGGTTTTCAAGGCTAACCACACCCCTTTGCAGTCATTGGCTGCTGGCTGTGAGAGAGGGGCGGGGTCAAGGCATACCTGTTTGATCTGGTTCTTGAGCTTGCGCATTCCAGTGCGTTCCGTCTTGGTGGCGCCAGTGTGACCCAGCTCATGGATGGAGA
>CM059305.1:432500-435000 GCA_030340665.1 Neosalanx taihuensis
TGCTGCATCCCTCCACACTTACTGGGCATGGTGAGGCCCTGAACCTGGGCCATGAAGGACAGGATGTCCCTGGTCGTGTGCTCCGCGCTGAACACATGGTGCTGGCTTCGCTGGATGGCTGGGAGGTGACACTTTGGAGCAGCAGCATGCAGCAGCTGGGTGAGGTAGCGATCGAACATGCCTTTAGATCCGTCTGAATGGGAGAGAGAGAGAGGGAGAGAGAGAGAGAGAGAGAGAGAAGGAGAGATGGAGAGAGAGACCGTGATGGAGAGAGAGATGGAGGGAGAGAGATGGAGAGATGGAGAGAGAGAGAGAGAAGGAGAGATGGAGAGAGAGAGAGAGAAGGAGAGATGGAGAGAGAGAGAGAGAGAGAAGGAGAGATGGAGAGAGAGGCCGGGAGAGAGAGAGAGAGAAGGAGAGATGGAGAGAGAGGCCGGGAGAGAGAGAGAGAGAGAAGGAGAGATGGAGAGAGAGGTCGTGAGGGAGCAAGATAGAGATGTGTTGATTCGTTGTGCGCAGGGAGACAGAAGCTTTTAACAGGAGGTTCTCCACCAACTTCACACCAGAGGTGATGGTTCAACAGTTCCTGCATCTCTCTTTCTTTCTACGCTACTGCGGCCATTTTACCTGTGAGTAGATAGGCCTCATAATCTTCATCATCATCTTCATCATCTTCCTCGTCTTCCAGCTGGTCTGTGTCTTCATCCAGGAAGCTGAGCTGAGTGTGAAAGGAAGTGGTCTGGAAACTAGCCAAATCAGACATCTGCACCCTACACACACACACACACACACACACACACACACACACACACACACACACACACACACACACACACACACCCACACACACACACACACACACACACACCATTGTTATACCAAAACTTCAACTAATTTCAAAATTTCAACTAATTCTCTATGTGCATGTGTGCTCTCAGATCTAAGAGAGACTGTGTGTGTGTGTGTGGGTGTGTGTGTGTGTGTGTGTGTGTGCCTCACCTGGCCCCTCCAAAGTACCCATCCTGCAGCTTTCTCAGGGTTGCTAGGATACAAGGATCAATGGCCTCACCGTCATCGACTGAAAAAACAAGGATGAGAGAATATTGTTTCATCCCTTATTACCCAGCATGCTTCAAAAGGCTTGGACTACCCTATCCAGTATGCTGTGTGGTCTGGACTACATTACCCAGCATGCTTCAAAAGGTTTGGACTACCCTACCCAGCATGCTGTGTGGTTTGGACTATGTTACCCAGCATGCTGTGTGGTTTGGACTACGTTACCCAGCATGCTGTGTGGTTTGGACTACCCTACCCAGCATGCTGTGTGGTTTGGACTACATTACCCAGCATGCTGTGTGTGATGGGGAAGGTGAGTGTGGGTCGTCCAGTCATCCTCCAGCAGGAGGACAGGTAAGACAGCTCTGTTCGCAGCATTTCCACGATCATCTGGTTGTCCAGGGCCAAGTAGAAGTGGTGCTGGTCCAGAAACTGAGACAAACACAGCAGCCACACAGCATCAGGGCCAGAGGACAGACCTGGAACAGCTCTCCAGTATTACCTGGTGTAGGGTATTACCTGGGGGGTGAAGGTGTGGGGTATTACCTGGGGGGTGAAGGTGTGAGGTATTACCTGGGGGGTGAAGGTGTGGGGTATTACCTGGGGGGTGAAGGTGTGGGGTATTACCTGGGGGGTGAAGGTGTGGGGTATTACCTGGGGGGTGAAGGTGTGGGGTATTACCTGGGGGGTGAAGGTGTGGGGTATTACCTGGGGGGTGAAGGTGTGGGGTATTACCTGGGGGGTGAAGGTGTGGGGTATTACCTGGGGGGTGAAGGTGTGAGGTATTACCTGGGGGGTGAAGGTGTGGGGTATTACCTGGGGGGTGAAGGTGTGAGGTATTACCTGGGGGGTGAAGGTGTGAGGTAATACCTGGGGTATTACCTGGGGGGTGATGGTGTGAGGTATTACCTGGGGGGTGAAGGTGTGGGGTATTACCTGGGGGGTGAAGGTGTAGGTGCGTCCTCGTATCTCGTAGAACTTGGACGTTCCCAGGACCCCGATGTGTCTGAAGGGTCGCCCACTCAAGTTCAACTTCTTGCAGTGTCCTGTGGAAACAGGAAGCAGGCCAAGATCGCACCGCTGGGATCGAACTGTGGGGGGCGCTATGGAAGTCTGCATTGTTATCTCTGCTCCATCATGGTATCCATGACATAAAGAGGCCCGTCTCTTTGGGGCCTCCTGTTGTGAAGCGAATCAAACGCACCTCAGGTGCTCTCTAATGGCAGCTGACTGACTCGAGCTGAGATGGCGTACCCAGTTTGACGTAGATGTGGCTGAGGATGCGAGCGGGCATCACCCTGATGGGCAGAGCCTCCGACACCGTCTGGACCTCAACACCGTGGTCTCTCAGAAGCTCCTGGATCTGTTCTGACTCTGCCACCACACACACTGACACACACACACACACACACAGCAGCTGGTTCATCCCAACGTACCAAATCTT
>CM059305.1:440000-480000 GCA_030340665.1 Neosalanx taihuensis
CTGTGAGTGGAGAACAGGTTGTTCCTTAAACTGAAATGACCAACCCTCAAAGTGGACCGACCACACACTACTTTATAAACGACTCGCCACACTGAGAGCTCCTATTCCCGGCATAGCTGCTTCGATCGCAGATTATTAATCTAATATCTCACCTGGTGACATAATATTGTCTCTTGGACGAGCCTGGCGAACACGTCAAGTCTGACTCCAGAGTTACTGCGACTCCGCATCGTGTCAGTGAGTCTGGACATCAGGAACAGGAGTTACAATGTAACTTACATAAGCAGGCGATCTGCTGGATACATTCAGTAACCAGGAGAAAGAAGCAACATAACAACATAACCTACCGACTGAGAATCCATCAGTTCAACTGCAATCAGCTAATAAAGCTCTCCTGGTTATCCAGGTAAACCACCCAGTTTAGAGCTCCAGTTTAGTTAAACCATCAGCAGCCCTGATTTGAGCACCAGCCTGAGGATCCTGGAGGATCGGAGGTGGTTTCTGTTCCTGGATGTTTTGCAGTTTGACAGCCGCGATCCGCCTTTTACTGCGGAAGAGATGCTGGACCACAGCGCTGTGCTGCGGCTCAACTGCAGTATTACCACATTACTGCAATATTACTGGTATTACTGCAATATTACCACATTACTGCAATATTACTACATTACTGCAATATTACCACATCACTGCAATTATATTACCACATTACTGCAATATTACCACATTACTGCAATATTACCACATAACTGCAATATTACTACTGCAATATTACTACTGCAATATTACCACATTACTGCAATATTACCACATTACTGAAATATTACCACATTACTGCAATATTACTACTGCAATATTACCACATTACTGCAATATTACTACTGCAATATTACCACATTACTGCAATATTACTACTGCAATATTACTACTGCAATATTACCACATTACTGCAATATTACCACATTACTGAAATATTACCACATTACTACAATATTACTACTGCAATATTACCACATTACTGCAATATTACCACATTACTGCAATATTACTACTGCAATATTACTACTGCAATATTACTACTGCAATATTACCACATTACTGCAATATTACTACAGCAATATTACTACTGCAATATTACTACTGCAATATTACCACATAACTGCAATATTACTACTGCAATATTACTACTTCAATATGACTACTGCAATATTACTACTGCAATATTACTACTTCAATATTACTACATTACGGCAATATTACTACATTACAGCAATATGACTACTGCAATATTACTACCACAATATTACTACATTACTGCAATATTACTACTGCAATATTACCACATTACTGCAATATTACTACATTACTGCAATATTACTACTGCAATATTACCACATTACTGCAATATTACCACATTACTGCAATATTACTACTGCAATATTATCACATTACTGCAATATTACCACATTACTGCAATATTACTAGCCTACTGCAATATTACCACATTACTGCAATATTACCACATTACTGCAATATTACCACATTACTGCAATATTACTACATAACTGCCTTTTATTATGCCAGAAAACAATCATGTACATCACACTACACAACTCCATTAAGCTTCTTTTAGTTATTCAGATGGATAAGGGATCAGTTTAACAGATGGATGATGCATTAAGGGCCTACTTTATAGAGCTAGGGGGGGGGGGGCGCAAAACGGACCTTCAAAATAATGAGGAATTCCTTAGACAATCTCAAATATCGCAGGCCTACACAGTTCAATACACCAGTCAAACAACATTTGTAAATAACGGATGTCTAATGTCTCGTATCCTGTAGTTTCAAATGAGGTTTAATCGAATTTCAATGATTTACACCTTTTATCAACTGAGAAAGACAGGAAATGGTTTTATTTGCCATGAATGTTGACACAGACAAGGAATTTACTGGCAGGAAGGTGCAGACATGAACCATATAAGAATCTTGCATTCTTAAAAAGAACATGACATATTTTTATTTTTATTTTAAGAACAGACTTGAACTAGAATCTCCTTTCGTTATTGTGGTTTTTTCGTTTATTTGTTGTTATTGTTTTTGTCATTATTCTTCACTATAAATTAAGGTGGAATAACGGATTTTCTCCACCAATCACAGTCCTTGACAGTAAACCGTTTGACCAATAGCAGAGCAGCTAACTGGTTCTCCTTCATCCTCACACGGAAACAGAGACGCGCTGATGAAACACTTCAGATATAAACAATCTCTAATATAGTGTGTGTGGATTAACAGAATATCTACAAGGTAAGATTCACCAAATATGACTTAAATAGCGATAAATCTGGCGATGCATGAGCTGGTGATGATCATTGCAGTGTTTTATATTCGATGTTTTTCTAAATGTTCTGTTCATTCTCGCATCTTAACTGTGCTGAAACATGAACACATGCTTTCTGAGCCTGGTTCAACATGACTGTGATCAGTTAAACACTGTCTAGGTTAGCAGCCATGCAGATGAGAAGGTAGATTAAGGACTGAATGCATCAAGCGACCGTGAAGTTTGTAACTTGAACTGGATACATGAACCAAGTACGACAGTAGTTATTGTTGGATTAAGAACCTGATATAACCTGTTATAACCCACCCCTGTCCATAACCCACCCCTGTCCATAACCCACCCCTGTCCATAACCCACCCCTGTCCATAACCCACCCCTGTCCATAACCCACCCCTGTCCATAACCCACCCCTGTCCATAACCCACCCCTGTCCATCTCTGCCCATCTCTAATCCTCCTACTCTTCCTCCTTTACTCTACCTTTTCTTTTTCTCCTCTGGCTTTCCGTTTCTTTACCTCTCACATCCTCACTCTCTCACCTTCACCCTCCCATCCCCTCCTATAATCTCTCCTGTCCCTCCTCATCCCTCCATCATTCCTGCTCCCAGATGCAGTTCATGCTGCTCTTCAGTCGGCAGGGGAAGCTGCGTCTGCAGAAGTGGTACGTTCCTCTGTCAGACAAGGAGAGGAAGAAGATCTCCAGAGATCTGGTCCAGACCATCCTGGCCAGGAAGCCCAAGATGTGCAGCTTCCTGGAGTGGAGGGACCTGAAGATCGTCTACAAGAGGTCAGGGTTTGGTCCAGGTGATGCATGTACACCAAGAGGCTGATAGTCTCACTCCCAGATCTCTTGCTTTCCTCTCTCTCTGTCGGACTCTCCCCCTCCCCCCTTCAGGTACGCCAGCCTGTACTTCTGCTGTGCTGTGGAAGATCAGGACAATGAGTTGATCACCCTGGAGATCATTCATAGATACGTGGAGCTGCTGGACAAGTACTTTGGCAGTGTGAGTAACTGAGTGACGTGGAGATGATTACTGTTCCAGTGTAGCTGAGATGTGAATCCTCACTGAGCCTTGGAGAGAAACACTGTTAGAACTTTTGGTGCTTCTGATCCTTGAGCTTCCAGTGTTGCTGTGAGTGAAATGTAAAAACAACACTTAGTTTCACAGTGGGTCAGCTGTTTCCTGTATGCAACTATTGGGATTTATTTATTTAGTCATTTATTTTAGCAGACGCTCTTATCCAGAGTGACCTACAGCAAGTACAGGGACATTCAAACGATAGCCTCTCACCTCCCCCCCCTCTCACCTCCCCCCTCCCCTCCCCCTCTGTCCCTCCCACCCCTCTCCTTCACAGGTGTGCGAGCTGGACATCATCTTTAACTTTGAGAAGGCCTACTTCATCCTGGATGAGTTCCTGCTGGGGGGCGAAGCTCAGGAGACCTCCAAGAAGAACGTTCTGAAGGCCATCGAGCAGGCGGACCTACTGCAGGAGGTAGGGGGCGGGGTCTACCTCACCTGACTATAGAGCAGGCGGACCTACTGCATACTAACTCTGTAAAGACTAGACTGTGTAACTGCCACAGTGCTCAGTCTACATGAGAGAAAACGCAAATGAAATGATAGTGTATTTGTATGGCCCTTTTTACAAGCAATGTTTACAAGCTGAACACAAACCCTGAAGGATTAACTCCCAGAAAAGCTCAATTGGTTGGCTGAGGCATGCTGACCTCTCATTGGCTCCTTCCATTTCCTGTTTTTGAACTGTAATGCTTAGCTGTGACATCATATGTAGAGCGGACGTGCCTGGTGTTCAGAAACAGCCTGTCATCCTGTCCTCTCTCTGTCTACTGAACACTGCTAAACTCTACTGAACACTCCTGTATTCAAACAGTGCTTTTCTTTCCTTTGTGCTTAACCTAGGATACCAAAGTAAGTGTTGTCGTTCTCCTATCTGAATGCTAAATCATGTTCACCCATGGCCAGATAGCTCTCATATGCTCTCACAACAGGCCAAGAAGTTCAGAATGACTGTGATACCTGCTGTGCACTGCCACACTGAGGGGTCTACTGTGTGAGGATTCTGTTGTGATGAGCGAGGGACAGTCCTCCATGTAGACTAGACACCTTCCCTGTAGCCCAGGGGTCT
The DNA here is from genome assembly GCA_030340665.1 of Neosalanx taihuensis. Lineage (NCBI taxonomy): Eukaryota > Metazoa > Chordata > Actinopteri > Osmeriformes > Salangidae > Neosalanx > Neosalanx taihuensis. The sequence goes on from CM059305.1 coordinate 444,483, forward strand.
CCAGTCCTGGAGGGCCGCTGTCCTGAAGGGTTTAGGTGTTTCCCTGCTCCAGCACACCTGATTCTAATGAAGCGTCGTTATCAAGCTCTGTGGAGGTGTGCTGGAGCAGGGAAACATCTAAAACTGTCAGGACAGCGGCCTTCGAGGACCAGGATTGGAGACCCCTGCTGTAGCCCCTGGTATCCTCTCCCTGCAGACTGCACTGTGGGGGAGTCTGTCTGTGTGTAGACTTAGTGCAGACTCTGACCCGGGTCACATGGGACTGAGCTGTGCTGCTGCTGACACAGTGGACGTCTCTGAGCCATGACAGATCTGAGATCAGAAGTCACAGAGTGTTCAGGCTTGGACTGAGATTTTAGCAACAACAAAATGTATGGCCCCCCCTCACCTGTTCTGTGTATGGGCCCCCCTGCCCCCCCTCACCTGTTCTGTGTATGGGCCCCCCTCACCTGTTTTGCCTCTGCTGTCTCTCTGCAGGAAGCCGAGGCTCCGCGAAGCGTCCTGGAGGAGATTGGACTGACATAGATGCAGGACTAGCCTTCGCATCCATCACCCTGCCTCCCCTCTCTCCCTCCTACCCTCTCCTCTCTCCCCTCCTCCCCCCTCCCTCCCCCTCCTGTATCTGTGGTCAGTATATGACAGCTGTTCTCTTATTTCGCTAAGATGTTGTGCCAACTGTTTGTAGTGTGTGTGTGTTTGTGGTGTGTGTTTGTGGTGTGTGTGTGTGTTTACTCTCCGTACTCTTCTACACCTCCTTCCATGACGTTCTCAGAAGATCCCTCCCATGTTGTGTTCAGTAACGATGGTGTCTCCATGGAAACAGCAGTGCAAAAACCGCCTGTCTTTGGGGTCTAGTGTGTGTGTGTGTGTGTGTGTGTGTGTGTGTGTGTGTGGATAGGTGTGCGTGTGTGTGGTCTGTGTGTTAAGATTACCCATGATATCATCGCTGGACGGGTCCCAGTCTGCTTCTGATCTGAATACGTTACAGAAGAATCCCATTAAAGTTGTTCTGTGTTGATACAAGCAACACAAAAGATCTCCAGATGTTTTAGTATTAAAATAGGTCTGAATGTCTTAATGTAGTGAGATTGACACATCCTGGTTTGACCAAAGAACACTGTGAACATTAACACCAGTCAGGTGCTGAAGGGATGAGATCTAATAGTGACGTAGTTAAAAAGGGACACTTGTCCTAAAAACCATTTCAGCTGTTCCATCATGCCTGTCTTCAGGTGAACCTCCATTCACAAACAAGGCGCACCTCTTAACCTGCCTGTGTTCATACCAAAATGTCCTGTTTTATTGACTTGTTTACAGAACTGTGCTGGTCTAGGATCAGGTACCTGTGATGTGCAGGCTGGCTGTGACCTGTATGATGCACCTGAGTTTGGACTTGTGTTGCAGTGTAACCTGTTACAACACTATCCTGTGTTTCTGACCAATCAAACTAGTATTCTACCGATTCTTTGTATTATCCACTGCCAACATATCTGTATGTGTTTGTCTCCCTCCTTGCTACCTGTCCTCGTACCTGTGCTTCACCTCCTGGTCCTAAGAACACTTCACTGTTGTCAGAATAAATGCACCTGAACAGAGGGCTTGTTTGTGTTTCAGACTCTGTGGGAGGTTTTCTCAGTTGATGTTTGAACCATCAAAAGTGTAAACAGCGACTGTACTAGTTAGATAAATCTGACTCGATTCCCGCACCCTTAAATCATATCAACACTGGTATATTGGTAAAAAAACAACTTTAATTTACACTCATTTACACAATCATGATATAACAACCCACCAATTATGAACAGACAATAGTGCCATACTTCCTGTTTAAGGATCAGTGTTTAGATGAGCTCCAATGAGGGGAGGAGCGTCACATGCAGAGGAGGGTGTGGTCTCTGTCTGTACAGGGGCGGGGCTAGCAGCTTTGAGGGGGTAGCTGATTGGCTCTGGGTCTGGACTGACAGCCTCTTCTGCAGCAGCAGCCTCCTCAGCTTCTGTGTGATTTGTGGGTTTGGAACCCAGATCTGGAATCAGAACCACCTCTGAGACCTCTGAGACATCTTCATCCTCTTCATCCTCCTTCCCCGACTCGCCAGATGAACCTCCAGGCAGCACACTCCTCCTCTTCTTCTTCTTGTGTTTCTTCTTTTTCGTCTTCTTGCTCTTCTTGGAGTGTTTGTGGTGGCGCAGGGTGATGATGTCATCAGGCTTCACCTCTCCCATGGTTGGTATCTCAGAGCTCCTCTTGCTCTCTCTCTCTCTACTCCTGCTCCTTCTATCTATGCTCCTGCTCCTTCTATCTCTACTCCTGCTCCTTCTATCTCTGCTCCTGCTCTCTCTCTCTCTACTCCTGCTCCTTCTATCTCTACTCCTGCTCCTTCTATCTCTGCTCCTCCTCTCTGTTCCCAGGCTGTTACTCTCTCTACTCCTGCTCCTTCTATCTCTGCTCCTGCTCCTATCTCTACTCCTTCTCTCTCTGCTCCTCCTCTCTTTTGCCCTCTCTCTGCTCCCCTTCCTCTCCCTGCTCCTTCTCTCCATCCCAGACCCCCGTTCTCTATCTCTGCTCCTCCCCTCCCTCCCCCTCTCTCTGCTCCTGCTCCTCCCCTCCCTCCCCCTCTCTCTGCTCCTGCTCCTCCCCCTCACACTCCCCCTCCTATCCTCCCCCCCTCCCCTCTCTGTGCTCCTCCTCTCCCTCCCCCTGTATGATCTCTCAGACCTGGACACGCTGCTCCTCCAGGAGTGATCCCAGTCTCGGCCCCGCCTCTCTGACCAGCGCCCGCTGAAGCCGCCGCTCCGGTCAGGCGACATGTGAAGGTCTCGGTCCGCCTCCCAGAACTCGTTACCAGGGTTACGAAAAACATGCAGAAAGTTGCAATGTTTTCCTTTAGGACACTTCTGTCGGTCAAACAGGCCTGGGAGACACACACACACAGACACACACACAGACACACACACACACACAGAAAAACCAGTTAGGTAAGTACACATACAAATGTAGAGGCAAAACACACCTTTTAGTTTCACTCACCACATATAGCAGTTTTCCACCTAGTAACAGGACACAGTTCACACTGAAGCTGTTTGCCTGCGTACCACCTCCCATTGAACAGCATGAAGGCCTTCCTGCACTGCTCATCACTGCAGACACATCACTGGGTTATCACAGAACAACATCCTCACTACACACATCACTGGGTTATCACAGAACACCATCCTCACTGCACACATCACTGGGTTATCACAGAACAACATCCTCACTGCACACATCACTGGGTTATCACAGAACAACATCCTCACTGCACACATCACTGGGTTATCACAGAACAACATCCTCACTGCACACATCACTGGGTTATCACAGAACAACATCCTCACTGCACACATCACTGGGTTATCACAGAACAACATCCTCACTGCACACATCACTGGGTTATCACAGAACAACATCCTCACTGCACACATCACTGGGTTATCACAGAACACCATCCTCACTGCACACATCACTGGGTTATCACAGAACACCATCCTCACTGCAGACACACATCACTGGGTTATCACAGAACACCATCCTCACTGCAGACACACATCACTGGGTTATCACAGAACAACATCCTCACTGCACACATCACTGGGTTATCACAGAACAACATCCTCACTGCACACATCACTGGGTTATCACAGAACAACATCCTCACTGCACACATCACTGGGTTATCACAGAACAACATCCTCACTGCAGACACACATCACTGGGTTATCACAGAACAACATCCTCACTACACACATCACTGGGTTATCACAGAACACCATCCTCACTGCACACATCACTGGGTTATCACAGAACAACATCCTCACTGCACACATCACTGGGTTATCACAGAACACCATCCTCACTGCACACATCACTGGGTTATCACAGAACAACATCCTCACTACACACATCACTGGGTTATCACAGAACAACATCCTCACTACACACATCACTGGGTTATCACAGAACACCATCCTCACTGCACACATCACTGGGTTATCACAGAACAACATCCTCACTGCACACATCACTGGGTTATCACAGAACAACATCCTCACTGCAGACACACATCACTGGGTTATCACAGAACAACATCCTCACTACACACATCACTGGGTTATCACAGAACACCATCCTCACTGCACACATCACTGGGTTATCACAGAACAACATCCTCACTGCACACATCACTGGGTTATCACAGAACACCATCCTCACTGCACACATCACTGGGTTATCACAGAACAACATCCTCACTGCAGACACACATCACTGGGTTATCACAGAACAACATCCTCACTACACACATCACTGGGTTATCACAGAACACCATCCTCACTGCACACATCACTGGGTTATCACAGAACAACATCCTCACTGCACACATCACTGGGTTATCACAGAACACCATCCTCACTGCACACATCACTGGGTTATCACAGAACAACATCCTCACTGCACACATCACTGGGTTATCACAGAACACCATCCTCACTGCACACATCACTGGGTTATCACAGAACAACATCCTCACTGCACACATCACTGGGTTATCACAGAACAACATCCTCACTGCACACATCACTGGGTTATCACAGAACACCATCCTCACTGCACACATCACTGGGTTACACAGAACACCATCCTCACTGCACACATCACTGGGTTATCACAGAACAACATCCTCACTGCACACATCACTGGGTTATCACAGAACAACATCCTCACTGCACACATCACTGGGTTATCACAGAACAACATCCTCACTGCACACATCACTGGGTTATCACAGAACAACATCCTCACTGCACACATCACTGGGTTATCACAGAACACCATCCTCACTGCACACATCACTGGGTTACACAGAACACCATCCTCACTGCACACATCACTGGGTTATCACAGAACAACATCCTCACTGCACACATCACTGGGTTATCACAGAACAACATCCTCACTGCAGACATCACTGGGTTATCACAGAACAGGAGGCAGATTCACTCACGTATCAAACTGCACGTAGACATTCCCCCTCAGATGTGGCTCATAGTTGCAGCTCACCTGAAGACAGAAGAAGCAGGAAGAACTTCAAATATTCCTGAGTATTTCCAGGTGTTTGACCCTTATACTCTATTCAGGGGGCAGAATGTCCTGCCACTATGTTTAACACACACACACACACACACACACACACACACACACATACACACATACACACACACACACACACACACATCCACAATGAGACATTTAGATTGTATGTGCTTGACAACTAAAGCTTTCTGATTCACGTGCAGCATGTCAGTGTCCAACAGGATACAGGGTAACATTTGAATGAACCTGCTTTATTTCAGGGTTCGAGGTGAGGCCTTATTGGTCCTCAGGACAGGGGGAGTTACAGAATATGAAGAGAGCAGGAGGGTTAAGTTATGTCTCCTGGTTTTACTCTGGTAACTGGAGTCTGACCAACATTGGCGGTCTGATATTATCGGACAATTTTAGGCTTTTCCCAATCATCAAAATGCATGATGGGCAGTGGATGACCTTTTGACCTCCAGGGTGGCGGAGTCTGGCTGGTTGGCGAGGGGGAGGGGGGAAGAGGGGGTTACCTTGAACTGCAGCACCTTTCCCACTGTCCTAAACTCAGGAAGTACATCCTGGTAGAAATCCAGGAACTGTTGCTGCACTTCCTCCTCGCTGTACTCTAGACAGGCGTCTGTGTCGTAGTCATCTCGCCGGCTCTGGTCCAATCCGAACGTCACAAACATCCCCCGGACCAATAGGGTTGGGCTGGACTCTGGGTGCACGTGCTTGCGGGAACACCTAGCCAATGACACAACAGAGGGGGGGGGGGGGTGCACTAGATTGAGGGTCTGGAGGACATTCCTGATGATCAGAAAAGCTTTAGCAGCAAAAGTATTTCCGGGGGGGAAACTCATTAAAGTGAATGCTTGTTATCAGGCATCCACAGAGCTTGATAACTTCCCATTCATCTGAATCAGGTGTGTTGGAGCAGGGAAACATCTAAAACATGCAGGACAGTGGGGCCCTGAGGACCAGGGAAACATCTAAAACATGCAGGACAGTGGGCCCTGAGGACCAGGGAAACATCTAAAACATGCAGGACAGTGGGCCCTGAGGACCAGGGAAACATCTAGAACATGCAGGACAGTGGGCCCTGAGGACCAGGGAAACATCTAAAACATGCAGGACAGTGGGCCCTGAGGACCAGGGAAACATCTAGAACATGCAGGACAGTGGGCCCTGAGGACCAGGGAAACATCTAAAACATGCAGGACAGTGGGCCCTGAGGACCAGGGAAACTTCTAAAACATAAAGGACAGTGGGCCCTGAGGACCAGGGAAACATCTAAAACATGCAGGACAGTGGGGCCCTGAGGACCAGGGAAACATCTAAAACATGCAGGACAGTGGGCCCTGAGGACCAGGGAAACTTCTAGAACATAAAGGACAGTGGCCCCTGAGGACCAGATGGAAGCCCACCTCTCCCCGAAGCGGCAGGCTCCAGTCTTGATGAAGAAGGGACAGTTGTCTCTGTCCTTCTCTGTCCCAAAGTCTGGAGGCTCTGCATTCATCCAAGGACCTCCGTTACCTGCAGCCAGCTGAACATGAAGCAAACTAATCAACATCAAAAACTGGGGGAAGAAACACCCTAAAGAAGGTGGGGCCTATATGGGGGTGCAGCTTCCTACAAAGCCCATATAAGGGGAAACACTCACTGGATTCAGTCATGTGATGCGATAGGCTTCCAGGTGATGCTGTGTGTGTGTGTGTGTGTGTGAGAGAGAGAGAGAGAGAGCGAGAGAGAGAGCAAGAGAGAGCGAGAGAGCGCAAGAGTGAGAGAAAGAGAGAGAGAGATGCATTCCTCCCCCTCCAGCAGTCATCATCTCTTGCCAGCTAGTGTTCCCCAGTGTTCCCCCAGTGTTCCCCCAGTGTTCCCCCAGTGTTCCCCAGTGTTCCCCAGTGTTCCCCCAGTGTTCCCCCAGTGTTCCCCCAGTGTTCCTCCTGTCTGACTCCTACCTGACTCTCAGCCTGGTCCAACATCTTCTGAACAGCCTCCTACAAATGGCGCAAACACACAGGGCTGGTGAGAAGCTGAGGGGAGACCTAGACAGGGTATCTGTCACTGCAGGTTAAGAAGACGACCATCAGCAAGGGAAAAGAGACGTCATCTGGGTCTAAACCCCCACAGGGGGGTCCAGGTCACAGGCACACCGGGGGGTCCAGGGGGGACCAGGGCACAGGCATACCGGGGGACCAGGTACACAGGGGGGTCCAGGGGGGACCAGGGCACAGGCACACAGGGGGTCCAGGGGGGACCAGGGCACAGGCACACCAGGGTCGTTCATGAGGGAATTTGAAAATAGCTGACATGCGTTTGATGCTCATCATTGCATCTGATCAATCACAACCATGTGGTTCCAGACAGGAAGTGACCCAGGTAACAAGATCACAGTGGATCAAAAGATACGAGGTCTTCCTGAGGGCAGCAGGTGTTGCAGGTGACACATTCTTTCAGTGTGTATCTTAGTTAAGGAAGTGTGGATGATCTGATCATGTACATCTTAGTTAAGGAATAATCTGACATGAGGCAACATTACTCTGTTTACACTGTCAAGAAAACACAAACAGCACGAACATCTAACATCATAATAATGTGTTCATACCGCTATCTAATAATGAAGCATATAAAACAAATTGTGATGCCCTGATTAGCTGTTGACCAATGTTCATAGTGATGTGAAGGCTTCATTGTTCTTAGAGGAGGATATATCTGTTTTGGTTTTAGCATCCTGGAATGCGCTTCACCTCTCTGTCTTTTTTCTGCTGCTGTTTCTCCTCCTTCTCCTCCTGCTCCTTCCGCTGCTGCGCCTCCCACTCCTCCTTGATACTCCTCTGCAGAACGACACACACACACACAGACATACACACACACAGACACACACACACACAGACGGTCATTTGACCAGTGTCGCAAACACACGTGTGCATCACCATCACGTTCAGACATGGTGTCATGGTCCACATACCTCCTCCATACTACTGAGTCATTTCATTTGGATTAACAAACATTGATAAAGATACTATTCAGTCATTGGGGTTTCAACCCATGGTAGAAAAGCTGTGAATTGTGCCTTTAACCCTGGTGCCCTCTTCATATTCTACAACTCCCCCTGTCCTAAGGGTCAAACAGCCCCCAACTTTAACCCTGAAATAATAAGGTTAATTACACTGTTATCCTATACTCTGTTCTATAAATCAGAAAGCTTTAGTTTTGTCTGAGTTCAATCAAGCACTTACAATCTACATGTCTCACTGTGTGGAGCGTGTTGGTGCATTAAACATAGTTTGGGGTTATCCTGACCCTAGGAGCACAAGGGTCAAGGAAGGTTGTTAACTAGGTCACTGTCTAGTACCTCCTCTTCTTCTTGTTTCTTCCTCGCTGTTTCTTCTCTCTCCATCTGCAGTCTGAAGTTCTCCTGGGCCAGCAGCTCTCTCTTCAGCCACTCCTGATGCTGCCTGGGAACAAAGAACCACACCTGACACACCTGGAGGGAACACAGAACCACACACACCTGGAGGGAACACAGAACCACACCTGACACACCTGGAGGGAACACAGAACCACACACACCTGGAGGGAACACAGAACCACACCTGACACACCTGGAGGGAACACAGAACCACACACACCTGGAGGGAACACAGAACCACACACACCTGGGGAGGGAACACAGGAATGATATGGAGGAAACCTCCTAAACATTTACCTTTCTGTCTCTCTGTCCTCCTCCTCCTCCTCCTCCTCTTCCTCAGATGCATGGTCTTCATCACCTTGGCCTGAGGTGAGAGCTATCAGATCATGCAGGGAATCTAAAGTTGATCAACAACTACTAACTATGAATGTTTTACTGTGAACACATGAAACAGGATGAAATGCTGAAACATTACCAGAGAGCCTGGCTTCAGCCAGCGCCTGCCGCTTTCTCCTTCTTCTTGCTTTCTTCAACAGCGCTTTGCGTTGTTTTTGGCTGAAGATTGACATCATAGACGGCCTGTAACTTATCAAGTCAACTGCTGTCATCCACACTGAACCATACTGAACCATCCACACTGAACCACACTGAACCACACTGACCCATCCACACTGAACCATACTGAACCATAATGAACCACACTGAACCATACTGAACCATCCACACTGAACCACACTGAACCATACTGAACCATCCACACTGAACCATACTGAACCATCCACACTGAACCACACTGAACCACACTGAACCACACTGAACCATCCACACTGAACCACACTGAACCATACTGAACCATCCACACTGAACCACACTGAACCATACTGAACCATACTGAACCATCCACACTGAACCACACTGAACCATCCACACTGAACCACACTGAACCATCCACACTGAACCACACTGAACCACACTGAACCATACTGAACCATACTGAACCATACTGAACCATCCACACTGAACCACACTGAACCATCCACACTGAACCACACTGAACCATCCACACTGAACCATACTGAACCATCCACACTGAACCATACTGAACCATCCACACTGAACCACACTGAACCACACTGAACCATCCACACTGAACCATACTGAACCATACTGAACCATCCACACTGAACCACACTGAACCATCCACACTGAACCACACTGAACCATCCACACTGAACCATACTGAACCATCCACACTGAACCATACTGAACCATCCACACTGAACCACACTGAACCACACTGAACCATCCACACTGAACCACACTGAACCATACTGAACCATCCACACTGAACCACACTGAACCACACTGAACCATCCACACTGAACCACACTGAACCACACTGAACCATCCACACTGAACCATACTGAACCATCCACACTGAACCATACTGAACCATCCACACTGAACCACACTGAACCACACTGAACCATACTGAACCATCCACACTGAACCATACTGAACCATCCACACTGAACCATACTGAACCATCTGAACCATACTGAACCATCCACACTGAAACATACTGAACCATACTGAACCATCTGAACCATACTGAACCATCTGAACCATACTGAACCATACTGAACCATACTGAACCATCTGAACCATACTGAACCATCCTCACTGAAACATACTGAACCATACTGAACCATCTGAACCATACTGAACCATACTGAACCATACTGAACCATACTTAACCATCTGAACCATACTGAACCATCCTCACTGACTCACCTCATTACAGGTGCAGACACCGCTGGGCTCATGGGGGCCGCCATCTTAGACTACAACAAACCTCCGATTCTAGGAACTAGGGAACATCTTCTTTCTCCAAATCGACGCGGCGAGTTGTGTTCCAAGACACTGGCTAAAACACAGAGAACATAAGCTGTTTCTGATCATCAGTTGTACATAACCAGCTAACCTAAATCAGTTTTTGATCATTAGTTGTCCATATCTAAACCAGCTAGCTTAGCTTAAACACACCGATGATCCTGCCCCGGCTCTGACGCATGCGCAGTCTGTCCTGGACACGCGCAGAGCAGAAAGAAGCGGCAGTTTTCTGATCTGATCAGCTGCTGGATACACACACACACACACACACTGCTGGATATTAGAGGATAGTTTATCTGCTTTAGGACACAATAAGGTTAAGGGTTGTGAGGTTAAGGGGTGAAACACACTTGAAGTCGCCCCCTGAAGCCTGAACATGGCGGATAAAGAAGGTACCTCGTTAGGCGGCTATCTGGGTCCAGTTCTCCTGCTTTGTGTGCGCAGCCGGTTAGCTAGTTAGCTGCTAGCCTAGCGTGTTAGCATATCATGTTATCCTAGCATGTTAGCATAGCATGTTAGCCTAGCGTGTTAGCATATCATGTTATCCTAGCATGTTAGCATAGCATGTTAGCCTAGCGTGTTAGCATAGCGGACAGGCCAGAGCTTCCCGCTCCAGTAAACCGTGCGAAGTCTTTCCCCCCGAGCTAACTTGGCTGTTGTGCTCAGCTAGCTGGGAGGCCAACGAAATGGGATCATACATCGTATTTGTTATGCAGCTAATACAGATTCGCTATATTAAGAGCTAAATATCCGCTTAGCGATGAACTATCCAGCCATTTGACAACCAACAGTCTTAAAATGCTGTGTTCATTCATCCCCGCTTCAGTGTATGACGATGCGGTGGAGGAGCGGGTCATCAACGAGGAGTACAAGATCTGGAAGAAGAACACACCTTTCCTGTATGACCTGGTCATGACACACGCGCTAGAGTGGCCCAGCCTCACCGTGCAGTGGCTGCCTGACGTCAACAGGTACGTTCTTCATCCTCCTCCATCATCATCATCAAGTAGTGTTTCAGGAATCTTGATGTTCTTAGAATGTGCTTGTATTGTGACTGCCTGAAAAAAGACCATGTTTAGGTGGGAGGTGCATGTTGTGTTTGTGTGTGTGTGTGTGTGTGTGTGTATATCTGGACATATCTTTGCAAAGAAATGACCCTGTAGTCAGTAGCATACTTACTGCATAGTCGTAAACAAAGAGTCTACTAAAGGTGTGTTTTTAGATTGGTACTGTGAATACTCAGCATCTCATTGGCTGCTGCTGCTGTGTTAAAGTGATGTATTAACTTGATGGTTCTCCTTAGACCGGAGGGGAAGGACTATGCGGTCCACAGGCTGGTTCTGGGCACACACACATCAGATGAACAGAACCACCTGGTCATCGCCAGCGTGCAGGTGCCCAACGACGACGCCCAGTTTGACGCCTCCCACTACGACAGCGAGAAAGGAGGTGAGAGGAGGAGGCTTGGGAGGGGGGAGGGGGGGGTGTCTCATCTCTAGTCCTTCTTAGTGACGTCCATGTGCTGACTTCTCTCTGTCTTCTCTGTCTTTCCAGCAGGTATGTTGAAAGGTGGTGACCTGGCTCTTGCAGACTGGATCAGCTGTAGACCCAGTGTCTGTAGGTGTGGGTGTGTGGGCTTCCTGTAGGAGCACTGGGTCAACCTTACTTCTGTAACTGTGGTAGGGTTTGTCTGTGCCTACATTCAAATGACCATCACCAGTAAAGTCCTGATGCTGTGGTGAATATGGATGTAGTTAGAAGTCTTTTGGCTTGAGTTCAGAAGGATTCAAAGCCCCTCCCTTCAAACAGGAGGGAACTAGGTAGACAGTCAGGCAGATGAGTAGCCTGTCCAATCAATGTGTTTGGTCTAAATGGCGTCAGTAAGTCAGTCCTAGCTGATCAGAGTCTCTGTCCCAGAGTTTGGAGGCTTCGGCTCGGTGAGCGGGAAGATCGAGATAGAGATCAAGATCAATCACGAGGGCGAGGTGAACCGGGCCAGGTACATGCCCCAGAACCCCTGCATCATCGCCACCAAGACCCCCACCTCTGATGTGCTGGTGTTTGACTACACCAAGCACCCCTCCAAACCTGGTGGGTCTCTGCCAAGGCACACACAGCAGCTGCTCACACAAACACACCAGTTAAACCAGTCAGAGGAATTGTACTGACGTGTGTGTGTGTGTGTGTGTGTGTCTGTCAGACCCCAGTGGAGAGTGCAGCCCAGATCTGAGGCTTCGAGGCCACCAGAAGGAAGGTTACGGCCTCTCCTGGAACCCCAACCTCAGTGGCAACCTGCTCAGCGCCTCTGACGACCATGTGAGCAGCCCTGCCTACAACACTGTCATACCCTCTGTACTAACACTACCCTGCCCTCCTCTGTACTAACACTACCCTGCCCTCCTCTGTACTAACACTACCCTGCCCTCCTCTGTACTAACACTACCCTGCCCTCCTCTGTACTAACACTACCCTGCCCTCCTCTGTACTAACACTACCCTGCCCTCCTCTGTACTAACACTACCCTGCCCTCCTCTGTACTAACACTGCCCTGCCCTCCTCTGTACTAACACTGCCCTGCCCTCCTCTGTACTAACACTACCCTGCCCTCCTCTGTACTAACACTGCCCTGCCCTCCTCTGTACTAACACTACCCTGCCCTCCTCTGTACTAACACTACCCTGCCCTCCTCTGTACTAACACTGCCCAGAGCATCTAAGTTGACCTGTGTGTGTGTCTCTCTCCTCCAGACCATCTGTCTGTGGGACATTGGGGCGGGGCCTAAGGAGGGCAAGATCGTGGATGCTAAGACCATCTTCACGGGACACACAGCTGTGGTGGAGGACGTCTCCTGGCACCTGCTGCATGAGTCTCTGTTCGGCTCGGTGGCTGACGACCAGAAGCTCATGATGTGAGTCGCACTAGCTGGACGAGCTGAAGCCTTGAAGGATGCTGTTTCAGAAAGAGGATTGCGGTGCAGCACTCAGCTAGACGAACTAGTGACGAACTGTTCTTTCTTTCCTCCCTCAACCTTTTTTCACCTGTGTGTGTGTGTGTGTGTGTGTGTGTGTGTAACTCCTCCCCTCAGTTGGGATACTCGCTCTAACAACACCTCCAAGCCCAGCCATGCGGTGGACGCCCACACTGCAGAGGTCAACTGCCTGTCCTTCAACCCCTACAGCGAGTTCATCTTAGCCACTGGTTCGGCTGACAAGGTACACACACACACACACGCTCCCTCTCTTCTCTCTCTGGAAGATGTCTTACCTCCACCGTCCGCTCCCCCCTTTACTAGACCTGCTGCTGTGTGTCTGTGTTGTTGTAAATGTCTCCCAGGCGTTCCACAGTCTCAGCCCGTCTCCCCTCTAATCTGACCTCTCTGTTGTCCCTCTGGCAGACCGTCGCTCTGTGGGATCTGAGGAACCTCAAACTGAAGCTCCACTCCTTCGAGTCCCACAAGGACGAGATCTTCCAGGTAATACTCCCAGAACAGTAAAGTGTGTGTGTGTGTGTGATGGAGGTCTGGAGTTTATTGCGGTGTGTGTGATAGAGGTCTGGAGTTTATTGCGGTGTGTGTGTGTGTGTGTGATAGAGGTCTGGAGTTTATTGCGGTGTGTGTGTGTGATGGAGGTCTGGAGTTTATTGCGGTGTGTGTGTGTGTGAGATAGAGGTCTGGAGTTTATTGCGGTGTGTGTGTGTGTGATGGAGGTCTGGAGTTTATTGCGGTGTGTGTGTGTGTGTGTGATGGAGGTCTGGAGTTTATTGCGGTGTGTGTGTGTGTGTGTGATGGAGGTCTGGAGTTTATTGCACTGACAGTGATTTACTGACCTCTAATGCAGGTGCAATGGTCGCCTCACAACGAGACCATTCTGGCCTCCAGTGGAACTGACCGCAGACTCAACGTGTGGGACCTCAGGTACACACACACTCCTCGCTGCCATGCCAACGGCCCCGTAGCATGTCAAACTGCAGTTCCTCAAAGTGTGTGTGTGTTTTCACAGTAAAATTGGAGAGGAGCAATCTGCTGAAGATGCAGAGGATGGACCACCTGAACTACTGGTGAGTGGAAACAAACATTCACACAGAGCAAGACCCAGTCCTAGACCTTAAGAGAGCTAGACCCAGTCCTAGACCTTAAGAGAGCTAGACCCAGTCCTAGACCTTAAGAGAGCTAGACCCAGTCCTAGACCTTAAGAGAGCTAGACCCAGTTCTAGACCTTAAGAGAGCTAGACCCAGTCCTAGACCTTAAGAGAGCTAGACCCAGTTCTAGACCTTAAGAGAGCTAGACCCAGTCCTAGACCCAGTCCTAGACCTTAAGAGAGCTAGACCCAGTCCTAGACCCAGTTCTAGACCTTCAGAGAGCTAGACCCAGTCCTAGACACAGTCCTAGACCCAGTCCTAGACCTCCACACAGAGCTAGAGCCAGTTTTAGGCCACCCACTATCCTTCATAGATGGAGGAACTAGAAGAGACATAATGACCACCAACTTGCATGACCCTGTGTGACCTGTTGGGTCCCCTTCTCTCCTCCCTCCTCCAGTTCATCCATGGAGGTCACACAGCCAAGATCTCTGACTTCTCCTGGAACCCCAACGAGCCCTGGGTGATCTGCTCCGTCTCCGAGGACAACATCATGCAAGTGTGGCAGATGGTGAGCAGCCCTGTTGCATACTGGGTAGAAAGGGGGGGAACACTGACATCACTGTTCTTGTGCGATGATAAGAAGCCATGTTGTGACTGATCCCCTCCTCCCTCTGTTTGTCTCCACACAGGCTGAGAACATTTACAATGATGAAGAGCCTGACACCCCTGCATCAGAGCTGGAGGGGCAGGGCTCGTAACCCAGCCCCAACACCACCACTGAAGCCCCTGATCCTGGGACCCTGCCCCCATCCCCCCTGACCCCGGCCCCCATTTCCCCCCTCATTTACTCACCTGGACCGAGGAAGAATCTCTCATAAATCCTCCCCCACCTCCAGGATTCTGCCAACGCTTCTGCTCTTCAGGGCACCTGTGTTCTTCTGCCCTCCCTCCAGGGCACCTGTGTTCTTCTGCCCTCCCTCCAGGGCACCTGTGTTCTTCTGCCCTCCCTCCAGGGCACCTGTGTTCTTCTGCCCTCCCTCCAGGGCACCTGTGTTCTTCTGCCCTCCCTCCAGGGCACCTGTGTTCTTCTGCCCTCCCTCCAGGGCACCTGTGTTCTTCTGCCCTCCCTCCAGGGCACCTGTGTTCTTCTGCCCTCCCTCCAGGGCACCTGTGTTCTTCTGCCCTCCCTCCAGGGCACCTGTGTTTGAAGGGTAAAGAGACACATCCCCCCTAGTGTAACAGAAGTCTAGTTTGGACCAGTTTTCTTTCTGATCTGCTTCAGGTTCGAGCGTCATTCCTCTCTTCTGTACAGTCTGGCCCCATGGATAGACACCATCGTTACCTGACATCATTCATTTTTCTCTTTTTTTATATCAATGAGTTTCTCTGAAATCAGCCCTAATGAGCAGGTACACTGGAAGCTCACGTAGTAAAGAGGGTTTTCCTAATCCAAGCAGACAATCTCATAAGTGGAGCCACCTTTCTCCATCAACCGATGCACTTGTTTAACAAGGGGGGGGGGGGGGACTCTCTCCCCCTACACAGAGTGGTTAACCTCTGACCCCAGCCCTGTGTGTGTGTCTGGTGTTGTAACCGCGGCAACTCTGCAACATTCTCATTCTTCTTGGATTCCGTTGTGTTACGTCTGAACGTGATCTGACATGTACTCGCAATAAACACATTTTTGTAACTTTTCCAAAGAACACACTTCCATTTCTTCTAACCTTTTACACTCACAGTCAGTCTGGGGAAGAATTCAAGCAGGGACAACAGCTGTTTGAAATTTCACTTTAAAGTCTACAAAATGTATATTTTATTGAAAATCGAGATGCAGCTTTAAGAACATTTGACAACATCAGAACAAGGGGAATGTTGGGCGTGTATCTTAGTAAAAAATATATCTCTGAAGCGCCGCAGGGCCTGGGTCCTCTCAGAGAGGCCCTCATGTGCAGAGGTAGATATCTTAACATCACCTGAGTCCAACTGTGGCAGAGCCAAAGACACAGGAACACACACACCCCAGAGAACTAACAACACACACACACACACCCCAGAGAACCAACAACACACACACACACACAGCCCAGAGAACCAACAACACACACACACACAGCCCAGAGAACCAACAACACACACACACACACACACAGCCCAGAGAACCAACACGTCTTCCCTCTTTCTCTCGCTCGCCCGCATGCACACACACAGAGGGGAGAGAAACCATGGCGATGGGATAACCTTAATCTCATCCCAATCCATCGTCATGGGGATTACCCTGTTGTAGGAAATGGACCAAGTTGTAAGTACACGGTGCTGTTGATATATAGAAGTGAGGATACCACCTTAAATATCTTAACAGTTTTGGACCCTGGACCACCTTAATTTCACCCTGTTGCATGCTGGGGTTGGGAACTGACATTTCCTGCTGAACCACATCAACTACATACATCTGCCAGTTAACTTTGACCCAAACTAGTGTTGAGGAGTCGCTCTTCAAGCTCTCTGATCTGTGACTGGATCTGAGGACCAACACTCCTGAAGCAGGAGAAGAGCATGCTGGTGAAAACATGGACCTAACATTCCTAATATGGTCGTCAATTCCACCCTGTATTCAACGAAGGTCAAGGGTCAGAGTGCCAAGAGGAGGCTGACACCAGCACAATCATGTTTTAGGATCTGGAACAGCCTAGGGCAGCATGGAGGAAGATTCACTGGAATGGATTTAAAGAAGAAAATGAAGGTATTCCAAGTGGAAAAGGTTTCCACTGAGGGCGTCCAGGTGTGGGGAGTGTAGCGCAGCACAGGGATTGGCAAGGCAAGTGTTCTACATTCATCAGCTCACAAGGTCAGGGGTCGTAGGACCCTGGACAAGCAAAACATGGGATGGGATAAACACATGGTGTTGATAATCATCAATCACAGATAAGTGAGGTTTACAAAAGGGGAAAGAAATCAATCCCAGTGTGTTTAGTTTCCTTGCTCCTGTGCAGAAGGTGAACCAGACACACGTGTTCATCATGGCTCCTTCTCTGCTCAGAGACAGAATCATGTGACTCAAGCCTGCTTCCTTTGGAATGCTCTGCCCATATTAGAAGCTTGGCTTCATACAAGGAGCCTTGATGAGAATAAACTCTGTATAACAATAAGTGTTGATTGGTCCATTTATGGAACATGGCCTTGGATTGGTTAATAAGGTTTGGCCCAAGTTTTGAGATTCTTCTAGGAAGAAAGGATTAAATCAAGAAATGGGGGCAGGTATGGGGGGGGGATAACTGAGAAGGTCATTGTAGCAGCCTTGTCAAAGGAACTTTAGCCCTTTTAAAAATCCCCTGGTAATAACAGACCATCTTTAACACTCTCCCCAAAATGGCCATGGCCCGGTACTATTCTTTTTCTATGCTACAGACCAAAGAACAGCCCATAATGCCCTGATTTCTCTGTCCCTACGATAACACCGAGCTACAGGTCCGACAGGAAAGCACAGATAAGGTGAGACAGGTGAACAGATGTCTACAGCTGAGAGGGGAACATGAAATGAAAAGAAAAAAACAACCAAACACACTACAACTTCATACTGACTCAACTGTGACCCAACTGACCCCCCCTCCCTCAGCATGAAGCACAGTAAGACCAGGTGAGGGGGGGGGGGGGGGGGGGCAGCAGTACTAGCAGAACAATCATCAATGCAATCATCTCTTTAATCTATCACACAGGAAATAAAGATCAGGTGAGAGGGTGAGTCTTCCCAGAGATGGAGGGAAGCCCAGCCCAGTCCTGGACTAAACTGCTCTCTGAAGGCAGTTCTCCACATGAAGGGGCTGAGGAGGAGGAGGTGAAGTCTGTGTCTGGGATGAAGACCCTCCAGGGAGGGAGCAGGCCCAGACCGCCATGCTCCCAGACAGCCATGCTCAGTCCTCAGACTGGGCTGCTTCCACTGGACCCTCAGGTGTGGAGGAAGCCTGGATCTCCGTTCTCTCGCACCCTGCCTCCGTCCCTCCTTCCCCACCAGACGGCTCTCCGTCCTGGGATTCGGGAGGGGCCGTGCGGGGAGGAGGCTCCTGGCCCAGCTTGTTGTCGAGGTCGTTGCGCTCCTTCTGCAGAGCCCGGCACAGCTTCTCCAGCCGCTCCAGCTTCCCCTGCAGAGCCTTGTAGTGGCTGTCCTTTATGGTCTTCTACAGGGACACAAATGACAACATCAGGCTCACCATCGCCCCCCTCAGCAAGAACTACATTTCCCTAGGGGAGCTGCTAAACTACATTTCCCTACCTCCTCAGCCATCTGCAGCAAGGCCTGGTTGTTGGTCTCCCACTTGGTCCTCCACTGTGTCGTCTCCTTTTCCAGCTTCTTGATCTTCTTGGTCATCTGAGAAGAACATCAGCAGAAGAAGAAAAAGTCAAACTTGACCAATCAACTCCACACCATGATGAATATTAGAGGAAGAGCAGACTGAATCCAAAAGGATGTTAACCTTTTCCATCTCCTGTCTGAAGGTTGTGAAAACCTCATTGCTCTTAGCCAGCGTGGTCTGAAACTCCTCAAACTTGTCCATGTACAGAGACAGCTGGAACACAGACATAATCCTCCATCAGGCTAAACAAGATTCATATCAATCGATTCAACCTTAATGAACTGAATCTGTAAGTATTAATGTGCAGCTGTCAGAATGACCCTGGTATTAGTTGTCAACGTGAGCAGACACCTAAGCAGACTCAAAGCCTCGAACAGTCTGAATCAGGCACAGTCTGAATCAGGCACAGTCTGAATCTGGTACAGTCTGAATCAGGCACAGTCTGAATGTGGCACAGTTTGAATCAGGCACAGTCTGAATCAGGCACAGTTTGAATCAGGCACAGTCTGAATCTGGCACAGTTTGAATCAGGCACAGTTTGAATCAGGCACAGTCTGAATCAGGCACAGTTTGAATCAGGCACAGTCTGAATCTGGCACAGTTTGAATCAGGCACAGTTTGAATCAGGCACAGTCTGAGGTCCACACCTGCTGTTTGAGTTGAGTCTCCTGCTCCTTCATCATCTCACACTTGTGCCTCGACTCTGCTGCATCCTTCAGCAGCTGTAGGAGACATGAAACACTTCAGCTTCATTTGCTCGTTCTACTTCCCTGATTAGAAGAAGCTCCTTTCACTTCTATTGATGTAAACAGTGTTGGTGTATCACAGGGAAGAAAAAGAAATGAGAATCTCAACTGATGGACCCTGATGTCTCCAACTGTATTTCTTGGGGAGTTTATTAGTCAGTTAGTCCACCAGAGGTCCAACAGACTGGGGTGGTACAGTGAGCTATTGATGGGGGCCCCCTGGTCCCCCCCCCAGGCCCCCTGGTCCCCCCAAGGCCCCCTGGTCGCCCCCAGGCCCCCAGGGGCTATTGATGGGGGCCCCCTGGTCCCCCCCCCAGGCCCCCCTGGTCCCCTGGTCCCCTGGTCCCCCTGGTCCCCCTGGTCCCCTGGTCCCCCTGGTCCCCTGGTCCCCTGGTCCCCCCCCCCAGGCCCCCCTGGTCCCTTGGTCCCCCCCCCTGGTCCCCCTGGTCCCCTGGTCCCCCTGGTCCCCTGGTCCCCCCCCAGGCCCCCTGGTCCCCCTGGGCCCCCTGGGCAGGACTGACTCACAAAGTCTCTCTCTCTCTGCTGCCTCTCCTCCACCTCCCTCATCAGCTCTGCTGTCCTCTGGAGCTTGGCGTCCACTAGCTGCTGCTGCAGCTCCTTGTGCTTAAACACCTTGTCAATGTGCTGAGGACACACAGACAGACAGACAGGTCAGACAGACAGATAGACAGACATGGAGACACACAGACAGATAGACAGACAGGTCAGACAGACAGACAGAAAGGTCAGACAGGCTCAAATGCAAGGAGGTGCCTTGGCATCAAAATACAGTTTAGGCGGGAGTGGAAATCCCACTATATGAATCTTCCCTGACAAGACACATGCTCCTCACAGCAAGCAGTGACCCACTGCTGGCCTGGAGCCCCCCCAGCGACCCCCCCAGCAGCCCCCCCAGCAGCCCCCCCCAGCAGGCCCCTGCTTACGTCCTCCCGCAGCTCGTACTGCTCGATGAGCTTCTTGAGCTTCTCGGCCAGCTCCATGTTCTCCTGCCTCAGCTTGGTGTTGTGGGCGTTGTGCTGCTCCATCTGCACCTCGATCTCACTCAGCGTCATCTGGAAGTGCAGCGTGGCCTCCCTCCTCCTCTCCTCGTACTCACGGGAGCGCTGGGTGTTCTCCTCCTGAGGGGACACACAACCACCCCATCACAACCCCTCTAACGGACCCCAAGAACCACAAGGAGGTCTTACATTCACATTACATTTCATATGCATCCATTTAACAGACGCTTTCATCCAAAGCAACTTCCAACAGAGAGCTCACTGATCATAGGTCACTGATCATAGGTCACTGATCATAGGTTTTGCTTCTACAGTGCCCTACTAACGATCCATGCTCCCATGGGACCAACAAGCTAAACGTCAACAGCAGCCAGCTTGGCAGGAGAACCAAACCCACCAACCTTCAGTGTTTTGTTGTGTCTCTGCAGCTCTCGACACAGACTCTCCAGCTTGCTGCGAGCCAGGATGGCTTTGCTGTGCTCCCCCTGGAGGTGGAGCCGCTCCTTGACCACCTGAGACTGCTTCTTCTGAAGAACCTTCACCTGCTTCTGTACGCAACGACTCTCCTCCAGCTGCCCAGGACAAGCCACGCCCACAGAGTCAGATACACTCCAACACTCCATAACATGTGTACAGAACATTCTAACACTCCATAACATGTGTACAGAACATTCTAACACTCCATAACATGTGTACAGAACATTCTAACACTCCATAACATGTGTACAGAACATTCTAACACACCGTAACATGTGTACAGAACATTCTAACACTCCATAACATGTGTACAGAACATTCTAACACTCCATAACATGTGTACAGAACATTCTAACACACCGTAACATGTGTACAGAACATTCTAACACACCATGACATGTGTACAGAACATTCTAACACTCCATAACATGTGTACAGAACATTCTAACACTCCATAACATGTGTACAGAACATTCTAACACTCCATAACATGTGTACAGAACATTCTAACACTCCATAACATGTGTACAGAACATTCTAACACACCATAACATGTGTACAGAACATTCTAACACACCATGACATGTGTACAGAACATTCTAACACATCATAACATGTGTACAGAACATTCTAACACACCGTAACATGTGCACAGAACATTCTAACACACCGTAACATGTGCACAGAACATTCTAACGCACCGTAACATGTGTACAGAACATTCTAACGCACCGTTACATGTGTACAGAACATTCTAACACATCATAACGTGTACAGAACAGCTAAGGCCAGGTAGTCGCTGGACACAATGTGTGGGTGGAGCCTATCAGTGTCATCCCTGAGGAGAGGCCCAGCCCAGATGTCTGCCTCTCCTCTCCACTACCCTCCTCTCCACTACCCTCCTCTCCACTACCCTCCTCTCCACTACCCTCCTCTCCACTACTCTCCTCTCCTCTCCACTCCACTCCACTACCCTCCTCTCCACTCCACTACCCTCCTCTCCTCTCAACTACCCTCCACTACCCTCCACTCCTCTCCTCTCCTCCCCTCCACCCCTCTCCTCTCTCCATCAGGTCTACTTACCAAGTCAGCATACTTTTTACACAGGGCAGCCAGCTTCTCCTCAGGAGAGGCCAGGGTGTTGAGGGCCTGCATCAGCAGCAGAACCTCTTTACCTGTGCACACAGTGGGACAACATTTCAAACACATTTCAAACTGGCAGTTCAGAGTGAATCATCCTGAATGCTAACAGTTCAGACTGAATCATCTAACCGAATCCCTTTGGTTCCTTCTTCCATTTGCCACCTCCAGGGTCCAGACTGGGGTCGCTGGGGTCCAAGGAGCGGTCCTCCCTCCCAGGGGTGTCCCCTCCCAGCTCGTCCACACAGGTGACCCCCACCAGCCCAAACACCCCCCCGTCCTCCTGGGGGGTTGGAGGAGAGAGGAACAGATGATGGGAAGAACCAGGAGAATGTGTGAAACAAACGGATCCCATATGAAGCCTGTTATGACTGGAGCTGGATGTGTTTACCTGGCTGGGGCTGTCCTGATCAGAGGGTGAGTCAGCACCCACCACCAAGCCTCTGCTGGCCACCTCCATCCCACACACACCTGGGCTCTCCATCACACTGCCAAACTGAGAGGGTCAGACAGAAGAGGAAGGGAGACGCCCAGGTTAGGCACTCATGTCTGATGTAAACAGGAAGACTGCTGAGTGGAAGCTTAGGTGACATCTCAGCCTGGTTTGACCCCCAATCTAACAGAGGATTACCCTCATGCTTAACTGGAGAAGAAACACTGATGGAAGAACACTGAGTAACCAGTAACACACCACACACACATACACACACACCACACACTGGGTAACCAGTAACACACCACACACACACACACACACACACACACACACACACACACACACACACACACACACACACACACACACACACACAGTAACACACCACACACACACACACACACACCACACACAGTAACACACCACACACACTGATGGAAGCTTACTAAAGGAAGCACACTGGGCCACATGGGACCCTAAGTAACGAGTAACACACCACACACATACACACACTATACACGCCACACACACACACACACGCACACAATCACAGGCGACAACGAAGCATGATCATCTGATATAATAACCTATTTTAACGCGTTTCATATAGTTAAATGTCTTCCTAGTTCCTAGAGATACATGAACATCAGTCCGCAGTTCTTCACTTCCTCATGGCAGAAGTGAAAACACACACGACACATGACTACACACATGACTACACACATGACTAAAGGGTCATTCTGAATCCAAAGAGGAATAGTTGGTTTAATAACTGAAGCACTGATGAATACAACAGAAGATAAACCGCATTAAAACACATTAAAACACTGAGCTGACCGATTAAAGTAGCTTCCTAGCTGCTGCTAAGCTAGCTTGCTAACCTGCTAACAGCTCTGTTAGCTGCTAGGATGCTAATTAAACTGATACTGAGATCTTAAATATGTCTTCTAAGAGTGACTACCTGGTGTGAGGAGGAAACAGACCCGGGATAAACCTGCTGTCAGACCGGGTCAGACCAGGACAGACCGGGTCCAGATATGCTGGAGGACCTGTTAGCACACTGAGCCTGTTAGCACTAAGCTAGCTCTGAGCCTCTAACTGCTTCAGCTTCTTCAAACTTCCTTCTCTGTGGTTTTAAACACAAACCTCTCACATTCAGCTCAACATGCCGTCTAACATCGATATAAGATGACCCGCAGAGGGATTCTAACACGTTAGAGACACAAGTCAAACTGCGGTGAAGTTCTCTGATCTACCTGAGTGCTGTCAGGGTCTGTCTCAGTAGGATGTGTCGCCATGATGTGACGCAACAAGCTCAACTGAAGCTGAACTAGAGTACACCTTAACTAAAGTACACCTTTACTACAGTACACCTTAACTAAAGTACACCTGAACTAAAGTACACCTGAACTAAAGTACACCTTAACTAAAGTACACCTTTACTACAGTACACCTTAACTAAAGTACACCTGAACTACAGTACACCTGAACTAAAGTACACCTTAACTAAAGTACACCTGAACTACAGTACACCTGAACTAAAGTACACCTTAACTAAAGTACACCTGAACTAAAGTACACCTGAACTAAAGTACACCTTAACTAAAGTACACCTGAACTAAAGTACACCTTAACTAAAGTACACCTTAACTAAAGTACACCTTAACTAAAGTACACCTTCAAAACATTCTAGTTGAACTGAGTAAACATCACCAATTTATTTGCTTTATATAAAGGTGGTTGTGCGTTACAAAAAAAACATGACTTTTAGAGACGGAGAACGACATACAGTGATGGCAGAGTTCTCTGCACTGATCTGTGTAGCTTTAATATAGCTTTAATATAGTTTTAATATAGCTTTAATATAGCTTCAATATAGCTTCAATATAGCTTTAATATAGCTTTAATATAGCTTTAATATAGCTTTAATATAGCAACACCAGATTTAAACATGAACAGAAACACCTTGTGAGAGAAATACATATTTATTTGGAAAATTTGCAGACAGGCATTTTTATCGCCACAGATAAAAGCAACACAAGGTTTGCATAGTAAAGACAAAACTACACACCATAAAAGAAAGACATAACGAGAAACTAATTATCTGTAAAAGGGAAAGAAAATAATGGAATGTGGATGAAACAAGAAAACAATCATATGGTGCAAACTGTCTCCATCAAGCTGTTTTTCAGTCCCCAGTCTAGCTCACTAGTACATCCCACTACACACAATATACAGACAGGAAAGTAAAACAGACAGAATAAGAAAATAAGTGAACACATTTATTCGAACAAATCAACCAAAAGTAGAATGATTTCATCTAAAATTTGAACAGAAACCTTCCAGTTGTACAACCGTTCATCCCCATCTGCAGGAGGATCATTAAGATCCCTGCAGCTCCTTCATCATGCCTCCTACAGGACAACCAGACTGGCACCAATAAACTGCTGGATCCAAAAAGAGCTGATAGACAGAATCAAGATGGCAGACAACTCCCCTGCGTATTTATAGGGATTTATCCTATTTTGTCACCTTAATTATAGCCATCCTCTCCTCTCAGATCTGTGCTGGAGGAGGGGAGCCATGTGTGGAGCGTGTGAGGTGATATGGGGAGGGGCTTGGTCTAGTCCTCTCCCTGGAGCATGTCCTCGATCTCCTGGTCCCACTTATCATCCTTGTTGTCAGATTCTGTCACCACCTCGTACTCCTGCAGCTCCTGCTGCAGCTCTTTCTCCCAGTCTGAACACTCCTCTGGAACACAGAACCACACAGAACCCTTCAAATCCTCCTCTGGAACACAGAACCACCCCAAAAACAACGACAACAACCCTCCAAGACCCAGACCCATACTGCTAAAATACCCACAGTGTACTGAAAGACCCATCAGAACCACCACCAGATAATGACCTCAGAGAGCTCCTGTCTCACTGTCCCACCTCTGTCTCTCTGTGTGTTTTACCTTTAAAAGTAGCAGAGACACTGGAACCCAGGTCTCCTTTATAGGCAACCCCTGCAATTACAAAACTGCAATAAAAACAAAACAATACACAGTACAAAAAAAACGGAAACCGCAAGAACCAAAACGATTCAGTTCAACCTTCTCTGAGCCACGCCCCTTCCCCCCCCCCCCCCCCCCCCCCACCCCCTCTCACCCTCTGGAGGTTCTGTCTCCCC
Source organism: Neosalanx taihuensis (assembly GCA_030340665.1). Classification (NCBI taxonomy): domain Eukaryota; kingdom Metazoa; phylum Chordata; class Actinopteri; order Osmeriformes; family Salangidae; genus Neosalanx; species Neosalanx taihuensis. The sequence goes on from CM059305.1 coordinate 470,329, forward strand.
CTGCTTGTCCAGGACCAGCTGCTTCATCTCCTTCCTCAGGTCTTCCTGGTCGATGTCACACGTGTCAAAGGCGTCGCTCACAAACTCAGACACCCCTGGGCTGGTGGATATCTCCTCCTCCTCCTGCTGCTCCCATCACACACACACACACACACACACACACACACACAACACACAAACAACACACACACACAACACACAAACACACACACACACACACACACACACACACACACACACACACACACACACACACACACACACACACACACAGCTTGTGTACTTTGCAATGCATCTGTAATTTCTCCATTGCAGAACAAATAAAGGATGATCTTATTTTAGTGTGTATGTGCACAAACACCCTGTGAGGGAGGGGGGAGGTTGAGAACAAGATCACATGTTGAATTGCTGCTGTTAATGTGCACAGTGTATTTGTAATGGGTGTGGAGGTATGTCTATATGTTGTTTTATTCTTCTTTTATCATTTTTAGTATTTATTGTGTTTTTAGTATATGTTTATTTATTTTTATTTTAGTACATTTTAATGTCTCAGGTATATTTATTCTAGTTATTTTAACAGTTATTAGGTATTTTAGCACTAGGTTCTACTTTTTGCACTGACAAGAAGCACTTTCAATTTCGTTGTACCTGGTGACAATGACAAATGAATATCTAATCTAATCCATCTACAACCAATCAAAAAGCTCCCTTACCACTGCAGTTTTAGATCTGTCGCTGATGGAGACAGGAGGAGTCTTGGGTCTGATGTTTTCTGCAGACAAAGAACCCACAGCTTAGCAAGACGTAAATACATGAGTACATAGTCACTCTTATGAAACCCCAGCATGCTAGAACCATCAATGTGAACCCCTGATCCCAGAACAACACCAGCAGTGTTCACCAGACAGATATGAGATATTATTATATCCTGGTTATCCAAAGCTAAGTTACCGGTGAGGCTGACGTCTTCTGGGCGAGCCACATCCTTGTCCTCGCTGTCCTTGGGCTCTGAGGCCTGCTGGGCAGCCAGAGCTGTCAACTGGGCTGACTGTTTAACAAGGGACACCCTGTAGAAGTAGTTCCTCCAGAACATCTCCTCTTTTACACTGCAGAAACACACATACACACAAAAACACACAAAAATGGACAAGCAAGCAGTTCAGATACAAGAGTCTTGAGATGACCTAGTTAGTAAATGGATGTATGGAGGTGTGTGTGTGTGTGTGTGTGTGTGTGTGTGTGCGCGCACTGTTTAGGGACAAGGTCAAAGCGCATCCTGTTAAGCAGTTCGTCCTCCTGCAGCATCACCATGGCGATGGGATACATCTGCTCCGAGTCGAAGTGGAACTGGACCCCAGCAGGGGGGTCACGCAGGAAGTTCCTTCTGTCCTGGAACACATCACAACCACCAGTCAGGGCATTCTGCACGCACACGCGCGCACACACACACACACACACACACACACCACTATTTGCTTTGTCTACAGTTCTGTGTGACTCTCTGCTCCCAGGGAGTCTTGATGGAGAAGAGTCCCTCAGTTGAGGAAACCTAACTGGGTTCCTTTAGACACTTTCCATCCTGAATACAAGCACAGCTGATGGTCTGAGCATCACTGCAACATGAGGCACACAGAAGCCTTAACAGCCAATGAAAAGCAGACGTACAGCAGACAGAGCCAGGATCTGCTGCTGGATGGTCTCCTCCTCACTGTAGCCCACCCAGGGAGGAACTGCTGCATCTGGACACACACACATACAACACATCACTCCACTGGAAACTGCTCATATAACTGTGACAAATGGCTTCACTGGTACCCAGAAATAACTAATAAGATCTAAACCCTCAGCAAAGAACACAGAGAGAAAAGAACATTTTGTTTGGGGAACTGTAATAATAATAATAATGCTTCATTACTGTAGTAGAGTCCTAACATGACAAGACTGAAGCTATGACACTTAGCTTGGTACCTGAGTCTAGAATCTAAAAATATATCGTTCAGACTCTGAAGCTCAATCACTCACCTGATTTCTTGGATTTCTTTTCCTCAACAAACTTCTGTTGTTCCTTTTGGAAATCTCCTAGAATTGTCTGTGGGCAAAAATTAGCAGTCAACAGGTGAGAGAGAGAGTCAGGTGTTCTGTAGACTGCTCTGTATGTCTAGAATGACAGGAATGCTGCTGCCTAGCAAAGGATTTTGTCAGAACGTATCCAAGAGGTAAAAACGGTTGTCAGACACCTTGTCAATAATTCCATCGATGTTTCCATCTTCCACACTTTTCTTGATGCTTTGTGCAGTTTCAGCAACAGACTCTGATATCTTCTTTGTAGCGCTACTTGCAAAGCTCAAGATGTACTCTGTGTCAGGATATATTCACCTGGCAGGTTAGATCATTAGACAACTGTACATTATGTACCTGCACTTCTATTACCAGTGCTTCCTCCACTCAGAGGACAAATACTGTTGTATTTACTATGCAAATTCAAGTGAACTGTGCTACTTCAAATATAAAAACAGTGTTACCGCTGAGTCCCTTTCCTGCTTCTTGGGGTTGTTGTTGAGGAGCTGGCCCCTGCCCCTGTCCTGGCCCCTGCCCTGGCCCCTGTCCTGGCCCCCCCTGCTGGGGCCCCTGCCCTGGCCCCTGTCCTGGCCCCCCCTGCTGGGGCCCCTGCTCGGTCTGCTGTTTGTTGACTTCGTTCTGAGCTTGGACAACCTTCTCCTCTTCACCCTGGTCAGGTGAGACTTTGAGCTCCGTGTTGGAGGAGGTGGTGTCCTGGATGCCCAGCCATGATCCCCAGCTCTTAAACATGCTGACTGACTCCGCGGCTTGTTAATTCTTGTTTTCTTCTTGTTTTTTTTTTTCTTCCAGGAAAGAAAAATCAGGACTGTGTTTTCATGAGCTGGTACTAGTGACGTACCAGGAAGTCAAGCCAGCTGGCTTCTTATTCGTTGGTTGTTTCAGCTCGAAAAGAAGAGGCACTTTACCGCCGCCAGCTGGTGATTATTTTGACTTTGTGTTTATTTCTTTATTTGCAGTGTTTTGGGTTGGTTGTCAATGAAGGAGAAACACTTACGGTAGGTCTGGTAGTGGGTTTCAATATTAATTGCCCAAATTTCGAGAAATATTTTGTGTTACGACTAAAATGTCTTAGATTATTCCCAGCTACATTTTAGGCAGTACTTCTCCTCCCCAGCAGGGGGCAGCAGGGGCAGTACTTCTCCTCCCCAGCAGGGGGCAGCATCTGTCAGTCGCTGTGTCTGAAATCCCTCCCTCATTCCCTACTCCCTACATAGGGTAATTAATGTAGTGGACTATATAGTTCAGCTCATGGATTTATTATTATACGGGTGTCACCACAACCTTCAGCCCCATCTCTTTCAGAAGAGCTCTGAAAAATACAACACGTACAGGATGAAAAAAACAACAACAATTAACAGTCATTAATACTGTCAGTGTCAAATGCTTATGATATTTAGTCAAAAGTCCATGTAGTTTAAAATTTGTTCTAATTTTTCATCTAAATAAAATAACGTCACTGCTTCAGAAGAATAAAGTCACTTTTTCCTCCCAACCGACTGGAGGCGAAACGTTTGCCTGAAAACGATCACCTGGTGAACTATTCGGACACCACTACAAAATGGCGTGATCCCTATGCAATGCCCTATAGTCTATGTAGTGCCCTATAGTCTATGTAGTGCCCTATAGTGTATGTAGTGCCCTTTATAGGGGTTAGGGAGTGATTTCAGACACAGCCTGTCTGCTGGCGCTGTCAGCTTCCTGTACGGCAGTAAGAGAAGAAGAAAACGGCTGCTGAATAAAGACAGATAATCACAGATAATCACAGTTAAAGAGCTCATTTCAGAAACAACAGCGATAAAAACCTATCAGGTAAGAGATGTTTAACCTTCAGAAAGTGTTTTTGGGGTGATGAATGTGTTTACTTCCCTTTCTGGCTCGCAGTACAGACACAGATCACAGCAGCAGGTATACAGCTCCGTCACATGCGTGGGGATAGTTTACAAACTGATGATGTAAACTGTTAGTTTATGATGGATTATTCTGGGATGTCTGTCCCTGGTCAACATACTATAACTATACTATAACTATAACTGTAACTATACTATAGTATACTATATCTCCTAGGAGAGACTTTCACCTATCCAGGTGTTTTAAGATCTTCCTCGAGATCACGGATGGCAGGAAGAGCGTGTTTGTGTTAAACTGTCTGCTGGTGGATGTTTTAATGTGTTTTAATGTCTTTTAATGTGTTTACATAAGTTAGTACAATTTAACAATAACCTCCCGACACACAACACAACAACACAATTCTGCACAATGCTTCTTTTTCTTTCTGCCATAATCTCTCACTCACTAAAACCTGCAGAGAAAAGTAAATCAATAAAATCACCAAAACAAACATCTTAGATATTTATCCATTTTGATAGATATTGATATTTTGTATGTGTGTGTGGATCCTTATCACACAACATGAGTATCAAAGGTATTCAGGATCAGCCAACACCCACATCACAATATCTAGAGTAGCACAAGTGTGTGGTAAAGTGTGGAGACCCAGAGGGGAACATACTGGCCACATGGTCCAGTACACTAAACACTCTCTGCCTGTTACTGTGTGTCCAGTGGCAGGATGAAGACTCTGATGGTGTTTGACTTTGACCACACCCTGGTGGACGACAACAGCGACACCTGGCTGGTCCGCTGTGCGCCCGACCAGAACCTTCCTGATTGGCTGATGAACACCTATCAGAGAGGCCGCTGGACAGAGTACATGGGGCGTGTCATGACCTATATCGGCGAGAACGCCGTCACCAAAGAAGACATCCAGCGTGAGATGGAGACCATCCCCTTCACTGCAGGCATGATCCAGCTGCTGACCTTCATCAGGGATAACAAGAGCCAGCTGGACTGCATCATCGTGTCGGACGCCAACTGCCTCTTCATCGAGTGGATTCTCCACGCGGCGGGCGTCCGGGACGCCGTCGACCACGTGTTCAGCAACCCGGCGTCGTTTGACGAGCGTGGCTTCATGACGGTGCGCTGCCACCACGCCCACCTGTGTTCCCGCTGCCCCGTCAACATGTGCAAGAGGAAGATACTGGAAGACTTCTTGGCTGAGAAGAGCAGCAGGGGAGTGGAGTACCACAGGGTGTTCTATGCAGGCGACGGAGGGAACGACTTGTGCCCAGCATGGTGCCTCCGTGTCGGGGACGTGGTGCTGCCAAGGAGGGGCTTCACCCTGGAGAAGTTGCTGGAGAGGCTCCAGAGTGGCCAGGCTCCACAGGAGCAGCAGCCGGTGGCGCTGAAGCCCAGCGTCCTGCCCTGGGCCAGCGGGACAGAGATCCTGGAGGAACTGAAGACTTGCATTGGGAAGTCAACAGAGGGAGAGTAAAGGACAGTGTGTTGTGAGGGGGGGGGTTATACACATCATCAGTACTATTTAACACTGAACAAAGACTCAGCTTATTCAGCTGTCAGGACTAAATGTTTATGGTCTGGAGAATTTCTAAAAGTCCATATTGCTGCTACGATTGTGCTTTCACTCTCTATTTTAACAGCAGATTAATTCATCTAAATGATTGTTTAAATATTGTGTGAATATTAAGATTGTACTATCAATACTGTAAAATGCAGAAGTATGATTTATGATTTTACCTGTTACATTTTTAGTAAATACTTTTTCTAGTCAGTTGTCATTGCCTTTGTATTGTTCATTCCAAGCGAATCTTCCATGAATGGTCATACTAAGATAGTGTTGACGAATATTGATTTTTATGAAATGTTGAATTCAAAGTACATTTGTTCTTAACCATGGTCCACTAAGACCGACAGGCCCGTCAGGCTCCTCCCCAAGGTCACTGCATGGGTCAGTTTTTTATGGTGCTTTTGACGGCGAAATGGGATTGGTGGAGAGGCAGTGCTGTGGTTAATTTATAGTTCTTCCCTTGGCACTTATTGGTTCTCATGATGTATGATTCACGATCTAAAAAACCGACTGTGTTCGGGGTCTATCACGTTGCTATGCTCAATGACTGATGCTCTTTGTAAAAGCTCTCTCTTGTAAGTCGCTTTGGATAAAAGCGTCTGCTAAATGAATAAATTGAAATGTAATGTAATTGGTAGAGAGGCAGTGCTATGGTTAATTGGTGGAGAGATCAGGTGACGAACCTTCCAACAGACGTGCTGCAGATCTGTCACGTGGTCCAGATCAGAAGGCTTCGTCTGTAGGTGAATAACGAAGGAAGGTTTTATCAAGCGCTAAACTGCGGATGCCAAAATCCAGTTTTTAATTCAGCTGAAACACAAACCGACCACTTTTAACCAGGTAGGCACGTGTGAACTGCAGCGCTTCAATTAAGAGCTATTTTAATATGTTGCCACAATCGTTTTTAGTTGTTGCAATTAATGTAGCCTTCAAAAACCACAAACAAACAAACCTGACTTGCTCCATGTCTTGACCTTGTTGTTCAGATACCATATTTGTTTTTACACAAGAGAAACTTGATCTGGAATTTGAACGGGAACCTCCGCATGTGCTGTGTGACAAACACGGTAAGTGTTTTCCTAGTGTGTTAATGGTGTGTTCGTGTTCACCGCGGGGGACAACACGATGACGACATTTAACTCGCATATCAGGTCCATCATGTCGGTCAGGGATCAGGATGAATACACTTATGACTTCTGTGATGCTGCTCATCCTGCTGAGGTTCTGGAGGCGCTGCGAGGCTTCTACAGGCAGGGCTTGTTCACGGACATCACTCTGCAGGGCTCTGCGGGCTCACTCCTCCACTGCCACAAGGTGGCGCTGTGCGCTAGGAGCTCCTACTTCAGGGTCATGTTCACAGCAGATATGAGGGAGAAAACCAACAGTCTGATAAAGTATGTTTTGAGAATGAGCCTTTCAAAAGATGGTTCGATGATGTACAAGTTCTTATCTTGGAGTTCTCCTCTTCTGTATTACTGTGTTATCTCCTCCAGACTCCCCGGGGTGAATGATGAGGTTCTCTCCTCCCTGGTTGACTTCACCTACACCTCTCACCTCAGGATCAGTCAGAGGAACGTGGAGAGCCTGCTGGAAGGAGCTGACCTGCTCCACTTCCTGTCTGTGAAGCGTGCCTGCGAGGACTTCCTGGTTCGCCTGCTGGATGTGTCTAACTGCCTGGGCATGCTGGCGTTCTCCCAGCTGCACGTCTGCCCCGCCCTCGAGCGAGAGGCACGCCGCATTCTCCTCAGTCGCTTTCAGGAAGTGACCCAGGGGGAGGAGTTTCTGGACCTGGAGTTTGACAGGCTGAGCTGGGCGCTGGGGGCGGAGTCTGTGGGAGCGGTGTCTGAGGAGGAGCTGGTGGGAGCAGTGGTCCGCTGGGTGAGCAGTGATGTGAGGGAGCGTCTGGAGAAGATCCCCTCTCTCCTGGGCTGTCTTAGTCTGGAGCTGGGGACAGACCTGGGGACAGACCTGGGGACAGAGATGAGGACAGACCTGGGGACAGAGATGAGGACAGACCTGGGGACAGACCTGGGGACATCAAGCAGAGCGGAGCAGGACCTGTCGAACAGGGACCACCAGCAGGCTAACTCAGAGGGGGACCTCCTTGGTGTGTTCACCCAGGCCCTGAAGCCTCTGGCTGGACATGGGAGACTGACAACGAGCCCCTCTTTCCACAGTGGGAAGTTATCTCCGAGGATGGTGATTGTGGGGGGGTACCACTGGCACCCCTTGCCTGAGGTGGAGCAGTGGGACCTGGGGATGGGAGCGTGGGAGCAGGGGGCCAGCATGCCGGGGGCAGGCAGGGAGAGTTATGGGGTGTGTCTCCTGGGGGGGCTGGTGTACGTGAGCGGGGGGTACAGCACTGAAACCATCGACGCTCTGGACTCTGTGTAGGTGTCCTATCTGTCTCCATGTCCCCATCCAGGGATGTAGGTCTCATCTCTCCTCAAGTTCATCCATTATCATCAGTCATGATCCTGTGTGTGTGTCTACTTCTCTTCCTAAGCTGGGTGTATGACTGTGAGAGGGATCGCTGGCGTGGGGGCGTGGCCATGCTGTGTCCCCGGTTCTCCCACTGCTCCGTGGCGCTGCAGGGGTGTGTGTTCTGCATCGGAGGCTATCGAGGAGGGGCGGCCACTGCCCGCATGGAGCAGTACGACCCCCTGAAGAAGAGGTGGCAGGCCCTGACTGACATGGTGCAGGGTGTGTGTGTGTGTGTGTTGGGGGAGGGGGAGGGGTGATCCTGGTCCTCAGGGGCCACTGTACTGACAGTTCTACATGTTTCCCTGCTCCAGCACACCTGATTCTAATGAACGGCTTTGTGGAAGCCTGATAATGACCCAATCAAGTGTTCTGGAGCAGGGAAACATCTCAGATCTTCAGGACAGCGGCCCCTGAGGACCAGGACGGTGGCCCCTGAGGACCAGGACGGTGGCCCCTGAGGACCAGGACGGTGGCCCCTGAGGACCAGGACGGTGGCCCCTGAGGACCAGGGTTGCCTACCTCTGGTTTAAAGACTGCCTTTCACTACCAAAGAGTAGCCAAGGTTGTGATACTGACTGTAGCCTTCTGTTCCTGTGCTGTGTGTGTGTGTGTGTGTGTGTGTGTGTGTGTGTGTGTGTGTGTGTGTGTGTGTGTGTGTGTGTGTGTGTGTGTGTGTGTGTGTGTGTGTGTGTGTGTGTGTGTGTGTGTGTACCTGTGTGTGTGTGTGTGTGTGTGTGTACCTGTGTGTGTGTGTGTGTGTACCTGTGTGTGTGTGTGTACCTGTGTGTACCTGTGTGTGTGTGTGTACCTGTGTTTAAGGTGTGGGTAACGCCACAGCCGCGGTCCTCCGAGACACCATTTATGTAGCCAGCGGTCGCTACGGTTACCAGGGAAGCTGCACGTACGACAAGATCCAGGGTTACCGTGCCGACCTTGACCAGTGGAGCGTGCTCACCACCTGTCCACAGCCAGGTAACCATGATAACCTCAGGAAGGGTGTAGCGCCTGTAGAACCCAGTAATGTCCGTTTTAATATCAGCAAAATATTTGCATGTGCATTTGGTAGGTGAATAGTATTGACCTGATGTAAACAGACGGTCAATGGGATACTACTGACAGGAAACACACCTGTGCAAATGCCCTGAAGCAGTTCTGCCTCTTTAACCTCCAGGTTATGGAATGAACCTGGTGTCCTTGGGGTCTCTGCTGTACCTGCTTGGGGGACAAACCACCCTGACCCACAGCTACGACCCCCAGACTGGGACCTGGAGACAGCTGGCCCGGACCCTGGAGGGGAGGCTGGAGGCTGGGGCTGTGGTCCTGGGGGGCTGTATCTACCTGACAGGGGGGTACTCCTGCTCTCTGGGGCTTTACCTGTGCAGTGTGGAGAGGTACCACCCTCAGAAAGACTTCTGGGAAGAGGTGGGGAACCTGCCTCAACCCAGCCGATCCCATGGCTGCCTCTGCCTCTACACTGACTCGGTGTGTGAGGACAGATCTGAGGCACGCTAACCAGAGTTATCAGTACTGTTTACGTCTCACAGAATGACAGTTAACCCTCGACCATGTGTAAAATGCTCCATGATTTATAACCACAGACCCTCTGACAAAAAGGATTCTGTATCTTTTTAAATATCAGGTATATCATCAGAAGAGTGTTCTGACTGACTGACTGTATTTTAAGT
>CM059305.1:482500-505000 GCA_030340665.1 Neosalanx taihuensis
CTGAAGCAGGTAGGAAGTCACCGTCACAACCTTCTACTGTCAATGGGATTCAGAAATAATAATTATGCTTCATTAACTCTTTTATCCAAAGCGACATACAATTTTAAGTACAGGGACAATAACCCTGAGACAAGTAGGGTGAAGTGCCTTGCCCAAGGACACATCACATCCAGGGTTCGATCTCACAACCTTCCGATCACAAGGCCAACTCGTTGAGCCTGACTCCCACTAAATAGCTACTACCTGTATACTGAATTGAATTGAACATCCTTTATTAGTATACTAATAATATACTAACTACAAAGCTCATTCTGAAGCATTTCCACCCCCCCCCCCCTCTCTCTCTACATGTTCTCCTTGTGTTCTATGATCTCTACCTCTTCTCTCAGCAATGGATGGACGTGAACCTGAAGTGGAACCCGGACGACTACGGCGGCATCAAGAAGATTAGGGTTCCCTCCACAGACATCTGGAGGCCAGACCTGGTGCTCTACAACAAGTAAGAACCACCAGCAGGAGAACCCCTTAATGTCCCACTGCTGGGAGGGGAGGGGGGGGTGGGGGTCGGGTCCCCAACTGCAGAGGGGAGCGCCTGTTCTCCAAGTAAGAATGTTCCAGAACCTGTCCCTCTCTCTGATGGGGTGTCTCTGTCTGCCGCGTCCCTCTTTTCCTCACCCCCCACCCCCCACCCCCCCCACACGCCCCAACCTAGTGCGGACGGGGACTTCGCCATCGTCCACGAGACCAAGGTTCGGCTGGAGCACACGGGCATGATCACCTGGACTCCACCAGCTATCTTCAAGAGTTACTGTGAGATCATCGTGCTGCACTTCCCCTTTGACCTGCAGAACTGCAGCATGAAGCTGGGGACCTGGACCTACGATGGGAAACTGGTGGTCATCAACCCGGTGAGGGAGGGGGGGAGAGGAGAGGAGAGGAGGGGAGGGGAGAGGGGGAGAGGAGGGGAGAGGAGAGGAGGGGACAGGAGAGGAGGGGAGAGGGGGAGAGGAGAGGAGAGGAGGGGAGAGGGGGAGAGGAGGGGAGGGGAGGGGAGGGGAGAGGAGGGGACAGGAGGGGAGAGGTGGAGGGGAGAGGGGGAGAGGAGGGGAGAGGAGGGGACAGGAGAGGAGGGGAGAGGGGGAGAGGAGAGGAGAGGAGGGGAGAGGGGGAAAGGAGGGGAGGGGAGAGGGGAGGAGGGGACAGGAGAGGAGGGGACAGGAGGGGAGAAGAGGGGAGAGGAGAGGAGCGGAGGGGAGGGGAGAGGAGGGGACAGGAGGGGAGAGGTGGAGGGGAGAGGTGGGGAGAGAAGAGGAGGGGAGGGGAGGGGAGGGGAGGGGAGGGGAGAGGAGGGGAGAGGAGAGGAGAGGAGGGGAGGGGAGGGGAGGGGAGGGGAGGGGAGGGGAGAGGAGAGGAGGGGAGAGAAGAGGAGGGGAGGGGGAGGGGAGGGGAGAGGAGGGGGGCAGAGAACAGGGCTCTCAATTTAGTTAGGGAAATAAGGGGATGCCTAGTTAAAACACACCCAGATGGAACGCATCTCTATTCTGAAACATCTGATTGAAGCAGCCCCTTAACCCAAGCCATCCTTATTGTCCTCTGATGTTCCCCGCCCCCCTCCAGGACAGCGACCGTCCCGACCTGTCGAACTTCATGGAGAGCGGGGAGTGGGTGATGAAGGACTACCGCAGCTGGAAACACTGGGTGTACTACGCCTGCTGCCCCGACACCCCCTACCTGGACATCACCTACCACTTCCTCATGCTGCGGCTGCCTCTCTACTTCATCGTCAACGTCATCATCCCCTGCATGCTGTTCAGCTTCCTCACCGGCCTGGTCTTCTACCTGCCCACCGACTCTGGTACTGACGGGAGCTACAGGCTCTGTGTGTTTGTGTGTGTGTGTGTGTTTGTGTGTGTGTAACCCTAACCCTAACTGTCTGCACGGGTCTTCTTTCGATCAGTGGATCAAATCAACATTTATTTGTAAACGCCCTTTTTACAAGCAATGTCACAGAGGGCTTCACATACGCCCATAGAACTGCCCTTCAACCAACCTAAACCCTCAAGGAAGACGAGGAAAAACTCACTAGGGAGAAGAAATGGAAGAAACCTTGGGAGGAGCAATTCAGTGAGGGATCCCCTCCTCCAGGGACAGTTGGATATGTGTGTGTGTGTGTTCGTATGGGTGCGTTTGTTGCTGTTGTGTTATTTTCTCGTGTGTGTGTGTCTCCAGGTGAGAAGATGACCCTGAGCATCTCTGTGCTGCTGTCTCTGACCGTGTTCCTGCTGGTCATCGTGGAGCTGATCCCCTCCACCTCCAGCGCCGTGCCGCTCATCGGGAAGTACATGCTCTTCACCATGGTCTTCGTCATCGCCTCCATCATCATCACCGTCATCGTCATCAACACGCACCACCGCTCGCCCAGCACACACACCATGCCTGCCTGGGTCCGCAAGGTACGCCTGAGGAACCCCAACACCTCACAGATCACACTCCACCTCACCACCAAAGGGTTAGGGTTAGGAACCCCAACACCTCACAGATCACACTCCACCTCACCAGGGAAACAACCTGAAATATTCTGTTTCCCTCCTCTTTCCTTCCCCTCTACCTTCCTCCTCTCCCTCCCTTTGCTTGTTCCTCCCCTCCTCTTCCTCAGATCTTCATCGACACCATCCCCAACCTGATGTACTTCTCCACCATGAAGCGTCCGGCCCAGGAGCGACAGGAGAAGGCCGTGTTCCCCGGTGACATCGACATCTCGGACATCTCAGGGAAGCCCACGCCTGCTGCCATCCCCTTCCAGTCCCCCATCACCAAGAACCCAGACGTCCGCAGCGCCATCGAGGGCATCAAGTACATCGCTGAGACCATGAAGGGAGATGAAGAGTCCAACAATGTGAGGAAGGGCAGACTGTTAGTTTGGGTTTGGGGTAGTTTGCCTGCCTACCTGTCTCTCTCTCCACCTGTCTCTCTCTCCACCTGTCTCTCTCTCCACCTGTCTGTCTCTCCACCTGTCTCTCTTTCCACCTGTCTGTCTCTCCACCTGTCTGTCTCTCCACCTGTCTGTCTCCCCCCCTGTCTCTCTCCACCTGTCTGTCTCTCCACCTCTGTCTCTCCACCTCTATCTCTCCACCTCTGTCTCTCCACCTGTCTGTCTCCCCACCTGTCTGTCTCTCCACCTGTCTGTCTCTCCACCTCTGTCTCTCCACCTGTCTGTCTCTCCACCTGTCTGTCTCTCCTCTTGTCTCTGTTAACTTAGTTTAGTTTGGATTCACTGTTTTGTGATTTGCATGACTCTCCATGCCTCCCCCTCTCTCTCTCCCTTCGTCTCGCTCGCCCAGGCTGCGGAGGAGTGGAAGTTCGTTGCCATGGTGCTGGACCACATGTTGCTGTGTGTGTTCATGGCCGTGTGCATCATCGGCACCGTTGGAGTGTTCGTCGGACGCCTCATTGAGCTCAACACTCTGTAAGGGCCTTCCTGGAACCTTCTGGAACACCTTCCAAGAGGCGGCAGCCTGGCCACCCCCCCCCCCCTCCCCCCCCCCACACACACACACACACTGTGTTATCCTAGCCATTGTGTTCAAGTTCAGCCATCCTGCGATGTCATAAAACTGCGAGTTAAGCTTCTGCAGTGGTGAGCTAGCGTGCGTTAGCGTTAGCCATAGGAAACCTTTGATCCAGCTGCTTAGACAGGGATTAATCTGGAACACCGAGCATCTCTGAGCTCCCACAGTCAGGGAAGGTCTGACGTCATGTTGCTGGTCTGATGCTGTGGTCTGTGTGTTCATGAGCACTGGGATGTTCAGGGCTGGATCTTCAGACTCTCCCAGGATCCTGGAGGATCGATGTCTTAGAAGGACCCAGATCCAGGTTCTCAGTTACATGCAGGAACTGTGTGTTTAGACAAGTAACTGTTAGGAATTTGTTTGAAATGACTTGATTTATTTGTTATTGACTAGTTCATGTTGACGTAATTCTTCCATCACTTCTTTCTCCTTGTGCCAAATGTAACTCTGTTTGTGGTCTTTGCGCTGTAGTGACTTATAAATGCATCCTTGTATATTGTGTCTTCATGTCCTCTGTACTTACAATATCTCACATCTGGGAAATGACAAGGAAGTGGGGAGGCATCATTTAACTATTTAAAATATTTTTCTGTCAACGAAAATAACGACCAATGGTGGACATTAAGAGGCGACATCATTTAGACAAGACATTCCTTTATTTGTCCCCCAGAGGGGAAATTTCAGTCTATAACAGCAGCTGAGTACAGTACAGCACTCACACAGTAGCAGGTTAAAATTAAAATACGAAGTACAAGATACAGGGAATCCTATCAAATATGAATGAAGAGTATCAAATAACTACATACATTTACAAACATTTATTCATTTATCAGACTTATTCTTTTATCCAAAGCGACTTCCAAGAGAGAGCTTTACAAAAGAGCCTCATTCACAGAGATGTTTACCTGACAGATTTGCCCCTCGCTTTCACTTTACAGGTCCTCTCCACAAGTGTCCTGCAGGAGGCAGCCATTACTGGGTTCAGTAGGCCTAACTGGTCAACTCAAAATACTTACATACTGGCACAGATACAACAAAATACTTTTTAATACAGAATAATATACAACAATTCCAGCGTCATTGTATTTGATGGTATATCCTAACAGCCCCTCAGCCTACTAACAGCCCCTCAGCCTCCTACATCCCCTTAGCCTCCTAACAGCCCCTCAGCCTCCTAACATCCCCTTAGCCTCCTAACAGCCCCTCAGCCTCCTAACAGCCCCTCAGCCTCCTAACATCCCCTTAGCCTCCTAACAGCCCCTCAGCCTCCTAACATCCCCTCAGCCTCCTAACAGCCCCTCAGCCTCCTAACATCCCCTTAGCCTCCTAACATCCCCTCAGCCTCCTAACAGCCCCCAGCACTCCTCAGTCTATAGATCTACTTACAAATGACAGATAACCTTCATTATATTCTAACTGCTGTTTGTGTTTGCAGTATAATGTGTCAGTTGTCCATCAGTCTCTTTTAAATTGTTGAGTGTTTTTTAGTGTCTCAGGAAACATGGAGTCTTTGTGTTCGTATTTTGGGCAGTTATGAAGTCTCAGTTCCTTCCAGCTGCCAAAACCCTTCAAATCCACATCTGGAATCCTCCGTCTATCCTCTGAATATAGAGGTTGTGTGTTTAGGGGGACGGCCTCACCCAGGTGGGCGGTGCTTGTTATGCTGCCACAGCTGAACCCAGACCCAGTAACACCCCCCAGCTGTGTGGAGCTCCCGGATTACAAAACGAGTTCACTTCAACCAGACTGACATGACAAACATCTTTAGATTAGAAGAGAAATCCAAGAGATCCGCAGAGATGTGGCTTTACTGATCAGGACGCTGCTTCATCTGATTTGACGGTAAGCGGAGTTAGTTCAGTAAAGTTCAGTAAAGTTCAGTAAAGTTTTCTGTCTGTCGGTCTGCTGGGAATGGAGAAGCGGAAATAATGAACTAAGTTGAGTTCAGAGGAGTGGCTGGTTTTATTTCGGCCCTTCATGGACTTTAAGCAGTGACATGAACATTGAGACTGTCAGTAAAGGACGGCTGAATCTGCGATAAATGTAATGTGAACAAAAACTCCATTAACCAGTGAAACCGAGAAGTTTTAGCTTGACTTAGAGAAATGAAGTATGAAAACTTTTTGTATCAACTTTCTGAGTGTCACTACGTTATACTGGTGTTCCTGCTGGATGTTTTGATCAGATTGGACATTTTACTGTGACAGTAGATCTTACTTGGACAGTAGATCTTACTTGGACAGTAGATCTTACTGTGACAGTAGATCTTACTTGGACAGTAGATAGTTTTAGTGGAGCTGAGAGGTGGTGGGCAGGACTGGTCTAGCAGCCTTTCTAGGAGCAGGTATATCGGGTGGACAGGAGGACAGATCAGGGGGACAGATCAGGGGGACAGATCAGGGGGACATATCAGGGGGACATATCAGGAGGACAGATCAGGGGGACAGATCAGGGGGACAGGAGACAGATCAGGAGGACAGATTAGGGGGACATATCAGGAGGACAGATCAGGGGGACAGATCAGGGGGACATATCAGGAGGACAGATCAGGGGGACAGATCAGGAGGACAGATCAGGAGGACAGATCAGGGGGACAGATCAGGGGGACAGGAGGACAGATCAGGGGGACAGATCAGGGGGACAGATCAGGAGGACAGATCAGGGGGACAGATCAGGAGGACAGGAGGACAGATCAGGGGGACAGATCAGGGGGACAGATCAGGAGGACAGATCAGGAGGACAGATCAGGGGGACAGATCAGGAGGACAGGAGGACAGATCAGGGGGACAGATCAGGGGGACAGATCAGGAGGACAGATCAGGAGGACAGATCAGGGGGACAGATCAGGGGGACAGGAGGACAGATCAGGGGGACAGATCAGGGGGACAGATCAGGAGGACAGATCAGGAGGACAGATCAGGGGGACAGATCAGGAGGACAGATCAGGGGGACATATCAGGGGGACAGATCAGGGGGACAGATCAGGAGGACAGATCAGGAGGACAGATCAGGGGGACAGATCAGGGGGACAGGAGGACAGATCAGGGGGACAGATCAGGGGGACAGATCAGGAGGACAGATCAGGGGGACAGATCAGGAGGACAGATCAGGAGGGAGAGAGAGAAAAATGTGTGTGTGTGTGAAAGAGAGATATATCATGCTGTAGTCTCCAAATTCTGAATTTATAGCTTTTGGCACATAATGGAGATGGAGTCAGGTGGCTGAGCGGTGAGGTTGATGGGCCCTGGTTCGAACCCCGGCTGTGCC
Organism: Neosalanx taihuensis; assembly: GCA_030340665.1. NCBI lineage: Eukaryota > Metazoa > Chordata > Actinopteri > Osmeriformes > Salangidae > Neosalanx > Neosalanx taihuensis. The sequence goes on from CM059305.1 coordinate 489,337, forward strand.
AATGTGATGTTGTGCAAGGCACTTCACCCTACCTACCTCGGGGGGAATGTCCCTGTACTTACTGTAATGACTCCATGTAAATAATGGTAGAAGTCAGTTTATGAGAACCTGACAGTGGCTTTAGAACTACAGCAGCTGTTCTAACAGCTGACCAGCCAAACTCTGTTGTTTTTCTTCTCGACTTGTACAAATGCTCTGCTTGGTGAGCGAGAGGAAGGAGGAGTGATGAAGAGGAAGATGGACAGAAATAGAGAAGAAGGAAGCAGAGGAAGTGTGTGTGTGTGTGTGTGTGTGTGTGTGTGTTTCCCATGTGAGTCACGAGAGACTTGCCGCCCATCCCTAGGTGAAGATGGTTCCCATCAAAGGCATAGGAGAGTCCCTTCTCCTCCCCCTCCTCCTCTCCCTCCTCCCCCTCCCCCTCTCCCTCTTCCTCCCCCTCTTCCTCCTCCTTCTCCCTTTCCTGCTCACCTGGATGTGTCTCTCTTTCCAACCACTTCCCTGCTTTCACCACACTCTCTCTCTCTCCCTCTCTCTCCTCTCTCTCTCTCTCCCTCTCTCTCTCTCTCTCTCTCACTCTCTCCCTCTCTCCTCCCCTACACCAACACACCTACACCAACACACCTACACCATATTGCCAACATGACACAACACAACTCTGTTCCCCTGTTTGTTACCTGGGGTAGCCATGATCGCACAAATTCAGAATCGTTCCCTGCCAAACTAGGGATGTTACTTTCAAAGGGTTCTTGATCGTAGCCGATAGAACTGGACTGGAACACATCTAGAACCATCGACAGGACGGTTATCAGACAGACGGTGATGTAACTGTTTCTTGAGGGCCTGTTATTAACAGAGCAGTATTACAGAGTGCTTGCTGTCTTGCCTTGCTGCCTACCTGATACCACTGAGGAGACTCTTCATTAAGAATGTTGTAGATATTATGGTGTGTTAATGTCAAGCGTGAGTGCGATGAGATGAACATACTGAAGTGTTGAGAGGAACGTGTTTCCTTGAGAGCGAGAGGTTAGCAGAGATATGATGACCAAACCTTGCAGCTTTGACTGCTGCTGAACCAAAGACCATCAGACTGAGAACTCAGCCTGGATGTCATGATGGCTGAAGACTGTTGTACAATCACATGTGACCAAAGTTCAGATTGGTTGATATAGTTATAGACTCAGTAGCTTCATGTCTTAATCCAGACCAGCTGTCCCTGAAGTCTGTCTGGAGGCTTACTGGGGACGTCAACAGTCACAGCGATGCTTGTCTTCCCTGGTGACAGTAACCATGGTACTTCAAAGTGTTTGTCTTTCTCGTTGCACTTTGGGCGTCAGGGGAGCCCTTTTCTATCTGTGGCCAAATCTCTTCTAGATTGTTCTATAGCCTTTGTCTCAAATATTCTATTTTATGTCATAGAATTTTATTTTGTGTTTCCCCTGATGCTTATCAATGTAAAGAGGAAAATACAGATGTTTTTTTTTTTTTTACAAGTCACTCTTTTGAAATTAAAATAATAAAGATGGAATTGAGACTCAAAGTGACTGGTATGTTGTTAAGATTGATCAATGTCCCAATTCACTTACATCCTCCACACCACGTGAGCGTCACAAGCGTACGTCATCGCGTCGTCTCTCGTTTCTACCAATCACAGCAAAGTAATGTGTCGACGCAAAAACCATCTCGACGAACCATTGGCTGGTTGACCTGTCAATCATATTCGGAGCGACACCCTTAATGAAAACAGCTGCTGATAGTCCAGTTATCCATGTTACATTAGAGGGAAATAAATCTAAAATTCACCCAGATGTTGGATTTTTAACAAGTTTAGGAGTCTTAAATCCGATACTGAATAATTACAGGTAAATATCGTTTGTTTTTGCAACCGCTTAAAAAGGCGTGACCGCCGTTATTGACTTGTTATTCATTATGTTGTTTTAAGCTGCTGTACAGTTTGATAACACAGCAGCTGTGACAGCTCTGTGATCCAGTACAGGCTGGGATCTAACAGGATCTGTTTCTGTCATCAGTCATCAGTCTAGTGAACCAGGTTCTCCTGTTAATGCGTGTTCAGAAGCAGTGCTTGGTTTGTTTGTACATGTGTTGATGAGTCTGTTGCCTGGAAAAACCAGACTCGGATTGTTATTATGAACAGATCGGTGTCATTACTTTGCGTGTGTTCATTCTAATCATACAAATAAAATGGATCTGGAAGACACTGCTTGATATCTGAACCTGTACAGTAAGACAGCCTATCTGTCCTCCTTTCACATGCTGTTATCTGGACTGTTTTCCCATCCATATAGATTAAACCTTCCGTCAGCAGACCTGCACACACCTGTGATACTGGGTCTCAGAAGCACAGATCCCACCTTTCCATCCCAGGTGTGGTCCATCGCTCCTCCACCCTCTCCTGCCATGGAGGACAGCAGCTATGTCCTCATCCACGACAGGAACATCTCCCACCCTTCCCTGTCCGCCCCCCCCGGCCGCCATGTCCATCGACAAGCTGTTCCCGGCCCTGCTGGAGTGCTTTGGCATCATCCTGTGTGGCTACATCGCCGGGCGCGCTGACATCATCACCCCGAGCCAGGCCAAGGGGATGGGCAGCTTTGTGTCCAAGTTTGCTCTGCCAGCTCTGCTGTTCAAGAACATGGTGCTGCTGGACTTTGGGGACGTGATCTGGTCCTTCCTGTGGAGCGTGCTGGTGGCTAAGGTGTCTGTGTTTGTCCTGGTGTGTGTCCTGACCCTGCTGGTGGCCAGTCCAGAGAGCCGCTACAGCAAGGCCGGCCTCTACTCTATCTTCGCCACGCAGAGCAACGACTTTGCCCTGGGATACCCTATAGGTGAGGAAGCTGTCTCCTTAACCTGACATAGTCTTATTTCTTCTCCCTCCCTCCCTGTTTCCCTCCTTCCTTCCCCTCTCTTTCTCTATCTTCCCTCTCCCTCCCTCCCTCCCTCCCTCCCTCCCTCCCTCCCTCCCTCCCTCCCTCCCTCCCTCCCTCCCTCCCTCCCTCCCTCCCTCCCTCCCCTCCCTCCCTTCCTTTCTTTCTTTATCTCTTTCTCTCCCTCCCTCCCTTTCTTTCTTTATCTCCCTCCCTCCCTCCCTTCCTTTCTTTATCTCTTTCTCTCCCTCCCTTCCTTTCTTTCTTATCGCTTTCTCTCTGTCCCTCTATCTCTTTCTCTCTCTCTGTCCCTATCTTTCCCTCTTTTCCCTCACTTGCACTATTGTGCACATGCTCATACATACATATTCATATATTTGTGTTCTTTTTCTTATTTTATTCCTATTATATCTCAGATTGTTTAATCTTTTAAATTGTTAGTTTAAGATCTGTTCATATTTATTGTTTTCACCATCCTGCTACACAAATCTGTGTATGTGCAAATTTACATGGCAAATAAACCGACTATGATTCTGGTCTCCCCTTCTCTCCCTCTTTAATGCTTCTCTGCTGCCCCCTAGTGGACGCTCTGTACAGGAACACCCACCCAGAGTATCTTCAGTACATCTACCTGGTGGCTCCAGTCTCCCTCATGATCCTGAACCCAATAGGCTTCTGTCTGTGTGAGGTCCAAAAGTGGAGGGACGACAGGCAGCCCCAGCGCAGCACGCTAAGCATCATGGGAGTTGTATTTCTCAAGGTAGCACAGAATAAGGAGAGAGATCTCATGTGTTAACATGATTACCGGTGAGACTGGCTGCTTACTACTGTGTTCCTTTGAAACTCCAGCAGTTTCTGTGTTGGCTCTTCCCTCCTGTCAGGTGCTGAGGAACCCCATCGTCTTCATGGTGGTGGTGGGCATCGTGTCCCACTTCCTGCTGGGCCAGCGCATCCCAGCGGTGATGGGGGAGTTTGTGGACGGCCTGGCCAACTCTTTTGGGGGCGCTGCCCTCTTCTACCTGGGTCTGTCCATGGTGGGCCAGCTACGGAAGCTCACCAGGGACACTGGTGTGGCTCTCATCCTGCTCATCACCGCCAAGCTGTGAGGCTGGAGCACGCAGGGCTACTTTGAACTGGACCGGGTGTTTGCAGGAGGGACCAGGATGGTTTATAAGGAGTCTGTGTGTTGATTCCCCCTCATCCAGGTTGGTGATGCCTCTGATCTGTAAGGACATGGTGGAGCTGATGGACTCAGGGTCTAACAGCAGCTCCGGGAACCACAGCAGCCTGTCTAACTACGCCTTCCTGTACGGGGTGTTCCCCACTGCGCCCAGCGTGGCCATCTACGCCTCCCAGTACAACATGGAGTTAGAGGTGGTGCGTCTCACACACACACACACACACACACACACACACACACACACACACACACACACACACACACACACGCATACTTACTGAATAAAACACATAAACAGTGTGTAAAGACACAAGCAACCTCACACACATAAAGATACATACATACAGTACATAAAGACTGTCTGAAGGTAAAGTTGAATCCACGTTGTCTTGAGAACCTACATCTCCAAGTCAGCCAATCATAAAGCTCCAGGAAGTATCTGACCCAGATGGTGTATTATCCTGCTGGAGGACTGAAATCATCCCTCCCTTCCTGTCAACAACAACACCCATCAGAGCCAAGGTCTCTTATCAAGGAACACAGAAGCTTATCATTTAAACCTTGTCCTGGAAACATTCTTTGTTCATACCTTGATCCCAGCAGGACGCATGGCTTAACAACAGCTGCCCCCCCCTGTGTTTCCCAGGTGACGTCAGGTATGGTGATCAGCACCTTCCTGTCAGCTCCCATCATGTACGTGTCAGCCTGGCTGCTGACCATCCCCCTGATGGACCCCACACCCCTGGTCACCGAGCTGCAGAACGTCAGCTTCAACATCAGCATCGTCAGTCTCATCGCTCTGGTACACTGGGCAATCAAGTTCCATCTCCCCTCATCCTCCCCTCATCCTCTCCTTCCCTCATCCTCCCCTCATCCTCTCCTCCCTCCCTCCATCCTCTCCTTCCCTCATCCTCTCCTCCCTCCCTCCATCCTCTCCTCCCTCCCTCCCTCCCTCCCTCCCTCCATCCTCTCCTCCCTCCATCCTCTCCTCCCTCCCTCCATCCTCTCCTTCCCTCCATCCTCTCCTCCCTCCCTCCATCCTCTCCTTCCCTCATCCTCTCCTCCCTCCCTCCCTCCCTCCCTCCCTCCCTCCCTCCCTCCCTCCCTCCCTCCCTCCCTCCCTCCCTCCCTCCCTCCCTCCCTCCCTCCCTCCCTCCCTCCCTCCCTCCCTCCCTCCCTCCCTCCCTCCCTCCCTCCCTCCCTCCCTCCCTCCCTCCCTCCCTCCCTCCATCCTCTCCTCCCTCCATCCTCTCCTCCCTCCTCTCCTGCTCCCTCCCTCCCTCCTCTCTCTTGTTGTGTTCTGCTCCTCTTTCACCACCCGTCTTTGGAGGAGGGGATCCCTCACTGAATTGCTCCTCTCAAGGTTTTACATAAAAACATTTCTGCTCTAGTGAGTTAGTCTGGGAGTTTTTCCTTGTCTTCCTTGAGGGTTTAGGTTGGTTGAGGGGCAGTTCTACGGGGAGATGGTGAAGCCCTCTGTGAAATTGCTCGTCACAAACAAATACGTAGATACATAGATGTCATTTGATGTTGCAGGTGTGGACCATAGCTGTGATGCTCCTCAGTAGGAAGTTCAAGAGGCTGCCCCACATGTTCACCCTGAACCTGTTAGTGGCTCAGGTACAGTGGACATTCAGACCAGCCCTTCTGGAATGAACCAAAAAACAAACCAAACCTCCTTCCAGAACTGCTTCTACGCATCATGAAAGAATCAGCATGATTTGATGATCAGCACGACCTGATCAAACATGTTTCACCTCTTCCTGTGTGTGTGTGTGTGTGCAGTTCCTGGTGTGTGTGAGTATGATCCTGTGGAACTTTGTGGTGCATCAGGACAACGTGCTGGTCAAGGTGTTGACCTTCAGCCTGCTCTACAGCTCTCTGTACAGCTCCTACATCTGGACAGGTAACCTGCACACCTGAGGGGGGGGGGGGGTAACCTGCACACCTGAGGGGGGGGGGGGACCGCATGCAGCAGTGACACTGATATAGTCTCCTTCTAGTGACATGCTTAATGTGTGTGTGTGTGTGCAGGACTCATCCCACTGTGTCTGGCACTGACAAAGAGGAACGACCTGCTGAGGTTAAGACCTGGAGTCTTCATAATCACAGGCTGGGGGTGAGTCAGCTACAGTGTGTGTGTGTGTGTGTGTGTGTTACAAATCTATAAACCTGCTGTCACGTTGTTATGATCAGTGACTGACGCTCTTTTGTAAAGCTCTCTCTTGGAAGTCGCTTTGGATAAAAGCATCTCTCTCTCTCTGTGCTCCTCAGGGTTCCGTTGCTCATCGTCGGGGGGCTGCTGTTGGTGGGGGAGAGGAGGCTGGACACCATAGACTCCGCCTTCTTCTATGGCAGGGCCCAGGTGATGGTCCACACCCCCCCCCCCCCCACTCTGTTACCACACACACTTCCACTCATTCACTCATACTCACACACTCATACTCTTATTAAGTCCTTCACTTAGTCTTACACCCCCCTCCCCTCTGCCTTCTTCTACCCCCCCTCTTTTCAGATCATTAGCACAGCTATTGTCGTAGCTGTTAGCATCCTGCTAGGAGGTTTCTCCCTGATGGGCCTGAGCCAGGGGGCTCAGGGGGAACCGCAGGACTACCAAGCCCTGGACAGGGCCTCCATCCTGGGCACCACCGAGGACCTGAGGCCCCAGGCTGAAGCTGAGGACCAGGCCCCTCTGGGCCTCTCCCCGGACAGTGAGATCCTCAGAGGTGGGACATTTGTGCTACAGTATTGTGCAGTCAGTCAGTGTGCAGTCAGTCAGTGTGCGGTCAGTCAGTGTGCGGTCAGTCAGTGTGCAGTCAGTCAGTGTGCGGTCAGTCAGTGTGCAGTCAGTCAGTATGCAGTCAGTCAGTGTGCGGTCAGTCAGTGTGCAGTCAGTCAGTGTGCGGTCAGTCAGTGTGCAGTCAGTCAGTGTGCAGTCAGTCAGTGTGCAGTCAGTCAGTGTGCAGTCAGTCAGTGTGCGGTCAGTCAGTGTGCAGTCAGTCAGTGTGCGGTCAGTCAGTGTGCAGTCAGTCAGTGTGCAGTCAGTCAGTGTGCAGTCAGGCAGGTGTGCAGTCAGTCAGGTGCAGTCAGTCAGTATGCAGTCAGTCAGTGTGCAGTCAGTCAGTCAGTGTGCAGTCAGTCAGTCAGTGTGCAGTCAGTCAGTGTGCAGTCAGTCAGTCAGTGTGTGCAGTCAGTCAGTGTGCAGTCAGTCAGTGTGTAGTCAGTCAGTGTGCGGTCAGTCAGTGTGCGGTCAGTCAGTGTGCAGTCAGTCAGTCAGTGTGCAGTCAGTCAGTGTGCAGTCAGTCAGTGTGCAGTCAGTCAGTCAGTGTGCAGTCAGTCAGTGTGCAGTCAGTCAGTGTGCGGTCAGTCAGTGTGCGGTCAGTCAGTGTGCGGTCAGTCAGTGTGCGGTCAGTCAGTGTGCAGTCAGTCAGTCAGTGTGCGGTCAGTCAGTGTGCGGTCAGTCAGTGTGCGGTCAGTCAGTGTGCGGTCAGTCAGTGTGCAGGTCAGTCAGGTCAGTGTGCGGTCAGTCAGTGTGCGGTCAGTCAGTGTGTGGTCAGTCAGTGTGTGGTCAGTCAGTGTGTGGTCAGTCAGTGTGCAGTCAGTCAGTGTGCGGTCCAGGCAGTGTGCAGTCAGTCAGTGTGCGGTCAGGCAGTGTGTGGTCAGTCAGTGTGCGGTCAGGCAGTGTGTGGTCAGTCAGTGTGTGGTCAGTCAGTGTGTGGTCAGTCAGTGTGTGGTCAGTCAGTGTGCAGTCAGTCAGTGTGTGGTCAGGAGGTGCGGTGATGGTGACTGTCTCCATGTGCTGGCAGAGTTCCAGAGCTGTGCAGCACCTCAGCCCATGCCTGACATGATCACCAGCTTACACAGAAACAACACCAGCTCAATCCAGACAGGTAGACCAACACACACACTCACACACACACTCTCACACACACACACACTGTGACGCCCTGCATGTGACATCCTGCAAGACCAGCAGTGTGTCACAGCAGACAGGTATGTGAAGGTGTGTCTTTAGCAGGCAGCACAGTAGGGATGGGGTGTAGCAGCTCACCTGTTGTTCCTCCTCCAGACCAGGCAGGGCGCTGTCTGCAGGCCAGCAGGACTCTGCCACCCCAGCCCAGGTCCAGGATGAGGGACAGCTGGTTCGACACGCCCTCCTCTGCCTGCTCCTCACAGTCAGTCTGTTGGCGGTAAGAGACAGCTCACTACCTGCTCCTCTGGGGGGGTCCGAACCCTGGCTGTGCCAACATGATGTGTGTCCTTGGGCAAGGCACTTCACCCTACTTGCCTCGGGGGGAATGTCTTTGTACTTGCTGTAAGTTTCTCTGAATAAGAGCGTCTGGCTAAATGACATTGTGTTATTGGAGTAACGTTGTGTTATTGGAGTAACGTTGTGTTATTGGAGTAACGTTGTGTTATTGGAGTAACATTGTGTTATTGGAGTAAGGTTGTGTTATTGGAGTAAGGTTGTGTTATTGGAGTAAGGTTGTGTTATTGGAGTAATGTTGTGTTATTGGAGTAAGGTTGTGTATTGAGTAATGTTGTGTTATTGGAGTAATGTTGTGTTATTGGAGTAATGTTGTGTTATTGGAGTAAGGTTGTGTTATTGAAGTAAGGTTGTGTTATGGAGTAATGTTGTGTTATTGGGAGTAAGGTTGTGTTATTGGAGTAAGGTTGTGTTATTGGAGTAAGGTTGTGTTATTGGAGTAATGTTGTGTTATTGGAGTAATGTTGTGTTATTGGAGTAATGTTGTGTTATTGGAGTAAGGTTGTGTTATTGAGTAAGGTTGTGTTATTGGAGTAAGGTTGTGTTATTGGAGTAAGGTTGTGTTATTGGAGTAATGTTGTGTTATTGGAGTAATGTTGTGTTATTGGAGTAATGTTGTGTTATTGGAGTAAGGTTGTGTTATTGAAGTAAGGTTGTGTTATTGGAGTAATGTTGTGTTATTGGAGTTAAGGTTGTGTTATTGGAGTAAGGTTGTGTTATTGGAGTAGGTTGTGTTATTGGAGTAAGGTTGTGTTATTGGAGTAATGTTGTGTTATTGGAGTAATGTTGTGTTATTGGAGTAACGTTGTGTTATTGGAGTAATGTTGTGTTATTGGAGTAATGTTGTGTTATTGGAGTAAGGTTGTGTTATTGGAGTAATGGTTGTGTTATCGTTGTGCCATGCTGTGTTCCAGAACCTGTCCAGCTGTCTGTGGTGGCTCTTCAACAAAGACCCAGGCAGACTGTACCTGGAACTGCAGTTTCTTCTGTGCTGTGGCCAACTATGGACAGGTACCACACCTGAGCACACACCTGAACACACACCTGAACACACCTGAACACACACCTGAACACACACCTGAACACACCTGAACACACACCTGAACACACACCTGAACACACCTGAACACACACCTGAACACACACCTGAACACACACCTGAACACACACCTGAACACACCTGAACACACACCTGAACACACACCTGAACACACCTGAACACACACCTGAAACACACCTGAACACACACCTGAACACACACCTGAACACACCTGAACACACACCTGAACACACCTGACACACACCTGAACACACACCTGAACACACCTGAACACACAACCTGAACACACACCTGAACACACCTGAACACACCTGAACACACCTGAACACACACCTGAACACACACCTGAACACACCTGAACACACACCTGAACACACCTGAACACACCTGAACACACACCTGAACACACACCTGAACACACACCTGAACACACACCTGAACACACCTGAACACACACCTGAACACACCTAACACACCTGAACACACACCTGAACACACACCTGAACACACACCTGAACACACCTGAACACACCTGAACACACACCTGAACACACACCTGAACACACACCTGAACACACCTGAACACACACCTGAACACACCTGAACACACCTGAACACACACCTGAACACACAGCTGAACACACACCTGAACACACACCTGAACACACCTGAACACACACCTGAACACACCTGAACACACACCTGAACACACCTGAACCTGAACACACCTGAACACACACCTGAACACACACCTGAACACACCTGAACACACCTGAACACACCTGAACACACCTGAACACACACCTGAACACACCTGAACACACACCTGAACACACACCTGAACACACACCTGAACACACACCTGAACACACCTGAACACACCTGAACACACACCTGAACACACCTGAACACACACCTGAACACACACCTGAACACACACCTGAACACACACCTGAACACACCTGAACACACCTGAACACACACCTGAACACACCTGAACACACCTGAACACACCTGAACACACACCTGATTCACTTCAGACATTCTGTTGTCAACTTAATCAGTGATAGTTGTATGGTTTTGGTCAGTTTAATGTGTGACTCAGTCAGGGACTTCTTCTCCTCAGGGTTTCATCTCGTTTGGAGTGTTTGGTCTGGACAGACATCTCATCATGCTGCCCTTCAAGAACAGGTTTGAACCGGCCTGCTCTGCTGACAAACACACACACACGCATTTACACACACTTACACATGTAGACTAATTCATGCATTTACACACACACACTCACACGTATGTACACCGTCACACGCATGTACACCGTCACACGCATGTACACCGTCACACGCATGTACACACTGGCATGGACAGTCATGCAAGCACACACACCCACATGTAAGTACACACGATATCCTTCTGATAACTTGGCTCCAGAGTCCGTTTACTACTGTGTGTGTGTGTGTGTGTGTGTGTGTGTGTGTGTGTGCAGGCTGCAGGGTCTGTGGCACAGTAAGGACAGTGAACAGGACCCCCAGTCCCCCCCCCCCTGAGGAGGTCAGACTGACCTGCACCCAGTTTGTCCGTTACCATAGAGACCAGTGTGTCCAGGACCTGGTCCACATCAGGAGGTAGGACACGCCTCCCCCCCCCCCCCCCCCCCCCCTCTCTCTCTCTGAGCTGATTCAATAACACATTCACTGTACCATCAATACTACACTGTACTGGAATGGACTGTACAATACTGTACTATACTATACCGTACTATACTATACTAAACTGTACTGTACTATACTATACTATACTGTATTATACTATACTGTACTATACTGTACTATACTGTACTGTACTATACTGTACTGTACTGTACTGTACTATACTATACTATACTATACTATACTATACTATACTATACTATACTGTATTATACTATACTGTACTGTACTGCACTACATTTTTCCTCACTGTTCTCTGATCTGTTTTCCTTCTTTCTGCTTATCTCTCCCTCCTCTCCTCCTCTCTCCTCCTCTCTCCGCCCCCCCCCCCTCTTCTACTCCCCCTCTTCTCCTCACTCTTCTCCTCCCCCTCTTCTCATCTCTTCTCCCTCTTATCCTCTCTTCTCCTCCCTCTTATCCTCTCTTCTCCTCCCTTTTCTAACCCTCTCTCCTCCTCCCTCTCTCCTCCCCCTCTTCTCCTCTCTCCTCCTCTCCCCAGTGGCTCAGGGGAGAGTGTGAGTGGTCCTGTCGGTGAATCCTTCCTTTGATATGCAGGTATGGATGGGAGGGTCTGGCTCCAGGCCCCCAGAGCCAAGCCAGGAGCGAGCCTTGATCCTGGGCAGCTGGCTGGTAGACTGGCTGGTGTGGGGAGGAGTGACGTCTGGCCGTCTGGAGGCCCAGAGGTACGGAGCTCGTCTCCTGCAGGGCAGGGTCCTCCAGCAGCTTGGCCACCGGTGTGGCTTCAGGGACGACCCCACCCTGCTGTACTGCTTCACCCAGGGGGAAGGCCCCCTCCCTGGGGAGCCACGTGGGGAGACACCAGCCTCTCCTGGATCGACTGGAGCCTTCGATACACAGTGAGGAAGAAGAGAGCTGAGAGAGAGTGAGATCTAGGTACAGCCAGGAGAGAGGGACACAGCTGGATAACCAGACCAGAGGAGAGCTGGATGGATCTTGGCCCAGCCTGCCCCCCCCCCCCCCCCCCCCCCCCCCACCCTCAAGGCAGCGTTTCCCTGGAGACGTGATGCAACTTTAGAATTTGTCTCTCTTGGACGCAACAGCAAAACAGGAAGTACAACTGCACTGAGAACCAACCGTCTGTGTTTACAATGTTTAGGCTGAGGGATGTGTGTCCATCTACGATGTGTTTATTAGTGTGTGTGTGTGTGTGTGTGTGTGTGTGTGTGTGTGCATGTGTGTAAAGGGCCCAGTCTCTCCACCTTTAAATCAGCCAAATGTATTTACTAAACCAATGGGTGTGTGTATGAGGGGGTGTGTGGTGTGTGTGTGTGTGTGTGTGTGTGTGTGTTGGGGGGGTGTGTGTTATTGAATGTGATGTCCTCCTATGTTACCAGACACCCCCCCTCCTCTACCTTAGTGTTCTACTGCTGCATGCTTATGCAGTAACACTGTTGTTGCTTCCACAATACATCTTTATCACATGTGCTTTGACACAAATAAACTATTATGCATAAGAATCTCCAGGTCAGACACGGTCTGTAGACCTTCTCTGCATGGTCCACCACAAGAACACACACACACATCTTAGAAGCATCTAGAAGTTTATAAAAAATAATCTGAAACTGCAGCTTCAGAAAACAGCGTCTCACAGTCTAGTCCTTCAGTGTCGTACTTCCTGTCAGAGCTGTTTCTGTGCTTCTGGACTTCCTGCTGTGGGGATTTCAGTTCCCAACATGCAGATTGATGATTTGGCACAACAATAAGACAAGACAATGTCAATCTGATGGAAGAGGCAGAATATTGGAAGTCCTGTGATTCTGGAAGTCTTACATGACCAGTTCCTGCTGCGAGAGCACTAGTCTGTATAAAACATTCTCTGCCTTCAGTTCTGTTACTAAACTGTAGATTCCAGGATTTCATGTTCCACCATTCCTGTAACAGTGTGTAAGAATACACACTGTAGAATAACACTGTAGATAAACAGCATGTAACAATACACTGTAGATTGAGCTGCTTATACTGGTTCAGACTTTGCTACTCAGGAGTCCAAAAATAAATAGTCCATTTTCAAACAGTTTCCTCCAGTCAGCACACACACACATCCAGACACGCTGAGGCAGGTTAAAGTGCCAGTGTTCACTCACACAAGCTGCTACTGTCCTGGACTGAATGTAGAACTTCAAGTGTTTTTTTAGGGAACTTTTCATTTCTAGTTTGTATGGATGAGATCTTACCAGCTGCATGTGACATATTTAACTTGCTGCTTCATTATATTCCCATTTAAAAACACTGAAAACAAAGCAGCCCTTGAATAAATACATTTGCCCTGAAATTCTATTCAAATAAAGTTCAATGAATTAAAGTTGTAAAATGTCACCACTGACAGTACATCGGTCTGCTTGTTTAGGTAAAAATGTCGTGTCACAGTGACAACAGCACTTAAGACTCAGTGACTTTACTAATGAACTAGTTAACTAGTAATGTTAATCAGATAAACAGTCTTTCTAACTGGTTAACTGGTCGTGGTATCCACATGGTAACAGACTTTCTAACCAGTCAGTAAGTCACCTCTGTACTATATCTGCTATCCAGGACCTCTGGGGGTCACCACTGAGGGGTCAGAGGTCGCTCATCATCTGGTCTTGAGGTCACAGTCCTGGGGTCAGAGGTCGCTCATCATCTGTTCTTGAGGTCACAGTCCTGGGTTTGACCGTTGTGATCGAGGACGTCCAGTTTCAGACGGCCGTGGCTGTAGCGCCGGATGAGCCAACCAGGAAGCAGCGCCACACAGGCGATAGCCAATAGCTGCAGCAGGATGTCCCAGGAGAAGATGTCATCCATGGAGGAGATCTCTGATAGGATGGAGCCTGTCCTCACACAGATGAAGTTGTAGGGGATCAGACCTGCAGGAGACATGAAGGATGTCTGAGTGGCAGGTCTATACAGGACTATAGGAACCCTGATCATGATCTATTACATCAATCAATATGGAATCAATATATTATATCATTGATGAGTTCCACATTCCTGAAGTGGAAGATCATGTCACTGTTGTTCATAAGACTTCATAGCAGTTTCTTGTGCAGCTGTGGAGGCCATTTATGTCCAGTCTGAGCAGGGGGATGCCTAGGTCAAAGGGTATTTAGGGCCAATGGGGAGGGAGATACCTAGATCAAAGGGTATTTAGGGCCAATGGGGAGGGGGATACCTAGATCAAAGGGTATTTAGGGCCAATGGGGAGGGGGATAGCAAGGTCAAAGGGTATTTAGGGCCAATGGGGAGGGGGATACCTAGGTCAAGACATTTAGGGCGTTCCTCTGATCACTTGGTCAGAAAGAGTTGATTGGCTAAGATAATAACCTGATAGACAAGGATTGGTTGGTTGGTGTGAGATGCCGCGCCATTGGAGGAGACCGTGTGTGTGTGTCTCACCTATGAAAACAGAGAAGAAGAAGATGGAGAGGGGGATGTTGAGGATGGGGGAGGTGATGTTCAGGAACCAGTTAGGAGTCATGGGGAAGAGCCGGAGGAAAAGGAGGAAGAAGAACATACTGCTCCTGTTCTCCTCTGCCTGAGACAGAGAGAGGGGGGGGGGGCGATGAGAGAGAGATTCAAGCAGTTAGCTGGAATCAGCGCATGGACACCACCTACCATGCGCTGCAGCATGACAAACGCATGGACACCACCTACCATGCGCTGCAGCATGACAAACGCATGGACACCACCTACCATGCGCTGCAGCATGACAAACGCATGGACACCACCTACCATGCGCTGCAGCATGACACACGCATGGACACCACCTACCATGCGCTGCAGCATGACACACGCATGGACACCACCTACCATGCGCTGCAGCATGACACACGCATGGACACCACCTACCATGCGCTGCAGCATGACACACGCATGGACACCACCTACCATGCGCTGCAGCATGGCACACGCATGGACACCACCTACCATGCGCTGCAGCATGACACACGCATGGACACCACCTACCATGCGCTGCAGCATGGCACACGCATGGACACCACCTACCATGCGCTGCAGCATGGCACACGCATGGACACCACCTACCATGCGCTGCAGCATGGCACACACGCATGGACACCACCTACCATGCGCTGCAGCATGACACACGCATGGACACCACCTACCATGCGCTGCAGCATGACACACGCATGGACACCACCTACCATGCGCTGCAGCATGGCACACGCATGGACACCACCTACCATGCGCTGCAGCATGACACACGCATGGACACCACCTACCATGCGCTGCAGCATGGCACACCGCATGGACACCACCTACCATGCGCTGCAGCATGGCACACGCATGGACACCACCTACCATGCGCTGCAGCATGGCACACACGCATGGACACCACCTACCATGCGCGCCAGCATGACACACACGCATGGACACCACCTACCATGCGCTGCAGCATGGCCACCTTATCAGGAAACAGGCGCATGACGTGCTGCTTGCCGAAGGTCCTGGACAGCAGGTAGCAGAAGGTGGAGCCAGAGGTGGTGAGCAGGCAGGCCAGCAGGAGACCCTCCCACGGGCCAAACAGCGCCCCCGCCAGCATGTTCTGGG
>CM059305.1:510000-515000 GCA_030340665.1 Neosalanx taihuensis
GCAGATCAGTCAGTTTGAGTCTCCGTGTCTGTCCCCCCTCCTGGTGATCTGAGCTCAGAGGCCAGCTGGCCTCACAGTGACACCCTGGAGCCTCTCGTTACTGGGCTGGGCTAAGATCACATGGACACTTCAAACAGGACGGCCTCCCTTATCTCTCCCAGTCACACAAATGAGAACTTTTGAACTTTGACGCCTTCAGATCAGACTGTAGGCGTGGGTAGTCATTACACTCTTATCACAACAAGTGGAATAGGAAAAGTAAATATAGCTGCAAGCAGCGATGGTGGATTCCTCCTAGAAGAATCTATGAAATTGATATGTAATGCAAAATGCAATCTGCATGTTTAGTGTAAATACATCCAAGACTGTAGTGCCCCCTGTGCTGTAATGGACAAAGGATTGTGAACATCAAAAATCCTATTGATAACTGACGGAGGAATCCTAATAACAATAGGTTTACTCCTGACAGAGGAATCCTAATAACAGTATAACCTAAAATCTTTATATACATTTTTATTTTTTTCTACTGTCTTTTTTCAAACTTTTCGTCATCCATGGATTGACTCTTCCTGGATTTAAAACAAAGTATAAACCACAATCAAATCAAATCAAATTTCCAGGTTCAGTGAGTAACAAAAACAAAATAACCCTGATTTGGCCTTGCTGACACATCAGGATTCATTGCTGCAAAAGTCATCTGATGACTAACCACAGCTAAAACTATTTAAAAAGTAATAATAACTTAATAACAATGTAACAACGTGGTAATAACTGGTAAAAAAAATTTATCACAACGTAATAACAGTATAACAATGTAATAATAACTGGTATAAAGTGTAACAACAACTTCATAACAGTGTAACAACATGGTAATAACTAGTAAAAAGTTTAATAACCACGTAATAACAGTGTAACAATGTAGTAATAACTGGTATAAAGTGTAACAACAACTTAATACCAGTGTATTCACATTGTAGAAAGTATAATAACAACATAATAACAGTGAGTAACAAAAACAAAATAACCCTGATTTGGCCTTGCTGACACATCAGGATTCATTGCTGCAAAAGTCATCTGATGACTAACCACAGCTAAAACTATTTAAAAAGTAATAATAACTTAATAACAATGTAACAACGTGGTAATAACTGGTAAAAAAAATTTATCACAACGTAATAACAGTATAACAATGTAATAATAACTGGTATAAAGTGTAACAACAACTTCATAACAGTGTAACAACATGGTAATAACTAGTAAAAAGTTTAATAACCACGTAATAACAGTGTAACAATGTAGTAATAACTGGTATAAAGTGTAACAACAACTTAATACCAGTGTATTCACATTGTAGAAAGTATAATAACAACATAATAACAGTGAGTAACAAAAACAAAATAACCCTGATTTGGCCTTGCTGACACATCAGGATTCATTGCTGCAAAAGTCATCAGACCACTAACCACAGCTAAAACTATTTAAAAAGTAATAATAACTTAATAACAATGTAACAATGTGGTAATAACTAGTAAAACGTTTAATAACAATGTCATAACAGTGTAACAATGTAGTAATAACTGGTATAAAGTGTAACAACAACTTAATAACAGTGTAACAACATGGTAATAACTAGTAAAAAGTTTAATAACCACGTAATAACAATGTAACAATATAGTAATAACTGGTATAAACAACAACTTAATAACAGTGTAACTATGTAGTAATAACTGGTATAAAGTGTAATACCAACTTAAAACCAGAGTATTCACTTTGCAGAAAGTAGAATAACAACATAATAACGGTGTAACAAATTTGTAAAAGCATATAAATATAAGAATATACAATTTTCTTCTTTCTACTGTCTTTTTTAAAAAACTTTTAGTCAGCCATGGTTTGATTCCTTCTGGATTTAACACAAAGTATAAACACAATCACTTGTGAGGCTTGGTCTGACGATGTTGCCAGCCAAAAGTGGGGATGACTGGATTTGAATTGTAGAAGTAGTTGCGAAAAAAACACGTTTCATAAATATATATTGTACAGAAAAATCTAAAGATTTGCCATTATGAGTTGCTGAAGCTTTTTTGTTCGTCATGAGGAATGAGGCACATGGAATGAATTTCAGGATTCCAGGACAAAAGAGATACAAATGGCATCACTTTTAAAAAGACATATTGAGATGTGACTTGTAGCGCCCCCTTGGCTGTAGCGGACAAACAATTATCAAAATCAAAAATCCTGGTCAGAATGACCAGGTTAGAGGCGAGTTAGAGACGGTATATTTATTTAAGCACAAAAAAGACATGACAAAAACAATAACGATAAACTGACATGACTGTAGAGCAACGCTCTCCTAGGTCTAACCTACAGCCCTGTCTTGGGTAACTGGCAGCCTTATATAATGCTGCTGGAGGAAATGGGCTGGATCATACCATGTCAACGGGAATTCACACAACACCCCCCCATCTAGCATTTTAGAACATGGTTTCCTCCAGGAACTATATGGTAAGTATTATAACCAAACAATTGTTCCTCACCTCTCAAATGTGTTTTATTCTACACCATATTGCACAAGCCCCATTTTTGTGATACTTATATGCAACCTTTTGTTTGCTCTTCTCAGGTGGAGTTCATAATAGATCCTGCTGAGCAACACAACAAACCAACACAATTCAGCAATCAATAAATATTAATAAATAAGTATTGGCTATATGTCATCATTGTATTATGTGCTTGTGCAAACATGCCAATTATATAAGTAACAAAGTACCACAAGTACCCCTTTGTTACAATCCTATTGATACATTTTATGAGGGTTCTTCTGACGATGAAAACTGCAAATTTTGGGGAAGATTGGGCAAAAGTTTTCGGAGGAGTAGTGAAAAACATTTGATAAATGTATGATGTACAGACAAATCTATGGGTTTGCCACTATAGGTTGTGCTGACTTTTTGTTCATCGTGACAAATAAGGCATCTGTAATGAATTTCAGGATTCTAGGACAAAAGGGGTACAAATGGCATCACTTTTAAAAAGGACACAAATGGTCAAATTGGGGCGTGGCCTGTAGCGCCCCCTTTGGTCTCAAGTGGACCAAAATGGGTGTGGTAGTTCATAATGTTGTACTGTTTCATCATGCCAAAAATCGCAACTTTTTACTGCTGTGATCAAAGGGCTGCCATTGGCTTCAATGCTACAAGATTCGGAATTCCTACAATAACAATATGTTTCTTCCTGACGGAGGAATCCTAATAAACAGCAAAGCTCACGAACTTTAACCCCTGTCTGATCTGTTCCTCTGGATCCCGGTGTTTGGAGTCTGGTGCTGTACTTCAGTGATGTGTCCACTAGGGGGCCTCCTCCTATCAGGTCACAAATTATCAGACGTGTTGGACCTGTGGTGTGCGTGTGTGTATGTCTTCACATGCTTGTTTGTGTGTGTGTGTGTGTTTGTGTGTAGAGAGAGAGCGAAAGCTAAAGTGAGAGAGGAAACAGCCATGTGTAGCTGCACCAGAGGCAGATCACACACCAGAGAGACACTGTTCCTTGTCTCTGTTTGGGCTCTCCTCACTGTTTAATGTATAATTCAGGAGAAAGTAAGAAGAACATGCTAGAATATTCATCACCAAACCTTCTGTCTCTCCATCTGCTTGTCTAGCAGCTCCTTATCCAATCTCTGCCTGTGTCTATTGCAGTGCAGCCTCACAACAATCAGGTCAAGGTTTCCTATGAAGACAGGAGAGAGGAGAGGAGAGAAGAGAGAAGAGGAGAGGAGAGAAGAGAGAAGAGGAGAGGAGAGGAGAGGAGAGAGGAGAGGAGAGGAGAGAGAAGAGGAGAGGAGAGGAGAGAGGAGAGATCAGAGGAGAGAGAAGAGGAGAGGAGAGAGGAGAGAAGAGAGAAGAGGAGAGGAGAGGAGAGAGGAGAGATCAGAGGAGAGAGGAGAGGAGAGGAGAGGAGAGGAGAGAGAAGAGGAGAGGAGAGAGGAGAGAGGAGAGAAGAGAGAAGAGGAGAGGAGAGGAGAGGAGAGGAGAGAGGAGAGATCAGAGGAGAGAGGAGAGGAGAGGAGAGGAGAGGAGAGAAGAGGAGAGGAGAGGAGAGGAGAGGAGAGAGGAGAGATCAGAGAGGAGAGGAGAGGAGAGAGGAGAGATCAGAGGAGAGAGAGAGAGAGGAGAGAGGAGAGATCAGAGGAGAGAGGAGAGGAGAGAAGAGAGATCAGAGGAGAGAGGAGAGGAGAGAGGAGAGATCAGAGGAGAGAGAGAGAGAGATCAGAGGAGAGAGGAGAGGAGAGAGGAGAGAGGGGAGAGGAGAGAGGAGAGAAGAGATCAGAGAGGAGAGGAGAGAGGAGAGAGGGGAGAGGAGAGAGGAGAGAGGAGAGAGGAGAGAGGAGAGAGGAGAGAAGATATCAGAGAGGAGAGGAGAGAGGAGAGAGGAGAGGAGAGCAAAAGAGTGGAAAGAGGGTTTTAACTGATTGACAGTGTGCTATTAGATCAGATTGGATTAAACGTTATTGTCATTACAAACGTACAAGTACAAGGTAACGAAATGCAGTTAGCATCCAACCAGAGGTGGCAGGCAGCAAAAGCGGAATATACAGTGAATATGTACAGGATATTAACAGTATTTTGGTAGTACAAATATACAGATGTACTGTACAAATCTACTAAAACTACTAAATCTATTGCACAGGGTTATGTATTTCAGAGTGTACAGGTATTGCACAAGGGTATTATTATGACCTGATCTACAGCTGTACACTGCTGTGATCTAGCATGCTTCAACTCAAGGTTAGAGAGAGAGAGAGAGAGAGAGAGAGAGAGAGAGAGAGAGAGATAGCGACTTACAAGAGAGAGCTTTTACAAAGAGCATCAATGAGAGAGAGCTTTTACTCAGAGACAGAGAGAGAGGCAGAGAGAGAGGCAGAGAGAGAGGCATAGAGAGAGAGAGAGAGAGACACAGGCAGAGAGAGAGAGAGAAGAGAGAGAGAGAGGCAGAGAGACACA
>CM059305.1:520000-545000 GCA_030340665.1 Neosalanx taihuensis
TTCTCTCTCTCTCTCTTACTCTCTCTCTCTCTCTCTCTCTCTCTCTCTTACTTGCTCACTTGTTTTCTCTCCTACTCTCTCTTCTACATTTCCTGTCCCTCCCCACCTCCCCTGTGCTCCAGCAGGAATGCCCTGACTGCTATCGTATCTTCTGGACTTTAAATCACTCTGGAGTCTGAAGTCACACCAGCCAAAAAAATGCATAATGAAGAAGGAAAAAAACGTCACATTTTTTGGGAGACTGAGAACAGACATTCAGATTCAGATTCAGATTACTTTATTTATCCCGGGGGAAACTCCTTCGCAGCAACGGCACACAGTCTCGCAAAAGCACACAGGGGTAAGGGTGTGAGGGTAAAATAAAAAACCTAGGTCGGCGAGACTGGAGCCGGTTCTACAGGCAGCCTGCGTTCTCACGCAATGGCACACATTTCATCTTGAAAGTTACTCTAATAATAATAAAATAGGATATAGTTTACTAAACTCTCGATCTCACTCCAAATCACGAAATCTATCGAACTCTTCATTCTTAATCGTTTTGTCAGTGAAAATAACAAACATGAAATGATATATTTAAATATAAAAGTTACAGGACCAGCCATGCTAAAAGTGTGACTTATAGTCAGAATAAATACGGTCCACATTGACAAAGAAATCGGATATGGAAAGGCTAGAACTAAAAAAAAAGATAACTAGGAATAGAGTGAAGAAGAGTAGAGAGACAGAAAGGGAGGAGAAGGAGAGGAGAACCGCTTTAAAACCAGTCAGATCTTATCTGCAAAGCCTGTTTTAACGTTATAACATGTTAGAACAGATGTCTGAGACCAAAACCCTCTGAGGAAACTGTTGAAAAGCAAAAAGAAATACAAGAAAAAAACGGTATTTCGTGGCCATTTATATTTGTGTATTGGTGTGTCTGTGTGTCATGATTCTACTGTCTTCATTAAGATAAAAGTGTCGGGTCCTCTGGGAGGAAGTGCTGTGTCCTATTTCCTGTTGGAGTTTTCCATCTTGTCACTGCCAAATCCCGAGGGAACATTTCTTTTGCATGCTGGTAAAATAAATGTTTGTGTGTGAGGCTGTGTACATACAGCACATACTGTCTGTGTGTCAGACTAAGAGAATATTCCAGCAGCAGATAAGAGTATTAGCATTCCCAATGTACAGCCTCATGTGGAGTTAGCATTTGTGTGTGTGTGTGTGTGTGTATGTGTGTGTGTGTGTGTGTGTGTGTGTGTGTGTGCGTACCACACACACATCGAGGATGAATTATTGAACATCTTGCCACCCTGACCCAGAACTGCAAGGAATAGTTGTAGTCAAAGATATAGAATCCAGACAATCAGACTACAGTGGAACCCAGGGTGTAGAACCAGTGGAACCCAGGGTGTAGAACCAGTGGAACCCAGGGTGTAGAACCAGTGGAACCAAGGGTGTAGAACCAGTGGAACCCAGGGTATAGTACCAGTGGAACCCAGGGTGTAGAACCAGTGGAACCCAGGGTGTAGAACGAGTGGAACCCAGGGTGTAGAACCAGTGGAACCCAGGGTGTAGAACCAGTGGAACCCAGGGTATAGAACGAGTGGAACGCAGGGTGTAGAACCAGTGGAACCCAGGGTGTAGAACGAGTGGAACCCAGGGTGTAGAACCAGTGGAACCCAGGGTGTAGAACGAGTGGAACCCAGGGTGTAGAACCAGCAGGGGAGACCAAGAGCTACAGAACCTCAGCTGTGGTGGAATTCTGCTCTCCTGCTTTCAGCTTTCAGTCGAGGAACATGAGCAACACACTGATGCGTATGAGAATGGCACAGTGGGATTTTCCTCCAGGGCTCGGGCGAGTGTGTGAGTGTGTGTGAGTGTGTGTGTGTGTCCCAGGAGAATTTACTTCTTGTCTGTGTGTGTGGATTCTTATTAGCTCCTGGTGGCTTATCGAAATGGTTCAGAACTCCCTCCCTCACCCTCTCTCTCACTCTCTTCCTCTCTCACCCTCTCTCTCGCTCTCTCCCTCTCTCACCCTCTCTCTCTAATGCTCTCTTCCTCTCTCACCCTCTCTTCTCTCGCTTTCTCCCTCTCTCTTCTTTCTTGAAAGACTGGAGTCCCGAGTGAGTGAGTCAGTCAGTCAGTCAGTCAGTCAGTCAGTCAGTCAGTGAGCGAGAGTGAGTGAATCAGGTAGCAGGTAGTGAAGATAAATGACAACTTCACCTACATTCTGCTGCCACATACGATCACTGACCTTAGAACAGTTGAGTTGCACTGTGGTAGAGAAACAGGGTGTGTGTGTGCGTGTGTGTGTGTGTACCCTTAGGCTGGCAGAGAGGTGAGCTGTTAGCAAGTGAAGCGAGACGACCTCGTCTTCAAGCTCTTCCTCTGTCTCTGCTCCGACATTTCAGATTAACGTTCTCATGCACACACCAATCTTAGATGGACGCAAAACTGCCCAAACTAGTTTGTACTGTGTGGTGTGAGTGTGCACGTGGTATGAGTGTGCACGTGGTATGAGTGTGCACGTGGTATGAGTGTGTGCACGTTGTGTGAGTGTGCGCACGTGTCGTTGTGTACTCCGATGAGACTGAAGCTGGAAGAACAACTTCATCTCTCGTCTCTCATTTCCTCTCAATCTCTCCATCACAACATCCTCCTCTATCTTCCATGTTCTATCTCTCCCCCTCTCTAATGGCTCTCCATTTTTCATTCCTCCTTCCTCCTTCTTCATAATTCTTTTGTCTTCATATTGTAAGCTCAAGGAAAAACTCAGCCCTGGTCCTTCAGATCAGCCCTGGTCCTTCAGATCAGCCCTGGTCCTTCAGCTCAGCCCTGGTCCTTCAGATCAGCCCTGGTCCTTCAGATCAGCCCTGGTCCTTCAGATCAGCCCTGGTCCTTCAGCTGCAGCCCTGGTCCTTCAGATCAGCCCTGGTCCTTCAGATCAGCCCTGGTCCTTCAGCTGCAGCCCTGGTCCTTCAGCTGCAGCCCTGGTCCTTCAGATCAGCCCTGGTCCTTCAGATCAGCCCTGGTCCTTCAGCTGCAGCGCTGGTCCTTCAGCTGCAGCCCTGGTCCTTCAGATCAGCCCTGGTCCTTCAGCTGCAGCCCTGGTCCTTCAGATCAGCCCTGGTCCTTCAGCTCAGCCCTGGTCCTTCAGCTCAGCCCTGGTCCTTCAGATCAGCCCTGGTCCTTCAGCTCAGCCCTGGTCCTTCAGCTCAGCCCTGGTCCTTCAGATCAGCCCTGGTCCTTCAGATCAGCCCTGGTCCTTCAGCTGCAGCCCTGGTCCTTCAGCTCAGCCCTGGTCCTTCAGATCAGCCCTGGTCCTTCAGATCAGCCCTGGTCCTTCAGCTGCAGCCCTGGTCCTTCAGATCAGCCCTGGTCCTTCAGATCAGCCCTGGTCCTTCAGATCAGCCCTGGTCCTTCAGCTGCAGCCCTGGTCCTTCAGATCAGCCCTGGTCCTTCAGATCAGCCCTGGTCCTTCAGCTCAGCCCTGGTCCTTCAGCTCAGCCCTGGTCCTTCAGATCAGCCCTGGTCCTTCAGCTGCAGCCCTGGTCCTTCAGATCAGCCCTGGTCCTTCAGATCAGCCCTGGTCCTTCAGCTCAGCCCTGGTCCTTCAGCTCAGCCCTGGTCCTTCAGATCAGCCCTGGTCCTTCAGATCAGCCCTGGTCCTTCAGATCAGCCCTGGTCCTTCAGATCAGCCCTGGTCCTTCAGCTGCAGCCCTGGTCCTTCAGCTCAGCCCTGGTCCTTCAGATCAGCCCTGGTCCTTCAGATCAGCCCTGGTCCTTCAGATCAGCCCTGGTCCTTCAGATCAGCTTGCCTTCCCAGAGACTGAATCCCTCCATTTATCTCTTTTACTGTAAGCTGTGTTAGGGTCCATCTATATTTCTCTTTCATAAGTTCTGCTCCCTCCCTCTCTCCCTCCCTCCCCCCTCCCTCCCCCCTCCCTCTCTCCTTCCCATGTCTCTCTGCTTTCACCTTCATCATATTTGACCACCCTTCTCCGTCCTCTCTCTCTCTTCCTTTGCTCGTCCACGGTGCCCCCAGTTGTGTTAAACCTCTCTCTCTTTTCATCTTTCTCTCTCTCTCTTTCTCAACAGCTTACTCTTCATCTGTCGTCGTCTTTCTAACGAAGATATGAAGCTTTAAACACACCGTCTGGTTCTGTCTATCCATGAACAATCACGTTTCTACCATTACACACACACACACACACCTCTCCTCCCAGATAAACCCTGAACTACCTTACAGCCTGGAGCAAGACTTACTTTGATCTCTGATGGGGTTTCTGTAGTCATGTTTTGTTAACGGGAGTTCCCTCCCTCCCCCCCTCCCCCCCTCCCTCCCTCCCTCCCTCCCTCCCTCCCTCCCTCCCTCCCTCCCTCCCTCCCTCCCTCCCTCCCTCCCTCCCTCCCTCTCCTCTCCTCTCCTCTAGGTAAATACGTGTACCAGCCCATGACATCCGTGTGCCAGTTACCCAGCACCCCCGTGCCTGCCTCGCCCTCCAGCCACACCCACACCACGGAACTCTCCGTCTCATTGGCTGACCGCTACCTCAGCACCGCCTCCGCCTTCCAGGCCCCGCCTTGCCCACCCACGCCAAAGTTCTGCCTAATCTCGGACCTCTTCCACGACGACTATCTGGTCAAACGCATCAACGGCAAAATGTGCTATGTGCAGAGAATTCTATCGCCACCGCACGTGCCCAGTAGCTCCCCCCAGCCTTCGCCTCGCCCCCCCAAGGCCACGCCCCCTGTCTCTACCAATACGGCTCCCAAAATAGACCACTGCTCCTCCAGCTCTGAGGATTCAGGAATCAACGCGCTGGGTGGAGCCTATGTGGGGTCATGTGACGAAGACTCTTCATCAGAGGAGTCAGAAGAGGAGGAGGAGGAAGAGGAGGAGGAGGAGGAGGAGCTGAGCAGCGATGGGGAGTCCAGTCTGGGCAGCGTATGGGGGCAGGGGGCCCGGGGGGCCCGGGGTGTGGTGGCCCCCTCTCAATCTGTTCTGGAGATCCTGGAGAAGATAGAGACCACTGTCTGAACACACACACACACACAGCCCAGAGCAGAACACACACACACGTGCGTGCAAGCAAACAAACAAGCAGACAATCAAACAAACAAACAAAAACACACAAACAAACAAAAACACACAAACACACACACGCACACAAACAAACACACAAACAAACACACACACGTGCACACACACACAGCCCAGACCAGAACACACACACTCACTCGTGCAAGCAAGCAAGAAAGCAAACAAACAAAAACACATAAACACACTCAAGCACGGACCAAAGGGCTGCAGGATGGGCCTTACTGAACAATAAGACTGCCAACAGCATGTGATCACACCCATAGAGAATGAGGAACCTTCTAGAAATATTCCATGTTCTTTGTAGCAAATAAATATGCAATATATATGTACAAATTCAACACACATCTGCCATCAACATCTCCACCTGTTTACAGACAAAAGCCAACAAATTCAGAAAGTTCACAACACAACATAGCACAACACAATACAGCACAACACAATATAGCATAACACAATATAGCACAACACGACACAACACAATCCTGAATATTCACAGGCAATCATGCAGATTAGCGTGACCAAACACGCACACACATAAATATTTACATATAAACACACCTAAACAAGCACATGCAAAACGTCTCACACACACTTGGACATGAAATGCTTTGTGAGTCGATCTCAGTTCCTCCTAGATGTGTGATTGGACGGGTCAAGGCATCGCTTCGATGACATCATCCTGTAGAGTCGGTCCCATGAACTAAGACAACTGTAGACTAGTCCTCCTGTTTGTATTGTAATAGATATGATTGTTATTATCTCCTATTTTTCACTATAAAAGAGTTTTGAAACGGAACCTGCCTCCTCTGTATTTGTGGTAAAGTGAGAAGGGGGGGCGTATTTAACCCTGTAAGCCCTGAACTATGAAAGAATGGTCAGAAAATTCTAATTTTTTGGATATGAACTATTTATTTGGCCCTTTGACAAAATGTAAAAAGAAATTTGACAAAAAGAAATGCTAAAAAATATATATTTTTGTATCACATTTGATACAACAGGTATTAAAAAAATGACTGGTGATCAGTGATCAGCCAATATGGATAGTCTAAGTGAAATTCTTGAACCCATTTCAATCTATAAATTGTGTATTTAACTCATCCAAACACTGCATGATGGCCTATGGAAGACATAATCCATGTAAAACACTGGACAGATATACCCATAACAATTGTAGATTTTTGGCCAAATACCGAAAGTATCAAATTTGATACACCGACTTTCTGCTCGATATAACTACAAACTGTAATTATAAAACTGAGTAATACAACGTTTTAAGGACAAACTAACTGTCCATTTAAAATTATTGCTAAGTAATTTAGAGAAATTCTGACCATAAAACTATGAAATGGCAAAGTTTCTTGATGGTGGGAATCACAGATGTGCGCTTGCACGATGCGACCCACTTTGAATGACAGAAAAAGCACACATCCAAACATTGGGAAAGCGAAGTATGTCCACTACGGGGAAGCATACATGTAAAAGCGTTCATGCAAAAGGGTTTCATGCAAAGTTTACGTTTGATGGTGATGCAATGAGCTCCAGAAATGTATGTATCAAATATGATACGTACGGGCTCACAGGGTTAAAGGTTGCGCCGGCTGGAAACGGTAGGAAGAGAATTAACGACCCACAGGAGACCATGGTGAGATGCACTCAGGTAGAATCCCCCCCCCCTCTCTCCTCAGGCAGGGAGTCCTCCCCCCCCCTCCCTCCCTCCCCCCCCTCCCTCTCTCTCCAAGGGAGTACATCTTTACACAATTTCCATCCCTCCATTTATTTGTCCTCTCCGCTAACCTTCCCCCCCCATGCTCTCTCTCTCTCTAGATATTCCAGTGAATATGTACAGGATATTAACAGTATTTTGGTAGTACAAATATACAGATGTACTGTACAAATCTACTAAAACTACTAAATCTATTGCACAGGGTTATGTATTTCAGAGTGTACAGGTATTGCACAAGGGTATTATTATGACCTGATCTACAGCTGTACACTGCTGTGATCTAGCATGCTTCAACTCAAGGTTAGAGAGAGAGAGAGAGAGAGAGAGAGAGAGAGAGAGAGAGAGATAGCGACTTACAAGAGAGAGCTTTTACAAAGAGCATCAATGAGAGAGAGCTTTTACTCAGAGACAGAGAGAGAGGCAGAGAGAGAGGCAGAGAGAGAGGCATAGAGAGAGAGAGAGAGAGACACAGGCAGAGAGAGAGAGAGAAGAGAGAGAGAGAGGCAGAGAGACACAGAGAGAGAGAGAGAGAGAGAGAGAGAGAGAGAGAGAGAGCGGCAGAGAGAGAGGCAGAGAGAGAGAGGTAGAGAGAGAGAGGCAGAGAGAGAGAGAGAGAGAGAGAGAGAGAGAGAGAGAGAGAGAGAGAGAGAGAGAGAGAGAGAGAGAGAGAGAGAGAGAGAGAGAGAGGCAGAGAGACACAGAGAGAGAGTAGAGAGAGAGGGAGAGAGGCAGAGAGAGAGAGGTTGAGAGACAGAGAGAGAGAGAGGACAGGACAGGTAGCTAATTGACAGTATTGACCTCTGACAGCCTCAGTCTTTCCTCACAGTCTAATCAATAACTGATCGATCCTGTGAGAAGTGGATTTGACTTCCTACTGGTCAGCGGACTCTCATTGTTGTTGAAAAGTTTGTTGTTGAGAGGAACACGTGGTCAGATTCCACACAGCCACAACATTTTGTGTACGTGTGTGTTGGAGAGTGCATGACTGTGTGTTTGTGTGTGTGTGTGTGTGTGTGTTTGTTTGTGTGTGTGGATTCCTGAAGCTGAAACTAGACTAACAGAGAGAGATTGGAGTGTCATTGACCTGAGATGACCTGAGCTGGATGACTCCACATCGGCCATCTTTGTCCTCAGTCACCTCTGTCATTTCCATGGTTACTGACTGGCTAGGATTCCAACTGCCACTAATTGCCTGATGACAAGTTCTCATTATCAGTTAGGATAGACTGGAAAGAGTGTGTGGGTAGAACGCTTCTAGGTTCTGTACCTCCCGTGTCAGGTTCCCTGTACGAGGGCCATTGTGTCTAGTTTGAAGCTGAAGATGACTTGAGACGACATCTCCTCCAGTGACCATCGCAGCTCTGGGCAAGGAGGCGGAGCTGGATTTGATTGATTGAGCGGGTAACTAGATACGATTAGTTGGGTGAGAAAGAAAGGAGGAGAAAGAGTGAGAGAGGAGAGACGATGAACCAGACGCCACAGCTGTGTGTCTTTACAAGCTTCCTGGCATGTTGAGACACCACTCTGGAGTGTGTGTGTGTGTGTGGTGTGTGTGTGTGTGTGTGTGGTGTGTGTTGTGGTGTGAGTGAGCGTGTGAGTGTGTCCCTGAAGAGAGCTTGCTCACATGTGCTTCTGCAGCAGCTCAGATGGAAATACTTCTCTGGACGTCAGCAGTGTTGCGTGACCTCAATATCGAGTTCAAATGCAATTTCAGAGACGAGAAGATAATTATATGCGAAGAGTCCAAGTAGAGGAGACATGTGACTTTCTGAGAGTGAGTGAGAGAGAGGGGGAGATGAGTGAGAGGTAGGGGGATATAGAATAGACAAGAAAGAGAGAAAGAGATGGAGAGAATCTCTGAGGAGAGAGAGAGGAAGAGAGGGAGTATTTGAGGGAGAGTCTCTGGGGGAGAGAGAGAGGGAGAGAGAGAGAGAGAGAGGAGGAGAGAGAGAGAGGGAGAGAGAGAGAGAGAGAGCGAGAGAGAGCGAGAGAAAGACAGAGAAAGACAGAGAAAGACAGATGGAGAGAGAGAGAGAAAGAGAGAGAGGGAGAGAGAGAGGAGAAGAGAGAGAGGAGAGGAGAGAAGAGAGAGAAGAGAGAGAGAGAGAAGGAGAGAGAAGAGAGAGAGAGGAGAGAAAGAGAGAGAGAGAGAGAGAGAGAGAGGGTGAGAGGGAGAGAGGAGAGAGGAGAGAGAGGGATAGGGAGAGAGCGAGAGATGAGAGAGAGAGAGAGAGAGAGAGGGTGAGAGCGAGAGAGAGGAGAGAGAGAGAGAGAGGGTGAGATGGGAGAGAGAGAGAGAGGGAGTGAGAGAGAGAGAGAGAGAGAGAGAGAGAGAGAGGGGTGAGATGGAGGAGAGAGAGAGGGAGAGAGAGAGGAGAGAGAGAGAGAGAGAGGAGAGAGAAGAGAGAGAGTGAGAGAGGAGAGGGTGAGATGGAGAGAGAGAGAGGGAGAGAGAGAGAGAGAGAGAGAGGGGGAGAGTCTCTGGGGGAGGAGAGGAGGAGGAACTGGAGAGGTTCTGTCCACCAGAGGATCCTCCTCTGGTTTAGATCCTGGGAAGGACTGTTTGGCTTTATTAACGCTGCTCATTGTCTATCAGAGGGTTGGAGTCTCATCCGGGTTCTGTCGCACTTTAAAGAGATTTTCCTTTTGGGATTTGGACATTGTTCTAAAGTGCTGTAGACTAACGAGCAACGGGTGTTTTTTTCTGTTTGTTTTGGTCGAGAGGATATATTCAACATTCATCTTATTTGCCGGATTAGGTAACGCACTTCTCTAACCATATTTTGACGACGAACGATCTTGCGATGTTGTACAATGCGGGTGCAGCTCGTGGGGTTTGATCCTGGGGCGCGCGCGCTATGGCCGGACAGCGGCGCGAGAAGTTGGACGAGGCGCAGGGCGTCCCGCGCGCAGCTGTGCGGGGCAGACCGGACTTCCTCCCGTGTGACGGGCTGGTCAGTGTGCGCCACGCAACAGCCACGGGAGATGCTTCAAGCTGCACTGGTGCTGTCATCTGGGCTGGTGCCACTGTGAGTAGCTCCACATCACCCCACATCACCCCACATCACCCTCCAGACCCCACATCACCCTCCAGACCCCACATCACCCTCCAGACCCCCCACATCACCCCACATCACCCTCCAGGACCCCACATCACACCCTCCAGACCCCACACATCACCCTCCAGACCCCCACATCACCCCACATCAGCACCCTCCAGACACCCCACATCACCCTCCAGACCCCACATCACCCTCCAGACCCCACATCACCCTCCAGGACCCCCACCTCACCCCACATCACACCCCACATCACCCCACATCACCCCCACATCACCCCACATCACCCCCCACATCACCCCTCCAGATCCCCACATCACCCCCACACTCACCCCCATATCACCCAGCACCCCCCACATCACCCTCCCAGACCCCCACTTCACCCCCACATCACCCTCCAGACCCCCACTTCACCCCACATCACCCTCACAGACCCGCCTCAACGACTCACTAACCCCGGTGTTCAGTGTGACCTGCATTGTTATTGTTTGCTTTCTCTAACAGGAAATATGACATATCTAATGGGCAATAGTGTACCTGTATGTATGTACTTCTCTCACGATGTATGTTTCATAATCTATAATCCTGCTATGTTTTGGGGTCTATCATGTTGCTATGATCAGTGACCGATGGTCCTTTCTAAAGCTGTCTTTTGGAAGTCACTTTGGATATAAAGTGTCTGTTAAATGAATAAGTAAATGTAACTAACTTGCACGCAGTTCAGTCTAGTCATCGCTGTTATAGTATAAGCAGTTGCTTCCAAACTGTATTTGCAAAGTATGATTCCACTGGCAAAACAAGAAGTGTAGTTTACCTGTGATATTGTGTTCCTGATGTCCATGCCTCAGAGTCAGGGTCAGGGTCAGGGTCTGAGGCAGGGGTCTGAGTCCTGAGTCAGAGTCAGGGTTAGGGTCTCCAAACCTCCATCTCATCAATACTAAACATGCTGACCACGTTAATGAGTTAGAACAGGGAGATCATCCATATTACTTCATATCAGACAGCTAAACCTATATTCATTATCGTTCTTAGCAGTACTTCTCAAATATTAAATGAGACTTTGCTTGACAAATCTGTCAGCATTAAATCAGGGGCCAATTAGGATGACTTTTTGTCAATACATACAGACACACAGGGAAAAGGACAGTTTGTTGTTGCCAGAACTGTGAACCATAGCAGGTCATGTAGCATGAATCATTTAAAACACATGAAGACTGTCAGGGTTCAGACTGTCAGACTGCAGGATTAAGAGAAACAAGGTAAGACAGAAACTAATGACCCAGTTTGAACCTGAACAGGGAACCAGACAGACAGGCAGACGGACAGGCAGGCAGGCAGGCAGGCAGGCAGGCAGGCAGGCAGGCAGGCAGGCAGGCATGCTGGCAGACAGACAGACAGGCAGACAGACAGACAGACAGACAGACAGACAGAACAGACAGACGGACAGGCAGACAGACAGCGCAGGCCAGGCAGGCATGCGTGGCAGACGGACAGACAGACAGACAGACAGACAGACAGGCAGACAGGCAGGCAGGTTGGCAGGCAGACAGAGCAGACTGGCAGACAGGCAGACAGACAGACAGACAGACAGACAGGCAGACAGACAGGCAGACAGACAGACAGACAGGCAGGCAGGCAGGCAGGCAGGCAGGCAGGCAGGCAGGCATGCTGGCAAACAGACAGGCAGACAGACAGACAGACAGACAGACAGACATACATACAGACTGGCTGAGCAGGCAGGGCAGACAGTCAGGCAGACAGGCAGACAGTCAGGCAGACAGACAGACAGCCAGGCTGGCAGACAGAGAGACAGACAGACAGACAGACAGGCAGGCAGGCAGACAGACCAGACAGACATACATACAGACTGGCTGGCAGACAGGCAGGCAGGCAGGCAGACAGACAGACAGCCAGGCTGGCAGACAGAGAGACAGACAGGCAGGCAGGCAGGCAGGCAGGCAGACAGACAGAAGTCGAATGGTTCATCTTAGTGTGTGGATCAGACCAGGTGTCTTTAACTCACAGAGCTCAGCTGTAATAAGGACTGACGCTCTTCTAAGAGGGAGTGTGGGAAATGCATTATCCTCCATCGACTGATGCATTCATGAAAACACACAAACACGCAAACGCATACACACACACCAAAGAGTAGCAGCACCAGGGAGCAGACAGTGTCCATCTATGCGGAATTAAACCAGAGAGGAAGGAAGGAGGGGGAAATGAAGAGGGGAGAGGAAAAAAGAAATAGAGCGAGATCGAGAAGGAATGATGGGCGGGGGGGGGTCAAACAAGAAAAGAGAGAGTGAGTGAGAACGAAAGGACTTGACCCACGGCAGAGAACATGATGGAGTGGGGGGGTGGGGTGGGGGGGGGGGACTGGAGGGTGGAGCGATGAGAAGGAGGGTCTCTACTGTCAACAAACAGCCTAGTCATGTGACTCCATTCCTCAGATTCCATAGCCCCCCAAGGAAAGGCATAATGATCTCCTCATGTTCAGAGAGGCATGATGGGGGATGGGGGGGCAAGGGGAGGCTGTGATGAAGTGACATTACAGAGTAACAGAGAGAGAGCGAGGGATGATGACAGAAGAGGAGGAGGCAGGGAGAAGGAAAGAGCACCAGGAGGACACAGGAAGGGTGTCTAACCACACAGGTCCACATCCCTTTAGGTTAAGCTGTTTCTGCTGGGCCTGGGTTTGAGACAGACCATTTCCTGCATGTCCTCCTTCTTTCGCTCTCTCTCTCTCTCTCTCTCTCTCTCTCTCTCTCTCTCTCTCTCTCTGTCTCTGTCTCTGTCTCTCTATCTCTCTTTTCTCGCTCGCTCTCTCTCTCAGATTCAGATTCTCTCTCTCAGATTCAGATTACTTTATTTATCCCGGGGGAAACTCCTTCGCAGCAACGGCACACAGTCTCGCAAAAGCACACAGGGGTAAGGGTGTGAGGGTAAAATAAAAAACCTAGGTCGGCGAGACTGGAGCCGGTTCCTACAGGCAGCCTGCGTTCTCACGCAATGGCACACATTTTTATCTTGAAAGTTACTCTAATAATATAGTTACTCTAATGATATAGTTTACTAAACTCTCGATCTCACTCCAAATCACGAAATCTATCGAACTCTTCATTCTTAATCGTTTTGTCAGTGAAAAATAACAAACATGAAATTATATATTTAAATATAAAAGTTACAGGACCCAGCCATGCTAAAAGTGTGACTTATAGTCAGAATAAAATACGGTCCACATTGACAAAGAAACGGGATATGGAAAGGCTAGAACAAAAAAAAAAGATAACTAGGAATAGAGTGAAGAAGAGTAGAGAGACAGAAAGGGGAGGAAGGAGAGGAGAACCGCTTTAAAACCAGTCAGATCTTATCTGCAAAGCCTGTTTTAACGTTATAACATGTTAGAACAGATGTCTGAGACCAAAACCCTCTGAGAAAAACTGTTGAAAAGCAAAAAAGAAAAAAACGAAGAAAAAAACGGTATTTCGTGGCCATATATATTTGTGTATTGGTGTGTCTGTGTGTCATGATTCTACTGTCTTCATTAAGATAAAAGTGTCGGGTCCTCTGGGAGGAAGTGCTGTGTCCTATTTCCTGTTGGAGTTTTCCATCTTGTCACTGCCAAATCCCGAGGGAACATTTCTTTTGCATGCTGGTAAAATAAATGTTTGTGTGTGAGGCTGTGTACATACAGCACATACTGTCTGTGTGTCAGACTAAGAGAATATTCCAGCAGCAGATAAGAGTATTAGCATTCCCAATGTACAGCCTCATGTGGAGTTAGCATTTGTGTGTGTGTGTGTGTGTGTGTGTGTATGTGTGTGTGTGTGTGTGTGTGTGTGTGTGTGTGTGTGTGCGTACCACACACACATCGAGGATGAATTATTGAACATCTTGCCACCCTGACCCAGAACTGCAAGGAATAGTTGTAGTCAAAGATATAGAATCCAGACAATCAGACTACAGTGGAACCCAGGGTGTAGAACCAGTGGAACCCAGGGTGTAGAACCAGTGGAACCCAGGGTGTAGAACCAGTGGAACCAAGGGTGTAGAACCAGTGGAACCCAGGGTGTAGAACCAGTGGAACCCAGGGTATAGTACCAGTGGAACCCAGGGTGTAGAACCAGTGGAACCCAGGGTGTAGAACGAGTGGAACCCAGGGTGTAGAACCAGTGGAACCCAGGGTGTAGAACCAGTGGAACCCAGGGTATAGAACGAGTGGAACCCAGGGTGTAGAACCAGTGGAACCCAGGGTGTAGAACGAGTGGAACCCAGGGTGTAGAACCAGTGGAACCCAGGGTGTAGAACCAGTGGAACCCAGGGTGTAGAACCAGCAGGGGAGACCAAGAGCTACAGAACCTCAGCTGTGGTGGAATTCTGCTCTCCTGCTTTCAGCTTTCAGTCGAGGAACATGTGCAACACACTGATGCGTATGAGAATGGCACAGTAGGATTTTCCTCCAGGGCTCGGGCGAGTGTGTGAGTGTGTGTGAGTGTGTGTGTGTGTCCCAGGAGAATTTACTTCTTGTCTGTGTGTGTGGATTCTTATTAGCTCCTGGTGGCTTATCGAAATGGTTCAGAACTCCCTCCCTCACCCTCTCTCTCACTCTCTTCCTCTCTCACCCTCTCTCTCGCTCTCTCCCTCTCTCACCCTCTCTCTCTAATGCTCTCTTCCTCTCTCACCCTCTCTTCTCTCGCTTTCTCCCTCTCTCTTCTTTCTTGAAAGACTGGAGTCCCGAGGTGAGTGAGTCAGTCAGTCAGTCAGTCAGTCAGTCAGTCAGTCAGTCAGTCAGTCAGTCAGTGAGCGAGAGTGAGTGAATCAGGTAGCAGGTAGTGAAGATAAATGACAACTTCACCTACATTCTGCTGCCACATACGATCACTGACCTTAGAACAGTTGAGTTGCACTGTGGTAGAGAAACAGGGTGTGTGTGTGCGTGTGTGTGTGTGTGTGTGTGTGTGTGGTGTGTGTACCCTTAGGCTGGCAGAGAGGTGAGCTGTTAGCAAGTGAAGCGAGACGACCTCGTCTTCAAGCTCTTCCTCTGTCTCTGCTCCGACATTTCAGATTAACGTTCTCATGCACACACCAATCTTAGATGGACGCAAAACTGCCCAAACTAGTTTGTACTGTGTGGTGTGAGTGTGCACGTGGTATGAGTGTGCACGTGGTATGAGTGTGCACGTGGTATGAGTGTGTGCACGTTGTGTGAGTGTGCGCACGTGTCGTTGTGTACTCCGATGAGACTGAAGCTGGAAGAACAACTTCATCTCTCGTCTCTCATTTCCTCTCAATCTCTCCATCACAACATCCTCCTCTATCTTCCATGTTCTATCTCTCCCCCTCTCTAATGGCTCTCCATTTTTCATTCCTCCTTCCTCCTTCTTCATAATTCTTTTGTCTTCATATTGTAAGCTCAAGGAAAAACTCAGCCCTGGTCCTTCAGATCAGCCCTGGTCCTTCAGATCAGCCCTGGTCCTTCAGCTCAGCCCTGGTCCTTCAGATCAGCCCTGGTCCTTCAGATCAGCCCTGGTCCTTCAGATCAGCCCTGGTCCTTCAGCTGCAGCCCTGGTCCTTCAGATCAGCCCTGGTCCTTCAGATCAGCCCTGGTCCTTCAGCTGCAGCCCTGGTCCTTCAGCTGCAGCCCTGGTCCTTCAGATCAGCCCTGGTCCTTCAGATCAGCCCTGGTCCTTCAGCTGCAGCGCTGGTCCTTCAGCTGCAGCCCTGGTCCTTCAGCTGCAGCCCTGGTCCTTCAGATCAGCCCTGGTCCTTCAGCTGCAGCCCTGGTCCTTCAGATCAGCCCTGGTCCTTCAGCTGCAGCGCTGGTCCTTCAGCTGCAGCCCTGGTCCTTCAGCTGCAGCGCTGGTCCTTCAGCTGCAGCCCTGGTCCTTCAGCTGCAGCCCTGGTCCTTCAGCTGCAGCCCTGGTCCTTCAGCTGCAGCGCTGGTCCTTCAGCTGCAGCCCTGGTCCTTCAGCTGCAGCCCTGGTCCTTCAGCTGCAGCGCTGGTCCTTCAGCTGCAGCCCTGGTCCTTCAGCTGCAGCCCTGGTCCTTCAGATCAGCCCTGGTCCTTCAGCTGCAGCCCTGGTCCTTCAGATCAGCCCTGGTCCTTCAGCTGCAGCCCTGGTCCTTCAGATCAGCCCTGGTCCTTCAGCTCAGCCCTGGTCCTTCAGATCAGCCCTGGTCCTTCAGATCAGCCCTGGTCCTTCAGCTGCAGCCCTGGTCCTTCAGATCAGCCCTGGTCCTTCAGATCAGCCCTGGTCCTTCAGATCAGCTTGCCTTCCCAGAGACTGAATCCCTCCATTTATCTCTTTTACTGTAAGCTGTGTTAGGGTCCATCTATATTTCTCTTTCATAAGTTCTGCTCTCTCCCTCCCTCCTCCCTCCCCCCCTCCCCTCCCCCCTCCCTCTCTCCTTCCCATGTCTCTCTGCTTTCACCTTCATCATATTTGACCACCCTTCTCCGTCCTCTCTCTCTCTTCCTTTGCTCGTCCACGGTGCCCCCAGTTGTGTTAAACCTCTCTCTCTTTTCATCTTTCTCTCTCTCTCTTTCTCAACAGCTTACTCTTCATCTGTCGTCGTCTTTCTAACGAAGATATGAAGCTTTAAACACACCGTCTGGTTCTGTCTATCCATGAACAATCACGTTTCTACCATTACACACACACACACACACACACACACACACACACCTCTCCTCCCAGATAAACCCTGAACTACCTTACAGCCTGGAGCAAGACTTACTTTGATCTCTGATGGGGTTTCTGTAGTCATGTTTTGTTAACGGGAGTTCCCTCCCTCCCTCCCTCCCTCCCTCCCTCCCCCCTCCCTCCCTCTCCTCTCCTCTCCTCTAGGTAAATACGTGTACCAGCCCATGACATCTGTGTGCCTGTTACCCAGCACCCCCGTGCCTGCCTCGCCCTCCAGCCACACCCACACCACGGAACTCTCCGTCTCATTGGCTGACCGCTACCTCAGCACCGCCTCCGCCTTCCAGGCCCCGCCTTGCCCACCCACGCCAAAGTTCTGCCTAATCTCGGACCTCTTCCACGACGACTATCTGGTCAAACGCATCAACGGCAAAATGTGCTATGTGCAGAGAATTCTATCGCCACCGCACGTGCCCAGTAGCTCCCCCCAGCCTTCGCCTCGCCCCCCCAAGGCCACGCCCCCTGTCTCTACCAATACGGCTCCCAAAATAGACCACTGCTCCTCCAGCTCTGAGGATTCAGGAATCA
Organism: Neosalanx taihuensis; assembly: GCA_030340665.1. Lineage (NCBI taxonomy): Eukaryota > Metazoa > Chordata > Actinopteri > Osmeriformes > Salangidae > Neosalanx > Neosalanx taihuensis. Next base: position 537,098 of record CM059305.1, read on the forward strand.
ACGCGCTGGGTGGAGCCTATGTGGGGTCATGTGACGAAGACTCTTCATCAGAGGAGTCAGAAGAGGAGGAGGAGGAAGAGGAGGAGGAGGAGGAGGAGCTGAGCAGCGATGGGGAGTCCAGTCTGGGCAGCGTATGGGGGCAGGGGGCCCGGGGGGCCCGGGGTGTGGTGGCCCCCTCTCAATCTGTTCTGGAGATCCTGGAGAAGATAGAGACCACTGTCTGAACACACACACACACACACACACAGCCCAGAGCAGAACACACACACACGTGCGTGCAAGCAAACAAACAAGCAGACAATCAAACAAACAAACAAAAACACACAAACAAACAAAAACACACAAACACACACACGCACACAAACAAACACACAAACAAACACACACACGTGCACACACACACAGCCCAGACCAGAACACACACACTCACTCGTGCAAGCAAGCAAGCAAACTGACCAAAGGGCTGCAGGATGGGCCTTACTGAACAATAAGACTGCCAACAGCATGTGATCACACCCATAGAGAATGAGGAACCTTCTAGAAATATTCCATGTTCTTTGTAGCAAATAAATATGCAATATATATGTACAAATTCAACACACATCTGCCATCAACATCTCCACCTGTTTACAGACAAAAGCCAACAAATTCAGAAAGTTCACAACACAACATAGCACAACACAATACAGCACAACACAATATAGCATAACACAATATAGCACAACACGACACAACACAATCCTGAATATTCACAGGCAATCATGCAGATTAGCGTGACCAAACACGCACACACATAAATATTTACATATAAACACACCTAAACAAGCACATGCAAAACGTCTCACACACACTTGGACATGAAATGCTTTGTGAGTCGATCTCAGTTCCTCCTAGATGTGTGATTGGACGGGTCAAGGCATCGCTTCGATGACATCATCCTGTAGAGTCGGTCCCATGAACTAAGACAACTGTAGACTAGTCCTCCTGTTTGTATTGTAATAGATATGATTGTTATTATCTCCTATTTTTCACTATAAAAGGGTTTTGAAACGGAACCTGCCTCCTCTGTATTTGTGGTAAAGTGAGAAGGGGGGCGTATTTAAAGGTTGCGCCGGCTGGAAACGGTAGGAAGAGAATTAACGACCCACAGGAGACCATGGTGAGATGCACTCAGGTACAATCCCCCCCCCCTCCCTCCCCCCCCTCCCTCTCTCTCCAAGGGAGTACATCTTTACAATTTCCATCCCTCCATTTACTTGTCCTCTCCGCTAACCTTCCCCCCCCCATGCTCTCTCTCTCTCTAGTTATTCTTCATATCCCCCCCCCCCCCACGCTCTCTCTCGCTAGATGTAATCAGCCATTCGAAGCCAGGCAGGCCCGTCAGAGAGGCCTCAAGAGGTTAATTAACTTATTCATTCATTCCCTCCCTCCCTCCCTCCCTCCCTCCCTCCCTCCCTCCCTCCCTCCCTCCCTCCCTCCCTCCCTCCCTCCCATCAAAGCTTACTCACAGGCACCTTTAATAGAGAATAAAGAAGCTGTTATGAAGGTTCGTGTGTGTCTGGAGTTCAGGAAACATGGAGGAAAATGGGGTTTGAATACATGCAAGGATGTTGTCAAATGTGTATGTGTGTGTGTGTCTGTACGTGTGTGTGTGTTTGTGTGTGTACGTGTCTGCGTGTGTGTGTCTGTGTGTGTGTTTTCATGTTACAGGACGATAACTGATTTCGATAACAAAGGTGAATCATCGAGAGAGGCAGAGTTGAGAAGCAGCCATATCCCCCCCCACCCCCCACATCCTTTTATGCATTGAGAACTAGCAGTCTTAAGCTGAGAGTAGCAGAAGTGCCCAATCACTGTTGTTCATGTCACAAGGGGCTGGTGAGGCAACAACAGAAGAGCGACCTTGTTAGAACTGAGAGGACCAGCAAAGAGCCACTGTTCAACGTTAGAAAGATGTTTAATGTTTCTGCACATTGTGACCAGACAGAGTTTAGACCTTCATGTTTGTTTTCTACACAACACAGACTCTCACCAGCTGCATGAGATGATGCCTAGGAGTGGACTAAAGGAAATGATGTCATATTTAAAGGAGGTGATGTACTGAAGACGTGCTCCTGGAAGTAATGGGGGAGGTGATGCAGGATTTAGAAGGTGATCCAGGATCTCATGTAGACTAAGGAGTGGATATAGACGATGATGTCACAGGTGAGTCAGGAGGTGATGAGTGAAGGGTGATGGAGGAGATGATGTAGAGGTGAGGAAGTGATGAGTGAAGGGTGATAGAGGAGATAATGTAGAGGTGATGATGTAGAGGTGAGGAAGTGATGAGTGAAGGGTGATAGAGGAGATGATGTAGAGGTGATGATGTAGAGGTGATGATGTAGAGGTGAGGAGGTGATGAGTGAAGGGTGATAGAGGAGATAATGTAGAGGAGATAATGTAGAGGTGATGATGTAGAGGTGAGGAAGTGATGAGTGAAGGGTGATAGAGGAGATGATGTAGAGGTGATGATGTAGAGGTGATGATGTAGAGGTGAGGAGGTGATGAGTGAAGGGTGATAGAGGAGATAATGTAGAGGTGATGATGTAGAGGTGATGATGTAGAGGTGATGAGGTGATGAGTGAAGGGTGATGGAGGAGATAATGTAGAGGTGATGAGGTGATGAGTGAAGGGTGATAGAGGAGATAATGTAGAGGTGATGATGTAGAGGTGATGATGTAGAGGAGATGATGTAGAGGTGATGATGTAGAGGTGATGATGTAGAGGTGATGAGGTGATGAGTGAAGGGTGATGGAGGTGATGATGTAGAGGAGATGATGTAGAGGTGATAATGTAGAGGTGATGATGTAGAGGTGATGAGGTGATGAGTGAAGGGTGATGGAGGAGATAATGTAGAGGTGATGATGTAGAGGTGAGGAGGTGATGAGTGAAGGGTGATGGAGGAGATAATGTAGAGGTGATGATGTAGAGGTGATGAGTGACCAAGCATGTGTGTTTCACACAGTTTCAATGTTGTTGTACCTGTGACAGATCTATCTATCTATGCTTTGGGAGCTGACTTTTTAAGATGGTGTAACACTGGGCAGAACGGCTAGTGCCTCCACCACTGATGTTGCATCATCACACAAGAAATCAACCAGTAGTAACGCAGGGTCGATGTCATGTGATCCGGTGGTCCAGACCCTCCTGCCCCAGAAACAGCTGTTGGAGGGGGGGGGGGCACCAGCTGCTACTCCTCGACCAATGGCGGAGGAGACAGCTTGAGCAGAAAGTTCTCGCTGTGGAAGATACTTCCTGTTCCGGGCTGGACCGGGTTCAGCAGCCCTGCCTTCTCGTTGCCATGACAGTGAGAGAGCTCCGAGAGGATGGCCAGCTGGGAGAGGAGAAGAAGAAAGGGGGGGGGGATGGGAAGAGAGGAGGTGAATGTGTGTTCTGGTACAAAGATGCTAATGATTTCAAGCACAGTAAAAACAACTCAGCACTGACAGGTAAGTGTTAATGCAAAACACACACACACACACACACACACACACCTCTTAAAAGCCTGTTAGAATTTAATTAAAAAGCTCCAAAGTCTGAACACGCCCTGTTAACCAAACAGGCTAAAAGCTATCTTCACCAAGCAGGGAGAGGCTGTGTGGGTGTGTATGAGTGTGTGTGTGTGTTTTTGTGTGGGTGTGTGTGTGGGTGTGAGTGTGTGTGTGTTTTTGTGTGGGTGTGCGTGTGGGTGTGTGTGGATGTGTGTGAGTGTGTGTGAGTGTGTGTGTTTGATGGATGATGTAGCTGCAGAGGACACTGAAAGGGGGTGGGGGGGGGGGGGGGGGAGCTGTCCTGTTTTCCATGTGGGATAATTTGGGAGACGGAGGAGGAGGGGGGAGGGGAGGGGAGGAGGGAGCAGAAGAGGAGGAGATGTAAACACATAAGAGATCAATCCTCCAAGGAAGTAGACTATCACACACACACACACCCACACACACACACACACACGGAAACAGCTTAGAGCAGTCTTCCTCCACCAACGCCACCATGTGGAAAGTCACATGGAACTGACTATGCCTTTGGTGTGTGTGTGTGTGTGTGTGCGTGTGTAGATAGAGACTGAATATAGAAGACAGTTCAGCTGGGAGGATAAAGCCTGGCTTCCATATCACTCTAAATAACGCTCTTAATACCCCAGACAGATGTTACTTAGAGGGATGCCCTGAGTGTGTGTGTGTGTGTGTGTGTGGGTGCTTAAGTGTGTGTGTGTGTGCATCACATCTGGTGGGGTTTTTTCTTTAGGTTTTTTTTTTCTTCAAGAAAGATTAGGGTCAAAGTCAAATCACTATCGTCAAAGTTACACGTCTTGCCCATCTGTGTGTGGTTATGTGTGTGTGTGTGTGTGTGTGTGTGATTATGTGTGCGCCTGTGTGTGTAATAACTGAATCTGGTTTCTGAACATGTAAGAAAGGAGGAAGTCAGGGTTAGACAAAGAGTGTTCTAAAGAGAGAGAAGAACTGAGAGGAGAGAGAGGAGCTGTGAGAGGAGGGGAGAGAGAGGAGAGGGGAGAGAGAGAGGAGAGGGGAGAGAGAGGAGAGGGGAGAGAGAGGGGCTGAGAGGAGAGAGAAGGGCTGAGAGGAGGGGAGAGAGAGGAGAGGGGAGAGAGAGAGGAGAGGGGAGAGAGAGGAGAGGGGAGAGAGAGGGGCTGAGAGGAGAGAGGAGAGGGGAGAGAGGAGAGGGGAGAGAGAGGGGCTGAGAGGAGAGAGGGGGAAAATTTGAGGGGGAGGGGAAAGAGAGGAGAGAGAAACTGAAGGAAGGGGATTTTCCAGTCTAGAATGATCTCATGCTAGAGGAAGCTGAAAGCTTTCAATCAGTAAGTCATAAGTGTGTGTCACACCATCAAACTGGCCCTTCACACTGTGACTGCAGTGGAACTGAGGGAAAGTCCTATTTCAGACTAGCTCCACTCTGTCCCCCCCTCCCTCCCCCCCTCTCCATACCCTGGAGGGCCCCTTGTAGAGGCAGCGAAGGTGGTCCCATGACTGGCTCTGTTGGGGGTCCAGGGTCGTCTCTGCCAAAACCTGCAACAGAGCAAAGCACCGTGGGTAAAGAAGCCACACCGCAAAGCACTCTGGGTATTGTGTCCTAGTTGTCAGACAGCAGCTAGCCTGCAGAGAGCAGCTGGAGCAGCTAGCCTGCAGAGAGCAGCTGGAGCAGCTAGCCTGCAGAGAGCAGCTGGAGCAGCTAGCCTGCAGAGAGCAGCTGGAGGAGCTAGCCTGCAGAGAGCAGCTGGAGCAGCTAGCCTGCAGAGAGCAGCTGGAGCAGCTAGCCTGCAGAGGACAGAGGAGAGCAGCTGGAGCAGCTAGCCTGCAGAGAGAAGCTGGAGCAGCTAGCCTGCAGAGGAGAGCAGCTGGAGCAGCTAGCCTGCATAGGAGAGCAGCTGGAGCAGCTAGCCTGCAGAGGAGAGCAGCTGGAGCAGCTAGCCTGCAGAGAGCAGCTGGAGCAGCTAGCCTGCAGAGAGCAGCTGGAGCAGGCTGACCGGCTGCTGGCCTGAAGCTGGCTGATATTTATCTTCAACAGCCTAATGCTCTGTGATGTGATTGGTCCAATACATTCAAGACCAGACTGAAGGTTTATCAAAAGTCCTTTAGTTTGATGTACTAATGAGACCTGACTGAACAAGGGATGGACGGAGGGGAAAGCAGAAGACACGAGGGACGAATAAAGGGAGAGGATTTAACGAGTCACAGCACAGCGTGTGTTTACCTTCCCTTATTTATTTACTTACTGGGGTCTGATTTAAATACACCAATTAATTACCTTTTTAGTCTGGTAGGCAGTTGACTTCTACTCAACCTGACTGGGAACAACACAAACAACACCCCCCCCCCTTACCTTTTTCCCATGAGCCTCAGCTCCTGTGTCCCTGTGTGTGGATGTGACTCTGGTCTGGAATGACAGAGGGAGAGAGAGACCAAGCAGTTAACCCTGGAGCTTCCAGGAACAGAGTACCCCCTCCACCAGGCAGACACCCCCTCCACCGGGCAGGTACCCCCTCCACCGGGCAGGTACCCCCTCCACCAGGCAGGTACCCCCTCCACCGGGCAGGTACCCCCTCCACCGGGCAGGTACCCCCTCCACCAGACAGGTACCCCCTCCACCGGGCAGGTACCCCCTCCACCGGACAGGTACCCCCTCCACCAGGCAGGTACCCCCTCCACCGGGCAGGTACCTCCTCCACCGGGCAGGTACCCCCTCCACCGGGCAGGTACCCCCTCCACCAGTCAGGTACCCCCTCCACCAGGCAGGTACCCCCTCCACCAGGCAGGTACCCCCTCCACCGGGCAGGTACCCCCTCCACCGGGCAGGTACCCCCTCCACCAGTCAGGTACCCCCTCCACCGGGCAGGCACCCCCTCCACCAGGCAGGTACCTCCTCCACCAGGCAGGTACCCCCTCCACCGGGCAGGTACCCCCTCCACCAGGCAGGCACCCCCTCCACCAGGCAGGCACCTCCTCCACCAGGCAGGCACCCCCTCCACCAGGCAGGTACCTCCTCCACCAGGCAGGTACCCCCTCCACCAGGCAGGTACCCCCTCCACCAGGCAGGTACCCCCTCCACCGGGCAGGTACCCCCTCCACCAGTCAGGTATTTAGATAAGATAAACCTTTATTTGTCCTCCAGGGGTGGAAATTGCAGTAAATATCCCAAGTATAGGCAGAAATTATATTAAAATGTCCTTTATTTGGTTTCAAGCAGCATCTCTGCAGTAGAGGTGGGTGTTAACAAGTACCTTGTGATACGATTTACATATCACGGTACACGTTACGATTCAATACATCAACATAGTTACTGAAGTGCTATAGAAAACCTCAAATAATATTAGACTACATACTTCAAAGGACAATCTATCATTTATGGAGGTTAGCAGAAGATCGTCCTTTGAAGTACTTGGTCTAGTATCACCCCTTAATGAAAACATAACCACTCAAAATGAGTTCAAATATCTAAATGTAATTTTAAGGATTGACCTTCAGGCTAATGTAGACAGTCAACACTAAGACCTCAGTGTACAGTTTGTAGTACATTATTAGAATAAAAGCTATATTCTTTTTTTTTCATAAATAAAAGATACAATGGGACAGTGACCAGATTTAAAGTTTCATAAAAACATGTTTGTGTTTGTTTCAGCTCCTTCTACATCTCAGACTGTGTTTGGGAAAAGTGCTGAACATTAGTGAGCAGTTTTTCCTCAGAGCTCTTTAGAAAACACTGAATGATGTTGGACGTCTCATGGTGATGATGTCACTCACCTGGGCCAAGGAGGCCGTGCGACCCCTCCCGGTCTCCGTGGCGACCCTGTCCCCGCCCCTCCCTCCCTGATTGGACGTGCACTTGTAGCAGCTCCACCCATGGAGCCTCTCTCCCGACAGGCCACTCCCCTTCCTCTGTAGGCACTGGCAGTGGTACAGGTGGCCACAGCTACACACACACACACACACACACACACACACACACACACACACACACACACACACACACACACACACACACACACACACACACACACACACACACACACACACACACACACACACACACACACACACAGACACACACAGACACACACACACACACACACACACACACACACAGACACACACACACACACACACACACACACAGACACACACACACACACACACAGACAGACACACACACACACACACACACAGACAGACAGTGTTGTTATAACTGATCTGAATACATTAAATGTGTGGATGGGTGTGTAGTGTAAGTGTGGATGTATGTGTTAGTGTGTGGATAAATGCGTGCGTGGGAGTGTGTGTGTATGATTGTGGGCGTGTGTATGAAAGTGTAAAGGTGTGTGTGTGTGCGTGCGTGTGTGCGTGCATGTGCTTAT
>CM059305.1:550000-592500 GCA_030340665.1 Neosalanx taihuensis
TCTCCAGCAGGTAGGCTGTCCCCTGGTGGTGCTGATGCTGCTCTGTTACCTAGGAAACCCAGCAGGCAGCACTATCACCCCGCCATCACCATCCATGAACGAGCATGCATGCTCTGCCTCCTCAAGGGGTAGGAGGTGAACCACACACACGCCCACACACACACACGCCCACACACACACGCACACGCACACGCACACGCACACACACACACACACACACACACGCCCACACACCACACACACACACACGCCCACACACCACACACACACGCCCACACACCACACACACACACATGCCCACACACCACACACACACGCCCACACACCACACACACACACGCCCACACATGGCCTACAGGCTGGTAGAGGCTGGCCTAGAGGCTGGTACCTGAATAGCTTCCTCCAGACGGTAGTCCTGGGAGGTCTGCAGGAAGGAGGTGAGCTCCTGGGGACTGAAGCGGCACAGCAGCCCGATAAGGAGCTCATGGAGGTCAGGCTCCAGCCCCAGGACAGCTTGGGGATTAGGGCCTTCTCTGGAGGCCCTACACACAGAGAGAGAGAGAGGGAGAACCCTGTCATCAGCACTAACTATGCTGAAGGAAAGGACTGCAGGAGAGAGAGAGCAGAGAGGAGGTGAAGAGGAGCTGAGCAGGAGAGAGAGAGCAGAGAGGAGGTGAAGAGGAGCTGAGCAGGAGAGCAGAGAGGAGGTGAAGAGGAGCTGAGCAGGAGAGAGAGAGCAGAGAGGAGGTGAAGAGGAGCTGAGCAGGAGAGCAGAGAGGAGGTGAAGAGGAGCTGAGCAGGAGAGAGAGAGCAGAGAGGAGGTGAAGAGGAGCTGAGCAGGAGAGCAGAGAGGAGGTGAAGAGGAGCTGAGCAGGAGAGAGAGAGAGCAGAGAGGAGGTGAAGAGGAGCTGAGCAGGAGAGCAGAGAGGAGGTGAAGAGGAGCTGAGCAGGAGAGAGAGAGGAGGTGAAGAGGAGCTGAGCAGGAGAGCAGAGAGGAGGTGAAGAGGAGCTGAGCAGTAGAGAGAGAGAGCAGAGAGGAGGTGAAGAGGAGCTGAGCAGGAGAGAGAGAGGAGGTGAAGAGGAGCTGAGCAGGAGAGCAGAGAGGAGGTGAAGAGGAGCTGAGCAGGAGAGAGAGAGGAGGTGAAGAGGAGCTGAGCAGGAGAGCAGAGTGGCTCCTCTCCTCAGAGCCAGAGAGGGAATAGGTGGGTTCCAGGTGTGTTCTAGGTGGGTTCTAGGGGGGTTCTAGGTGTGTTCTAGGGGGGTTCTAGGTGTGTTCCAGGTGTGTTCTAGGTGTGTTCTAGGTGGGTTCCAGGTGTGTTCTAGGTGTGTTCCAGGTGGGTTCTAGGTGTGTTCTAGGTGGGTTCCATGTGTGTTCTAGGTGTGTTCCAGGTGTGTTCTAGGTGTGTTCCAGGTGTGTTCTAGGGGGGTTCTAGGGGGGTTCTAGGTGTGTTCTAGGGGGGTTCTAGGTGTGTTCTAGGTGTGTTCCAGGTGTGTTCTAGGTGTGTTCTAGGTGTGTTCTAGGTGTGTTCTAGGTGGGTTCTAGGGGGGTTCTAGGTGTGTTCTAGGTGGGTTCTAGGTGGGTTCTATGTGGGTTCTAGGTGGGTTCTATGTGTGTTCTAGGTGTGTTCTAGGTGGGTTCCAGGTGGGTTCTAGGTGTGTTCCAGGTGGGTTCTAGGTGTGTTCTAGGTGTGTTCTCTGAAGGCCACTGTACATCAGTCCACATGACCAGTCAACAAGCACACAGACTAATGGAGACCCTCAGGGAGAAAAACACACACACTCACAGACACACACACACACACACACACACACACACACACAAACACTCACAGACACACACACACTAACACACACTCTCTGAAGGAGGTTCAGGGTCAGAGATGCATTCCTAGAGGTCTACTATCTACTAACCCTCCAGTATCAGACTGCTGAGTGTGTGTGTGTGTGTGTGTGTGTGTGTGTGTGTGTGTGTGTGTGTGTGTGTGTGTGTGTGTGTGTGTGTACAGTGCAGGTGGGTATTCTAAACCATGTTGTCCTTGAATGCTAATTTTCCCCTTCATTAAATAGTTTGTTTTAGAGACTGACAGATGAGACTACAGCAAGCACAATGACTTACTGTTACATGCACACACACACGTACACACACGTACACACACACACACACACACACACACACCTGTATTGATTTCCCATGACAGACTTGGAGAAGCTCTCTTAAACCATCCTCTGGTCAGTGGAGCATGATAGGACTGGACTGGATGGTGTGTGTTTACCCACCCATGAAACACAACTAGTCAAAGAGCACACACTCACACACACACACACACACACACACACACACACACACACCTTGGGTCCAGTAGGCATCGAAGGAACTGATAGAGCAGATGTTCCTCCTGTTGAGAGAAAGAGAGATGGTAAAGGAGGAGTGGAGGATGAGTACATCTCCTAACTGTTCTTTATCTCAGAAGGTTAGTGTGTTACATGTGTTACATGTGTTACATGTGTTACGTGTGCTAGGATTCATTGGACCTGTAGGGTGCTGATGATTGGCCGGATTTCTTCCAGGAAGTGACCAGCTACCAGATCTGCTGACTTGCTTGGATCAATCATCACCAGCTCCTGGGACAAGAGGAGGGAGCGATGAAGAAGACAGTGAGACGGAGGAAACTGTGTGTGTGTGTGTGTGTGTGTGTGAGAGACTCTTACATTTACATGTATTCATTTAACAAACATTTTTTATCCAAAGTGACTTCCAAGAGAGAGCATTACAAAAGAGCATCAGTCACTGATCATAACAACGTGATAGACCCCAAACATTACAGGTTGTCAGATTATGAAACATTGTGGGAACGTCCAAATGTTCCATAGTGTACCTGTAGGAAAGCCAGTAATAATAATATACCTCACCGCGAGTACAAGACATTCAAAACAGGTTTGAACTGGACAAAAAGAGCAACAAGGCCCTCAGTAAGAGTCCTCATGGTCCTGGAGGAAGCTGGGTTCCTCTTACCTGGATGTGCTGCAGTGTGTTGTCCCACACACACTGTCTCTCCTCTGAGCTGTACCCAGGCATGGACAACAGGTTGTGGATGTAGTTAAATACCTCCTCCTGTCAAACACACACACACACACACACACACACTTGAAATACTTAAAATATAGGGAGGGAGAGAGAGAGAGAGACTGAGAGAGACTGAGAGAGAGCGAGAGACAGTGAGAGAGAGACAGTGAGAGAGAGACGGTGAGAGAGAGACAGTGAGAGAGAGACAGTGAGAGAGAGAGAGAGACAGTGAGAGAGAGAGAGAGACAGTGAGAGAGAGACGGTGAGAGAGACAGTGAGAGAGAGACAGTGAGAGAGAGAGAGAGACAGTGAGAGAGAGACAGTGAGAGAGAGACGGTGAGAGAGAGACAGTGAGAGAGAGACAGTGAGAGAGAGAGACAGTGAGAGAGAGACAGTGAGAGAGAGACAATGAGTTACCTTTCTCAGTGGATCTCTTAGGTAGCAGTCTATGATCTTATCATACATGTGCTTCTGCTCATACAGGAACTCACAGATCTGGTAGCTGGAACACAAAACACTGATGAACACATGAACCAGCACACACACACACACACACACACACACACAAAACACATGAACCAGCACACACACACACAATACACATTAACCAGCACACACACACACACACAAAACACATTAACCAGCACACACACACACAAAACACTGATGAACACATGAACCAGCACACACACACACACACACAAAACACATTAACCAGCACACACACACACACACAAAACACATTAACCAGCACACACACACACACAAAACACATTAACCAGCACACACACACACACACAAAACACTGATGAACACATGAACCAGCACACACACACACACACACAAAACACATTAACCAGCACACACACACACACACAAAACACATTAACCAGCACACACACACACAAAACACTGATGAACACATGAACCAGCACACACACACACACACAAAACACATTAACCAGCACACACACACACACACACAAAACACATTAACCAGCACACACACACACACAAAACACATTAACCAGCACACACACACACAAAACACTGATGAACACATGAACCAGCACACACACACACACACACAAAGCACATTAACCAGCACACACACACACACATACACACACAAAACACATTAACCAGCACACACACACACACACAAAACACTGATGAACACATGACCCAGCGCACACACACACACACAAAACACTGATGAGCACATGAACCAGCACACACACAAACCACTGATGAACACATGACCAGCACACACACACACACACACACAAAACACTGATGAACATATGAACCAATCAACTCCTGTTCTTGATTCACAGACATTAACTACACAACATTGCTCTCATTAAGAAAGATCCTAAACAGGAATCACTACAACATCTACAACATCAGAGGGTCAGACTGGATCACTGAGATCTTCCATCAGTCAGAGGAACTCTGTCACTCAGCTCAAACATAAAGAGGAGGTTAAATCACAGCAGCAGGAAGGAGAAGCGATGTGACGAAACTCCCTGATTGGTTACTTACAACTCCGCCTTCTCCGCCAGGCCCAATATCCTCGTCTCATCAAACTGGACCACGCCCCCAACCTGCAGCAACTCCAACAGCACCTGGGAACAGCTGGCCATCAGTCACATGACCTGGAGTGTGTGTGTGTAAACAGCTAGCAATCAGTCACATGATCTGGAGTGTGTGTGTGTGTGTGTGTAAACAGCTGGCCATCAGTCACATGATCTGGAGTGTGTGTGTGTGTGTGTTTCTGCTACCTGTTGTCTCTCTGTGTGTCTGGAGTCGTCATCAGGACTGCAGAGAAATTCCAGAACCTGTGATTTAAAAAAGAACAGGAACAATTCAGATAATTAGACCAGGAAAGATATCAGATCATTAGAGCAGAGAACAGTGTCTTCCAGGAGCTGTCTAGAAGCAGATATTTTAGGAGGTGTTAACTAACTTCACATTGGAGACCTAATTAACACACTCACACCTAACTCCACACACACACACACTTCTGGGATGGGAGAGCTCAATCAAACTGAGAAAGATAAAGAGACAAACTAATCCTTAACTCACTGTGGTCAGGACTCATTCTCACTCACTCAACATTTTCCATTTAGTCATTTATCAGTTGCTCTCATCCAGAGAGAGCTACAGCAAATACAGGGACATTCCCCCCTGAGGAAAGTAGGGTGCCATGCCCAGGAATACAACATCATGTTGGCACAGCTGGAGGATCGCACCAGGGACCTTCTGATTACCAACCCGACACCCTAACTGACTGAGCCACATGACTCCAGCACACCTGGTCAAACAGCTTCCTGTTGACGAACAACGTGTTGTCCGGTTTGGCCAGCTGGCGAGCCAGGAAGGTGAACAGACCGCCCACCTGAGAGGGGGTGAAGTCTGCATTCTCCACCATCACCTGGAGAGAGGGGGGGAGGGGGTACACAGGGTACAGTTATACACACACACACACACACACGGTACTGGAGACTCAGAGGAGGCAGAGCTGGACTGTTCTAACCTTCAGCAGGATGTCCACTATCCTCTGCTGATACTCCAGAGCCTGCTTGTCGTTCTGGAAGTCCTCGAAGGTCTGAGAACAACCAGGGCAGGAACACAGGAAGGAGAGACACAGAGAGAGAGAGACACAGAGAGAGATACAGAGAGAGAGAGAGAGAGAGAGAGACACACAGAGAGATAGAGACAGAGAGAGAGCGAGAGAGAGAGAGACACAGAGAAGTCTGTGTTAGAGCAGGTTTAGGAAGAGTCCCCCCCCCCCCCCACAGAGAAACACAGGGTAATTCAAAGTGTTGCATCACAGCGTTGATTAGAATGGGAGATGGGAAATCGCTCCACTCAAAAATCAAACAGTTGCTTTTCACACAAACCAGAGATCAGATTGCCGACTGCTGATTGATTGGCCTGGATGATTGGTGTTGTAGCTGGTCCTATGAGAGCTGTGTGCTACCTGTCCCTGGGGGGTTTCCTGCCGTACTTGGTGGGCGTGGCTCACCAGCGCCAGGACGTTGAGGAACTCGCGGGTGTCAAAGTGGAGCAGCGTGCGGACGTAGGGGTACACTTCCTCTTCCTGTGGGCCCTCCGAGGAGTGAAGACGGACCAGGAACTCAAACACCTGGGAGACGAGACGCACACACACACGCACACGCACACACACACACACACCCACACACGCACACACACACACACGCACACGCACACGCACGCACACGCACACACACACACATACACACACACGCACGCACACACACACACCCACACACGCACATACACACACACACACACGCACGCCCACACGCACATACACACACACACTAAACTTGAATATACTGAAGCATCATGGAATCATATTGAAACTTCACTCCAATAGAAGGCAGGTTTCCATGGATACTGAATTCTGTTGCCCTCTGACCCGCCCCCTGCAGTGGTTGCCGTGGTGAGGAGGATGGGTGAGTGATGACAGAGAGACAGAGAAGAGAAAAAGAGGCTCCATTATCTCCTGTTCCTGTGGTGACAGGAAGCTGCTTCAGCTCTCTGGAAACATCACCTGATGAAGAGGTGTGTGTGTGAAGGAGAGTGTGTGTGTGGGTCAGCACAGGTGCTCTGTCCCCTTGCTTCCACTCCACTCACCCACCTCATAATTATGGATGATTAGTGTACCTTTCAGCGACAAAGAGATTCTGTGAGAGTGTGTGTGTGTGTGTGAGTGTAAGAGTGTGTGTGTGTGTGTGTGTGTGTGTGTGTGTGTGTGTGTGTGTGTGTGTGTGTGTGTGTGTGTGTGTGTGTGTGTGTGTGAGGGATGAAACCATCTGTTTCTCTCTTTGAACATTTAGGATTTTATTATCACAAAAGATCAAACAACACAGAAGGAAGAAGATAAGGAGAGAGAGAGAGACATAGAGAGAGAGAGAGAGAGACATAGAGAGAGAGAGAGAGAGAGAGAGAGAGACATAGAGAGAGAGAGACATAGAGAGAGAGAGAGAGACATAGAGAGAGAGAGAGCGAGAGAGAGAGAGAGAGAGGCAGAGAGAGAGAGAGACAGAGAGAAAGAGAGAGAGAGAGGCAGACAGAGACAGAGACCCCCCCCAACACACAATCGTTCACACCTAAACAGTCCTACAGCAAGAGAAAACCAGCCCTACACACATACACACCACATACACACACACCACATACACACACACACACACACACACACACCACACACTCACACACACACACACACCACACACACACACACCACACACACACACACACACACACACAGACACACACACACCACACACTCACACACACACCACACACTCACACACACACCACACACACACAGACACACACACACACCACACACTCACACACACACCACACACACACACACCACACACACACAGAGGGGTGTACCTGGTTCTTGACTTGGGGCACCAGGTCTTCTGGGATATCCCCTAAGGGATATGCTCTTCCTGATAGACAGCAGCTGGACACACAGGAAACCAAGTATGACAGAGTGAGAGAGAGTGTGTGTGTATGTGTGAGTGTGTCTGTGTGTTTCAGTAAGTGTACATGTGAGCCTACCTTATGTAAACCAACAGCTTGTTGCCCATCACCACTTGTTCATCTGAGAGAGAGAGAGAGAGAGAGAGAGAGAGAGAGAGAGAGAGAAGGAGAGAAGGGGGGAGAGAGAGAGGAGGGGGGAGAGAGAGAGAGGAGGGGGGGAGAGAGAGAGAGGAGGGGGAGAGAGAGACAGAGACAGAGAGAGCGAGAGAGAGAGGAGGGGGAGAGAGAGAGACAGAGAGAGAGAGAGAGAGAGAGAGAGAGAGAGGAGGGGGAGAGAGAGAGACAGAGAGAGAGATAGAGAGAGAGACAGCGAGAGAGAGAGAGTGAGATAGAGAGAGAGAGAGGCAGAGAGAGAGAGAGAGAGAGAGAGAAAACAACCTTTTACAAAACTTCTCAGAGTATTCAGCTTCATGAATTCTGGGATGGTAGTTTCCTGCCTACCAGTAAGAACCTTGCCTTCCTTCAGTGGTGGACCAATCACCTGAAAGAGTTTCTGAAAAACAGAAAGCACAATTCATAATCAACAACAAAAGCACAGCTGGTGGAGAGGAGGAGACGAGGGGAGGAGGCGAGGGGAGGAGGCGAGGAGACAAGGAGACCACAGCACTGTTATGAAGCTATCAGTTCAGCTTCTCTGGGGTCTTTTCATCCAAACAAACAGATCAGGACTGGACCTAATGTGTGTAAGTGTGTGTGAGAGTGTGTGTGTGTGTGAGAGAGAGTCTGTGAGTGTGCGTGTGTGAGAGAGTGTGTGTGTGTGTGTGGGAGAGAGAGAGAATGCCTCTCCCTCTCTCTCTTCCTCTTCATCCATTCCAGTCTTTCATCTTGGGTTAGAACAGACACTGCAGCAATTCTTTCATCTCCATCTAATAAGGATCAACACTCACTCACTGGTTCACACACACACACACACACACACACACACACACACACACACACACAAAGGCAGGCTTACAGAAAGATACACACAGACACACACACACACAGCTTCTACCTCCATAGGGTTGATGTAGTCGTTCATCCCACTGTTGAACACGTAGATCATGGCATCATAGAGCTGATTATCCCAACACATCTTCACCACCTGCCACACACACACACACACACACACACACACACACACACACACACACACACACACACACACACACACACACACACACACACACACACACACACACACACACACACACACACACACACACACACGTGTACAACCAGTCAGCAAATACCATCCACCATCACTAATATATCCTGATGCAGTGTGATCTGGAAGCAGTGGCGCCCCCTCCTGACCTGCTGGATGTCCAGGCTGGTGACGTCCATGTGGACCAGGCAGCCCTCCAGACTGTCCATCCTGCCGCTGTCCTGGAAGTGCTTCAGCAGGTCCTTCATGACCGCAGCGCTCACGCAACCCAGACGCTCGCTGATGATGTAGGGCTCCAGGCTCTCCAGGAACACGGCCCGCGACACCACATTCTCCACCAGGCGGCTGTACAGCTGATCAAACAGCAGGTCCCTGGAGACCAGGAGAGGAGGAGGAGCAGGAGAGGAGGAGAGGAGGAGCACAGAGGAGACCAGGAGAGGAGGAGCGCAGAGGAGAGCAGGAGAGGAGGAGCGCAGAGGAGAGCAGGAGAGGAGGAGGAGCAGGAGAGGAGGAGAGGAGGAGCACAGAGGAGAGCAGGAGAGGAGGAGCGCAGAGGAGCGCAGAGGAGAGCAGGAGGCAACGAAGAAGACTGTCCGTGACCATGAGGGACAACATGCAATGTGGAGACGCCACAATGTCTCTCTCTCTCTGTCTCTCTGTCTGTCTCTCTCTCTCTGTCTGTCTCTCTCTCTCTGTCTGTCTCTCTCTATCTGTCTCTCTCTCTCTGTCTCTATCTCTCTCTCTCTCTGTCTGTCTCTCTCTCTCTCTCTCTGTCTCTCTCTCTCTGTCTCTCTCTATCTGTCTCTCTCTCTCTGCTGAGGCCTTCAAACCAGACTCTTGCAGCGATGTAGCACTTGTATTGTATGGACAGAAAGGCACTCAAAAGAATGGACAAACCAAATCACACAAAGAAACACACAGACACACACAAAGATACACACAAAGATACACAAAGACACACAGACTCATACAAAGATACACAAAGACACACACAAAGACACACTAATGAATGGAGGGAACTAATGGAACTAATGATATGCACATCAGTTTCAAATGGGGATGAGTGAGAACAGGAGACCAGAGAGAAAGGATATCAATGATGCTTTACATCCGGTAAAGACAACATCCTCAAGGGACACACACACACACACTCAGATATACACTTCACTGAAGCACTACCCAATTTGGAGAGACTGCCAAGGGCTTTTGTCATTCATTTTCCTTTCCAAGGAGGAGTGTTTGTGAGTTAACTGCATGTGTGTGTGTTTGTATATGTGTGTGTGTGTGTGTGATTCCCTTACGTTCTCTGCAGCAGCAGACAGTAATCCACCATGACAGGAACCACATCCTGGGGGAGGATAAGGGGAGAGAGGGGGAGAGAGGGAGAGAGGGAGAGAGAGGGAGAGGGGGGAGAGAAGGGGAGAGAGGGGGAGAGAAGGGGAGAGAGAGGGAGAGGGGGAGAGAAGGGGAGAGAGGGGGAGAGGGAGAGAGAGAGGGAGAGGGGGAGAGAGAGGGGGAGAGAGGGGGAGAGAGGGGGAGAGAGGGAGAGAGAGGGAGAGAGGGGGAGAGAGGGAGAGAGAGGGAGAGAGGGGGAGAGGGAGAGAGAGAGGGAGAGGGGGAGAGAGAGGGGGAGAGAGGGGGAGAGAGAGGGAGAGGGGGAGAGAGAGGGGGAGAGAGGGGGAGAGAGGGAGAGAGACGGGGAGAGGAGGAGAAGGAGAAAAGCAGATAAACACAAGCAGAGGGTCCTTAAGAGAAAAGACGTCTGTTAGAAGGTCAGTCTGACCTCCTTTTGTATAAAGTGTTACATAAGGTGAATTTGACGGTACTTAAATGAAACTGATTCTAGAATGACGCACTCATCTAGGACCCTGAGGTTGTTTACAGTCCTGTGGTCACGATCCATTACTGTTATCTACTAAAGGAAGTCCAACTACATACCACAACGGTATTACCATTAAATGCTATTCTGGAACGTTATTGTCGTCTAGGCACCGAGAAAATCAGGCTTATCTGTGACTGCAGTTCTAGAGTGTTCCATCGTACCAGGAAGTGCTGCTCCATCATCTGGATCTTGCCCTGCTCTGGACACTTCTTCAAGGAACGTTCTGCGAACTGGAGGAGAACCTCCACCATCTGGGGGAGGTAGAGAGGGAAGGGGAGAACCGAGAGGTGTTCCTCATGTAGAAGATGATGACCTGGTCACCTCTGTCTGTCCCTCTGTCTGTCCCTCTGCCATTCCCTCTGCCATTCCCTCTGTCTGTCCCTCTGTCTGTCCCTCTGTCTGTCCCTCTGCCATTCCCTCTGTCTGTCCCTCTGTCTGTCCCTCTGTCTGTCCCTCTGCCATTCCCTCTGTCTGTCCCTCTGCCATTCCCTCTGTCTGTCCCTCTGTCTGTCCCTCTGTCTGTCCCTCTGCCATTCCCTCTGTCTGTCCCTCTGTCAGTCCCTCTGTCTGTCCCTCTGCCATTCCCTCTGTCTGTCCCTCTGTCAGTCCCTCTGTCTGTCCCTCTGTCTGTCCCTGTCAGTCCCTCTGTCTGTCCCTCTGTCTGTCCCTCTGCCATTCCCTCTGTCTGTCCCTGTCAGTCCCTCTGTCAGTCCCTCTGTCTGTCCCTCTGTCAGTCCCTCTGTCTGTCCCTCTGTCTGTCCCTGTCAGTCCCTCTGTCAGTCCCTCTGTCAGTCCCTCTGTCTGTCCCTCTGTCTGTCCCTGTCAGTCCCTCTGTCTGTCCCTGTCTGTCCCTCTGTCTGTCCCTGTCTGTCCCTCTGTCTGTCCCTCTGCCATTCCCTCTGTCTGTCCCTCTGTCAGTCCCTCTGTCTGTCCCTCTGTCTGTCCCTGTCAGTCCCTCTGTCTGTCCCTCTGTCTGTCCCTCTGCCATTCCCTCTGTCTGTCCCTGTCAGTCCCTCTGTCAGTCCCTCTGTCTGTCCCTCTGTCAGTCCCTCTGTCTGTCCCTCTGTCTGTCCCTGTCAGTCCCTCTGTCAGTCCCTCTGTCTGTCCCTCTGTCAGTCCCTCTGTCTGTCCCTCTGTCTGTCCCTGTCTGTCCCTGTCTGTCCCTCTGTCAGTCCCTCTGTCTGTCCCTCTGTCAGTCCCTCTGTCTGTCCCTCTGTCTGTCCCTGTCAGTCCCTCTGTCTGTCCCTCTGTCTGTCCCTCTGTCTGTCCCTCTGTCTGTCCCTCTGTCTCTCCGTCAGTCCCTCTGTCTGTCCCTCTGTCTGTCCCTCTGTCAGTCCCTCTGTCAGTCCCTCTGTCTGTCCCTCTGTCAGTCCCTCTGTCTGTCCCTCTGTCAGTCCCTCTGTCTGTCCCTGTCAGTCCCTCTGTCTGTCCCTGTCAGTCCCTCTGTCTGTCCCTCTGTCTCACCTTGTCAGCCACCACTCCTTTCCTCTTGGCTGGGTCTCCGAACAGCCCTGGAGAGACAACACACACACACACACACACACACACACACACACACACACACACACACACACACACACACACACACACACACACACACACACACACACACACACACACACACACACACACACACACACACACACACACACACACACACACACACACACACACACACACACACACACACACACACACACACACACACACACACACACACACACACACACACACACACACACACACAAGAAGAACATCACATACAGTTGTGGTCAAAAGTTTACATACACTAGTGAAGATCATGTATGCCATGGCAATATAGGGTTTTCAATAAACTCTACAACTCTTATTTTTCTGTGATGGAATGATAAGGAGCACATATTTCTTTGTCACAGAAAACATTCATGAAAAATGGTCCTTTTACGAATTTATTATGGGTCTTTTGAAAATGTGTCAAAATCTTCTGGGTCAAAAATATACATACAGCACCTTGAATTACCAATTTGGTGATGTAGAAAAAGTTGTTTCAATCCAATTTGCTTTTTGGCATGGCCTCCTAACTTCTTACGAGTGATTATGATTGACTCCAGCTGGTGACTTCTTTCAGTCCATGTAAATAGGGCTTGTTTGACACATTCACTAGACTCAGCCAGAAATACTACAATGGGAAAGTCTAAGGAGCTCAGCACGGATCTGAAAAAGCGCATCATTGACTTGAACAAGTCAGGAAAGTCCCTTGGAGCCATTTCAAAGCAGTTGCAGGTCCCAAGATCAACTGTGCAAACCATTGTTTGTAAGTATAAAGTGCATGGCACAGTTGTATCATTGCCACGATCAGGAAGAAAACGCAAGCTATCACTTGCTGCTGAGAGAAAATTGGTCAGGTTGGTCAAGAGTCAACCAAGAACCACCAAAAAGCAAGTCTGCAATGAGTTGGAGGCTGCTGGAACACATGTGTCAGTGTCCACAGTCAAGCGTGTTCTACATCGCCATGGGCTGAGAGGCTGCCGTGCAAGAAGGAAGCCATTACTCCAGAAGCGGCACCTTACGGCTCGACTGAAGTTTGCTGCTGATCACATGGACAAAGACAAGGCCTTCTGGAGGAAAGTTCTGTGGTCAGACGAAACTAAAATTGAGCTTTTTGGCCACAATGACCAGAAATATGTTTGGAGGAGAAAAGGTGAGGCCTTTCACCCCAAGAACACCATACCTACCGTCAAACATGGTGGTGGTAGTATTATGCTGTGGGCCTGTTTTGCTGGCAGTGGAACTGGTGCTTTACAGAAAGTAAATGGAATAATGAAGAAGGAAGACTACCTCCAAATTCTGCAGGAAAACCTAAAATCATCAGCCAGAAAGTTGGGTCTTGGACGTAGTTGGGTGTTCCAACAGGACAATGACCCCAAACATACATCAAAAGTGGTGAAGGAATGGCTAAATCAAGCTAGAATTAAGGTCTTAGAGTGGCCTTCCCAAAGTCCTGACTTAAACCCCATAGAGAATATGTGGACTGTGCTGAAGAGACAAGTCCGACTCAGAAAACCAACAAATTTAGTTGAACTGCACCGATTCTGTCAGGAGGAGTGGTCAAAGATTCAACCAGAAGCTTGTGGATGTCTACCGAAAGCGCCTAATTGAGGTGAAAATGGCCAAGGGACATTTAACCAAATATTAACATTGCTGTATGTATATTTTTGACCCAGCAGATTTTGTCACATTTTCAAAAGACCCATAATAAATTCATAAAAGAAAAAATGTTCATGAATGTTTTTTGTGACAAAGAAATATGTGCTCCTTATCATTCCATCACAGAAAAATAAGAGTTGTAGAGTTTATTGAAAACCCTATATTGCCATGGCATACATGATCTTCACTAGTGTATGTAAACTTTTGACCACAACTGTATAAGGAGAGGTGGACAACCCTGGTCCTCAGGAGCTGCTGTCCTGAAGGTTTTAGATGTTTCCCTGCTCCAGCACACCTGATTCTAATGAATGGGTTCTTATTAAGCTCTGTGGAAGCCTCATAATTAAAATCAGGTGTGTCGGAGCAGGGAAACTTCTTCAGGTTTTCCTTCCAGATGGTTCTAGAGAGTCTTCATAAAGGTACTGACCCAGGACAGCCTTGGCAGTTCCCTCATGGAAGGACCAGGCCAGAGAGAGAGCCTCAAGGAACCTGTCCTGCTTCAACAGGAAGTCCACACGCTGGGGAGGGCGAGCGAGAAGGGAGAACGACAGAGAGGACAGTCAGAGACAGACAGAGAGAGAGAGAGAGAGAGAGAGAGAGAGAGAGAGAGAGAGAGAGAGAGAGAGAGAGAGAGAGAGAGAGAGAGAGAGAGAGAGAGAGAGAGAGAGAGAGAGAGAGAGAATGTAGACAGGCATTGGAGGCAGCGATAGAAAGGCAGAGCATGAATGAGAGGAAACAGTAAGAGAAAGAGAGTTTAATGGAGGTTGTGTAGTGCACATTGGTACAGGCAGACAGACTGACAGACAGACAGACAGACAGACAGACAGACAGACTGACAGACAGACAGACTGACAGACATTACCTCTCTCCAGTTCCTCAGGGTCATGATATGAGCAGACTGTGAAGAGAGAATGATGTCATTACACTGATGCTGCTGGTCATCAAGCTCTACAGTGGCTCAATCAAGCGCCTCACATCCTAGAGACCAATTTGACTCGAGACACAGAACACAGAGAGGACTCACTCTGACACACACACTCACACACACACTTCACCTTAGTTCCCAGGAAGACGATCTGCCCAGCATAGCTGCACACTGATTGGTAACACGCCTTCTCTCCCACTAGTGCCTGAAACACACCCAGTTAGCGTGGCAACACACTCACACCTGTGTCCTGGATGAGTGTGTGTGTGTGTGAGAGTGTGTGTGTGTGTGTGTGTCAGAGACGGAGAGACAGACACTCTGCCTGGTAAGAGACAGACTCAACAGGATATGACGTCACAACAAACCATAAATAAAGGAGGCAGGGTGGAATCATGGGTGAACCCCTGCCTCCTGATTGGACACTTAATATCCCTGTTGAAGAATCTGTCTCCCCCCTGCTGTGGAAGCTTGGTCTGGTCCACTGGGAACATCAGACTGGATTAGTGCATTAAGGGTTTAACTTTAGGGGTCAAATTATTCGTCTGTGCTGTGAGACATGTAGAGATATGCAGATTTAAATTAGATTTAATTAATAGAGGAGACTGATTCTTCAGGGGAGAATCACTTCAGTGACCCCTGACCTGACCCTGCACCCCCAGAGTTGACCTGTTTTGACCTCTTCTTGACCTCTGACCCCCCACAGAGCCCAACAGCGTTGACTTACCGGCCCTCAAACTTCAACCCTGACCCCTCCAGTCCCCCTGCCCCCACACCTCCCTGCCCCCACACCTACCTGCCCCTCTCTGTGATCTCTCTGCCGCCCCCTGACCCCTCCAGTCCCCCTGCCCCCACACCTCCCTGCCCCCACACCTGCCTGCCCCTGTCTCTGACCTCTCTGCCGCCCCCTGACCCCCTGTCACCTTTGAACCCTGCGCCCTCACCAGTGCCTGACTGACGTTGCCCCCTGTGGCCAGCGATTTAAAGTGGCTGCTGTTGTAGACCAGCTGCACCTCTGCCAGGTCCAGACACTCCAGCTGCTCCTGACTGGGCCGGTCCAGAACCTGCAGCTGCTCCCCACTGTTCAGCAGAACCAGGGTCCTGGAGTTGATCCACTAAGGGGGGAGGGGGAGAGAGAGAGACGAAGAGAGATGAAGAGAGATGAAGGGGGAGCGAGACAAAGAGAGATGAAGGGGGAGAGAGACAAAGAGAGATGAAGGGGGAGAGAGACAAAGAGAGATGAAGGGGGAGAGTGAGGGAGAAAGAGAGATGAAGGGGGAGAGTGAGGGAGAAAGAGAGATGAAGGGGGAGAGTGAGGGAGAAAGAGAGAGAGAGGACCATCCAGACCATACAGGAAATGACACGCTAGCAATCACTCACGCTCAGACTGATGATGTCACAGTTGAGATGCAGTTGTCTCTGTTTGATGACATGGATGGTCCCTGACTCCTCCTTCTTCACCTGAGGACGACACACACACACACACACACACACACACACACACACACACACACACACACACACACACACACACACACACACACACACACACACACACACACAAACCATCAGTCCATCAGTCCAACCAGGTGATCTCCAGACTCGTCTGAATGAAAGGTGATGATCTGGACAGGAAGTGTGTGTGCGTACCAGCAGGAAGTGGACAGTGTCCCCCCTGCAGAAGGCCAGGATGGGGTTAACCACCTTCTGGGTGGGGACGTACTGCCAGGCTAGCTGGGGGACACTGGAGGGGTCCGTCTGAACAACAACAACATCATCATCATCATCCAGAATCCCATCCTGACCACTACGTCATTTAAATCCTTATATTATCATCTGCAACAGCAGCATGCTGGCCTCTCCCTCCCTTTAAAGAGCAGACTGTACCTAGGAGGTGAAGAAGAGATGAGAACCAGAGTGAGAGACTGGGAGACAGAGAGAGAGAGAGAGAGAGAGAGAGAGAGAGAGAGAGACTGGGAGACAGAGCGAGAGAGAGAGAGACTGGGAAACAGAGACTGGGAGAAAGAAAGAGAGAGAGAGAGAGAGAGAGAGAGAGAGAGAGAGAGAGAGAGAGAGAGAGAGAGAGAGAGAGAGAGAGAGAAAGAGAGAGAGAGAAAGACTGGAAGACAGAGAGCGAGAGAGAGAGACTGGGAAACAGAGACTGGGAGAAAGAAAGAGAGAGAGAGAGAGAGAGAGAGAGAGAGAGAGAGAGAGAGAAGAGAGAGAGAGAGAGAGAAAGAGAGAGAAAGACTGGAAGACAGAGAGAGAGAGAGAGAAAGAGAGAGAGAGAAAGACTGGAAGACAGAGAGAGACTGGGAGACAGAGAGAGACTAAGAAACAGAGAGAGAGCAGGAGGGGGAGAGCAGAGGGACACACCTTGCCATAGGGAAAGGTCATCCACACTTTAAGAGACGGCTTCAGTCCGATGACCAGGATCTGAGGGAGGACAGCAGACATCAGTTCACTCAGTCCTGTTCTGAATAACAGGGGGCTGAGTGGTTAAGGTGTCGGGCTGGTGATCAGAAAGTGGTTAGTTCAATTCCCAGCTGAGGCAACATGACGTTGTGTCCTTGG
The DNA here is from genome assembly GCA_030340665.1 of Neosalanx taihuensis. NCBI lineage: Eukaryota > Metazoa > Chordata > Actinopteri > Osmeriformes > Salangidae > Neosalanx > Neosalanx taihuensis. The sequence continues at coordinate 567,366 of CM059305.1, forward strand.
GCAAGGTACTTCACCCTACTTGCCTCAGGGGGAATGTCCCTGTACTGCTAAGTGACTGAATGTAAATAAGAGTGATTCATTTTTCCAAGACATCATGTAGAAGGTGTGCAGTGGACCTTGGTGAGCGAGGCCATGGCCAGCAGAGAGTACTGTGTGATGGGGTGGTCTCTGAGGTCTGGGGGGGTGTGCAGGGGCTCCACACAGCAGACCTCCCCCTTAGAACCACTGAAGAGGCAACGAGAATCACAGGTACGCATCCCCATCACTCTCCTGAACAGGGGGGAGAGAGGGGGAGAGCAGAGGGGGACAGAAGAGAGAGGGGAGAGAGGAGAGGGAGAGGGGAGAGGAAAAGAAGAGGGGGGGGGAGAGAGAGGGGGAGAGAGCGGGAGCAGCCAAAATAGCAAAATAGAAAGAAAGTGAGACAGAGGGGGGGAAAGCGAGTGCGAGAGGAAGGAGAGAGAGGCAGAAAGAAGAGAGAGAGAGAGTGGGTTAGAAAAGAAAGAGGGGAGGTAAAGAAGTGGTGACTGGACTCATGGAATTACCATTCCTGTCACTTTCAACAAAGGATGAGAAAGAGGTCATCTAACTAACGAAGTAACTGGAGCTGGAACAAGTGAACTGACATGAAGCCACTGATTCAGAGTCTGATTCACCCTGGAGCTGGAACAAGTGAACTGACATGAAGCCACTCTGAAGCCACTGATTCAGAGTCTGATTCACCCTGGAGCTGCTCTCCACTCAGACCCACAGCAAACACTCACACACCCCCACAAGTGTTCCCCCTGACCAGACCTCATCTGGGATACGGCCACCCTACACGGTCTCATTACAGCAATGTCCTTCCAGAAGCTTCCACACACTGAAAGGATGTAAGAAAACAACAGCTCCGCCCACTGAGAGGAGACAGCCAGGAGGCTGGAGAAGGAGCACTGCTGCTCTCTGGTGGACAGAGGGAGTACTGCAAGCACAGTGGGAGCTTACCTGAAGGCCAGCTCAAACACTGACCCCCCACTGTCATTACACACTGCCAGGGTGGGGTCATCTGTGAACTGGGGAGGGGAGAGACAGACAGACAGAGAGAGAGAGAGAGACATAGACAGAAAGGGAGAAAGGTAAGAGGGAGAGAGGGAGAACCACATTAGACATAGAACACTGAGGCAGACAGGGTATCTGAGAAGAGAGGAAGGGGGGGGGTGAAAGAGGGGCGTACAGAAGAACAGAGAGGGGCTACCTTGACATGCAGAATGGCCGTGCCAGGAGGGTGAGCATCTGTGATAGTCCTCAACAACTTCCCATTGGCCAGGTCCCACATGGTGATCTGGACACACACACACACACACACAACAAACAACACACAACAAACACACAACACACACACACACACACAACACACAACACACAACAAACACACAACACACACACACACACACACACACACACAACACAACACACACACAACCATAGATTGGAAGAGGCTTAAAGATGTCAGCTAGCGCAAGTGGGAGTGTTGAGGGGGGAGGGGTCCTTGTTTAGGGGGAGGTGTGGCCGTAGCGTTGTGGGCGTGGCTTTGGGCGTGGGGGCGTGGTTACCTGGCCCTTGGCGAAGCCACACAGCAGCCGGGTACAGTCATGGTTGATGCTGAGGGCGGACACTGCTCCATACTCTGCCCCCGTGGCTGTGCTGCCCAGACACAGACGCAGCGCCTGGTTCAAATCTGAGGAGGAACACATTTCCCATCAGGCACCAGGGAAGAATACGACAGGTGTCACTCTCAACAGTAACATTCACTATCATTAACAAACACCATTATGAGAAATAAACACCACTGAGGAAAACTCTAACATATAAATAATAACAAATGATATTTATTCAGTGTTGTTAGAACAGCAAACAAGGTACAGATGATCCTTTATGTTGTTCATGTCACTAAGAATAAACCAGGGACAGCATGCATGGATAGATGGATGGATGGATAGATGGATGGATGGATGGATAAAAGATGGATGGATGGATGGATAGATGGATGGATAGATGGATGGATAATAGATGGATGGATAGATGGATGGATAGATGGATGGATAATAGATGGATGGATAGATGGATATATGGATAGATGGATGGATGATAGATGGATGGATAGATGGATGGATAATAGATGGATGGATGATAGATAGATAGATGGATGGATATATGGATGGGTGTGGTCAGATGGCTCAACAGGTTAAGGCGTTGGCCTCATGATTGGAAGGTTGTGAGATCGAGCCCCGGCTGTGGCTATGTGACGTTGTGTCCTTGGGTAAGGCACTTCGACCTAGTTGCCTCAGGGAGAATGTCCCTGTACTTGCTGTAAGTCGCTTTGGATAAAAGCGTCTGCTAAATGAATAAATGTAAATGTGGATGGATGGATGGATGGATGGATGGATGGCCATGCAGCTTTAACATGCTTCAGCACAGTGACCAAACACACTGTACCTTTAGCTGTCCATTTCCAAATCGCCCAGACAGACAGGGAGGGTGTGTCAACAAACACAGTTAGCAATCAGAGACCACTGATTCTCCCATTCACCTGCCCATTCAAATGTCCATTCACCTGTCCATTCACCTGCCCATTCACCTGTCCATTCACCTGCCCATTCACCTGCCCATTCACCTGCCCATTCACCTGCTCATTCACTTACAGCGCTGTGTAACAGACTCACCAAACACCAGAGCCAGACCATGAGAAGTTCCCACGACGATGACCCCTGACACCGCCTGCAGACAGGTAGACAGGCAGACAGACAGGTAGACAGACAGACAGGCAGACAGACAGGCAGACAGACAGGTAGACAGACAGGTAGACAGACAGGCAGACAGACAGGCAGACAGGTAGACAGGCAGACAGACAGACAGACAGGTAGACAGGCAGACAGACAGGCAGACAGGTAGACAGGTAGACAGGCAGACAGACAGGTAGACAGACAGGTAGACAGACAGGTAGACAGACAGACAGACAGGCAGACAGACAGGTAGACAGACAGACAGGCAGACAGGCAGACAGGCAGACAGGCAGACAGGCAGACAGACAGGCAGACAGGCAGACAGGCAGACAGGCAGACAGGTAGACAGACAGGTAGACAGACAGACAGACAGACAGGCAGACAGACAGGTAGACAGACAGACAGGCAGACAGACAGGCAGACAGACAGACAGACAGACAGACAGACAGGCAGACAGACAGACAGGCAGACAGACAGACAGGCAGACAGGCAGACAGACAGACAGGCAGACAGACAGACAGGCAGACAGGCAGACAGGCAGACAGGTAGACAGGCAGACAGGCAGACAGGTAGACAGACAGGCAGACAGACAGACAGACAGGCAGACAGACAGACAGACAGGCAGACAGACAGGTAGACAGGCAGACAGGCAGACAGGCAGACAGACAGGCAGACAGACAGACAGACAGGCAGGCAGGCAGACAGACAGGCAGACAGACAGGTAGACAGACAGACAGGCAGACAGGCAGACAGACAGACAGGCAGACAGACAGACAGGCAGGGTGAGGAGGAGTGGGGAGACCAGCAAAGCTCCAGACTGGAGGTGTGAAACACTTACGATGGCTGTTGGCAGTCCAGCATCCACTCTGTCCTGTAGAACCAGAGAGAAAGAAGCACTTCACGTATGTGTGAATGCACACGTGTGCCCTGCCTGTCTCCTCACCTTCAAGAAGAGGCTCCAGACTCACTTGTTCCAGGAGAACAACAGCACTGAGGAATGACTGCTGGACCTGATGTTATCTTCCCCCAGGATCATAAGGACTCTTACTGAGAGACTTGTTGGTCTTTTTGTAACCAATTTGAAATTCTTGTACTCACTGTGAGGTATATTATTATTATTACTTGCTTTCCTATAGGTACACTATTGCATGTTTGAGGTTCATGTTATTTAATTGTAACTTGTCTAACTGAATGCTCTTGTGGTTCTTCCCTTTGGCACTTGTTTGAAGTCATGTGGCACAGTCTGTTAAGGTGTCAGTCTAGGAATCAGAAGATACCTGGTTTCAAACCCTGGCTGTGCCAACATGACGTTGTGTCCTTGGGCAAGGCACTTCACCCTACTTGCCTCAGGGGGAATGTCCCTGTACATGCTGTAAGTCACTCTGGATAAGAGCGTCTGATAAATGACTACATGTAAATGTTTGATAACCCACAATGTTTGGGGACTATCCCGTTGTTATGATCAGTGACTGATGCTCTTTTATAAAGCTCTCTCTTGGAAGTCGCTCTGGATGAAAGTGAAAGCCAAGAGAAAGCACAACTTAATGTGTGTGTGAACTCACACGCGTGATTGTGAGTGTGAGAGTGTGCGACTCACGGCTGCAGAGACGATCTGAGCAGAGATGCCCTTCAGGACGCTGTGTCTGAGCACTGACCCATGCACTGTGGCGTTCAGCTCCACTGTCTTCCTCTTCCTGTCCCTGCAGACCAGATCAGATGATCCCAGAACCAATCACACCTCAGAACTACAGGCCTTGCACACACACGCACACAAGTACAGCTATGTCATGTAAAGTATACAGGCAATGCATGATGAGGTGTTGGCTACCTTTTGAGATTGGTCCGGTCTCCACTGTCAGAGCTAGCCAAGGAGGACGTCTCACAGGAGTGGGCGTCAATGTTCTCTGTGTTGAGCAGACAGGTGTCCTCCAGGATGAAGGGTTCCTCCTCTTCCTCCGGCTGGAGAGGAAACAGGAAGTACTGGGATCACCCTGTTATCTAGGTCCGTTTCAGCCAGTTCTCCAGGATGGAGGTATCCATGTCTGGTGTTGGGGACTAACCTCGTTAAGGATGCATGTCTGGTGTTGGGGACTAACCTCGTTAAGGATGCATGTCTGGTGTTGGGGACTAACCTCGTTAAGGATGCATGTCTGGTGTTGGGGACTAACCTCGTTAAGGATGCATGTCTGGTGTTGGGGACTAACCTCGTTAAGGATGCATGTCTGGTGTTGGGGACTAACCTCGTTAAGGATGCATGTCTGGTGTTGGGGATTAACCTCGTTAAGGATGCATGTCTGGTGTTGGGGCCTAACCTCGTTAAGGATGCATGTTTGGTGTTGGGGACTAACCTCATTAAGGATGCATGTCTGGTGTTGGGGACTAACCTCGTTAAGGATGCATGTTTGGTGTTGGGGACTAACCTCGTTAAGCATGCATGTTTGGTGTTGGGGACTAACCTCGTTAAGGATGCATGTTTGGTGTTGGGGACTAACCTCGTTAAGGATGCATGTTTGGTGTTGGGGACTAACCTCGTTAAGGATGCATGTTTGGTGTTGGGGACTAACCTCGTTAGGATGCATGTCTGGTGTTGGGGACTAACCTCGTTAAGGATGCTCTCCAAAGTTGGAGGTGTATCAACTTGAGGAATGTCGAACTCTTTGTCGTCGATCTGAAGACATGAGGAGATATGAGGAGACATGAGGAGACATAAGGAGACATCAGGAGACATAGAGAGACATGAGGAGACATAGAGAGACATGAGGACACATAGAGAGACATGAGGAGACATGAGGGGACATGAGGAGATATGAGGGGACATGAGGGGACATCAGGGGACATAGAGAGACATGAGGAGACATCAGGAGACATGAGGAGACATAGAGAGACATGAGGAGACATAGAGAGACATGAGGAGACATGAGGAGATATGAGGGGACATGAGGGGACATGAGGAGACATAGAGAGACATGAGGAGACATCAGGAGACATGAGGAGACATAGAGAGACATGAGGAGACATAGAGAGACATGAGGAGACATAGAGAGACATGAGGAGACATGAGGAGACATCAGGAGACATGAGGAGACATGAGGAGACATGAAGGGACATGAGGAGACATCAGGAGACATCAGGAGACATAGAGAGACATGAGGAGACATGAGGAGACATGAGGGGACACACTGAAGTGAACATTGTAGCACAGCAGGACCTGCAGGATGGTGTGTGTCTGCAGTAACTGAACCCTGGTTCAGATCCAGTCATGGATCAGAGTGCAGCAGCAGATATTAATATGAGGAGACATGGAGTCAAACTGCTGCTTAATGATGGAACACAACAGAGCCTGGAACCCACCGTGTCTATGTCCATCAGATTGAGCTGGGAGGACGCAGAGACCAGACTCCGAGTGTCTGGAGATTCAGCTGATTCAGACATTTCTAAACCCTTTATGGTTTAATAATCTAAACACTTAAATAGAAGAACATCTTAGTAAGCAGAAACAGCAGTTCAGCCTCTGGTCAGCAGCGACGTTCATGGGTTCCTTGTTTGCAACTAAACATGACAAGCTCTCACTTCACTAAGGGTTACTGGGCTTTCCTACGGTGCCCCAAGACGGCGGCAACGGCTGTTACTCAGGAGAGGGGCGGAGTTTGATGGTTTGATTTCAGTCAAAACGAAGGACACCCTTACCTGTCACGTGCTACGTCACGATTCAACGGGGCGCATTCACAGTCGCAACGTTTGTTAATGTTTTAGACCGTTTATCTTGATCTTTTATCGGTATGAAATGTCCTTGCTAGTTGCTACTGCCTGTATTATCATACAGAGATCACAAGTTCGAATCCTCTCATTTGTGTACAACGAAAAAGTACCTTAAGAAAAGTACTTTATTTTATAATCCCCGTCCTCCAGTCGCCATTTGTGTTGACGCAATAGAACTCGGCCACATCTCGCGAGACTTGTACCGAGGCCGAGTTTTCTCCCAGTGCCTGAAGTAAAGCACTTATTTTCATGAAGCATGACAAGGAAAAACGTGGACAAACACAGCTTTGAGAAAGACTGTATTTCCATTTTTAGTTTTTCATACACATGCAGTCTACACTTTCAACCAAATGTGAAAAAAACACTGCTCGCTTTGACTTAAACGCTTATTTATTTGGGGGGGTGTTGATGGGGAGGGGTGTTGATGGGGGGGGTGGAGTAGATGGGTGGGGGGTGTCGATGGGGGGGGGGGGTGTTGATGGGGAGGGGTGTTGATGGGGGGGGTGGAGTAGATGGGTGGGGGGTGTCGATGGGGGGGGGGGTGTTGATGGGGGGGTCGGAGTTGATGGGGTGGGTAGTATGGGGTTGTGGGATGGAGCATTGGGGTGGGGGGGGGGTGTTGATGAGGGGGGGGTAGTATGGGGTTGTGGGATGGAGGATTGGGGTGGGGGGTGAGGAGAGCTGGGAGAGGGGAGGAGTAACCCTGGTGGTTACACTGGCAGCATTACATCACTGGCAGGATGGACCTGGTTGGACCTCATGCAGCTGCAGAAGGTGCCCATACGCCTCAACACCTTACGCAGACCTTTAGCCTTCCGACGCCACCAGCTGGAGACAGAGACAAAGGCACAGGAAGTGAGGGAGGGCGGGAGCAGGAAGAGAAGAGATACAGTGGAAAACAAGTGCGTGGGTGTGTCCTCTGAAGACAGACAGGACAACAGGGGAAGTGATCCAGGAATTTGGACTCCATATCTTGCTGGACAGTATAAACTTCCATTCTTTCTCTCTACACTGAACTAGTAATGCACCTTTTGGTCTGGACATGGGCTTTTCCGGACACAGGGCTCTGCTCCTGAATACCATGCAGTCTTTGCTCCTGCTCTCTCTCCTCCTGGTGGTCCACATGGGATCCACCGAACCTGTCCATCAGATTCAGATTCATTTAGCAGCGGCACAAAGATGCAGTAGGAAAGTGGGCAGGTGATGTGAGTCAGATGTGGTGTTGTGCACACTTACATCATAGCCATCTTGAGCTGGCCCTCCAGATGTTTGTTCTTCAAGCTCAGCTCCTGAACACACACTCAAGGTCAAGAATGAAAGCGCCAACACTGTTGTCATAATGTCAATGGGAAAGAAAAACAATGAAGGAATGCACTCTACTATACCTCTATAGCAGCGATGTACACTTCAATGGGACTTTGTAAGCATTCGATGATCAGCGATTTCTACAAGTGAAAGAGAACACACATCAAACCCATTTTGTAATAAGCAGGACTCTGCCAGAGCAGGAAAGTTCTTCCAGAAAGTTCTTCCAGAAACTCTGTCTGATATTACATACGTAGACAGATCCTACCTCTTGTAGGTCCTGACTGCTCTGGTCAAGGGATATTTTGTATTCTTCCAGTTGTTGCTGAGAGTCAAACCCCAAGCAGCATTTATGTTTTTCATTTTTAAACATGTATATGTGTGTGTGTGTGTGTGTGTATGCGTGTGTGTGTGTGTGTGTGTGTGTGTGTGTGAAAAGTTAATGATGAGATACCTCTAGGGCCTGCTGTGTGTTCATTAACTGGGCAATCTTGACCGTCTTCTTCTCACTCTCTGATAAGACGTAAGACATCTGAAACAGAAAGAGTTCAACTCAGTGTTTCCTACAAGCTAGCTGATGAGCTCTGTCCATACCTACAGCTAGTCATTTAGAATTACCTCACTGCGGATGCCGTCACACTGGGCTTTCAGGGCCCGGTTCTCTACCTCCTTCAAAAACAGAAAAATTAAAAGATTAAGCCGTTGTTTTATTGCTCCAAGTACTGTGGAGTTAGAAATCTGTGAGGAAGTTGTTGTAGATTGAGGCAAAAGCACGTCTTGTGTGCTCCTGAACATTCCACACACCCACCATGTTTTGAAAGTGTTTCTGCAGGGTGGTGTCATTTGTCTCTGCAGAGGCTCTGTGGACGTCCTCCACGTCATCCCCCAGGTTCTCCAACTCCTGCAATTTCCCATCCTGCAGCTCCTCAGGATTCCTACAGACATCAACAGATCCCAGCACACATCAATTTCACAGGTCATAGAGACCAGCCACTTCTGGAAATCCCACCCAAGCCTGTAACTTGCCAACACTTGTGTGCACCAATTCTAATTTCATTTATTTATCTGGCCTGCATACATTGATGCCATGTGTTGCATGAAGAGACTGTGAGGAATATGCTGTGTGTGTGGTAGGTGTTTTTGAATCAAATCTTACAGGTCTGAAGACCAGAGGCTGTCATCCTCTGACTCGTCCATCCACGCTGTCCCACCAGTCAGCTTTCCATCTGCCAAGCCTTCCTTCAGGCTCTCGCCTTCATCCATCATGGATGAAAAATGAAAAACCTGGTTTAACCTTCAATTAAATTTGTTTTCTTACTATCTTTGGTTTTCGTGTTGCTTCTTCAACAGTGTGTTCATGAATGACTTAGATGTATTCATTCAGCAGACTTACCTTCTGGAACTAAGAATCCTTAACTTGAGGTGTTTATGACGTCATAATGTGATTAATTCAGCAGACTTCCATTCTGGAACTAAGAATCCTTAACTTGAGGTTCTTATGACGTCATAATGTGACAGCTTTCATGGCAGCTCCCTCTGAAGTGAATTTAATAATATAATAAAATGTATTATCGAGGCTGACCGCTTATGAAATCGAGTGAAAAATGGATTCGTCATCTTTAATGAGCTATATAGAATAAAAGAGACAAGCTAGCTACTGTAGTATCCTGCTCACTATCACCATGGACCTACTATATAAACTGGATACGGTATCGAAAAATGGCGGCCGTTGATTTCAATGAAGTTGCTCACCTGGCGCATACCATGGACCTACTATATAAACTATATATATAACTATAGACTATCACACACTGAAGCTAGCCTAGCATTCATTAGCTAGTAATGAAGACTAGCTACGTCCCCTATTAACCACTATATCACTATAAGTTTGACTATATTTATAATATCAATATTTATAATATTTTAAGACCGAATTTTTAAACAGTACTTTAACCTTTTGCTAATTTCAAACTGTGATTGAAAACAGTTGTAAGATTTAAGGTGCAATAAGATGTACGTTGATATTATAAGTACCTCTACTTAATATATAACACATTAATATGTTATGCAATATATATATTATTTTAATTATTATAATAATACATATATGTACATATAATACATATATATATGTATAATTATCTACTTAATGATTAGTACCTCTACTGTTAATAGCCTCTGCCTCTTTTCCACAAACAGCTGGTTAACGGAAGTGGCTTCGAGGTCAAATTCAATTAAATTTAGCAAATATTGTTAATATTATGGTGCACACGTATTTTAGTATTATCATTTCCCCAGGAATAACTATTAAAACGTATTTCGGAAAAATGCTCAAACGGGTTTGTCCTCCCTAGTCTTAGGTACAGAACGGGTGAAGCAAAAATGCTTGAACCAATTATCAAATAAAGATTAAACAAATATAGTTTATTGACATTGCACTTTCACTGTCACACAAATACAAAAGACAAACAATACATATATAAGACAATGTTGATGGAAATCAAAATTTTGTAAATCAATATTGATTTGGATGCTATGATGGGGACTAGTTAAGTGTTTTTGTGGCCATAAATACAACAGCACATACAACAAAACTGAAGGTATTTAACTGAAATATACATTTGAATATACAAATATTACCTTAACATACATCTTCTCACTGTTACAACAATCACTTAATGGTTTGAATGATACACAAATGCTTCTTATTAAGAAGGCTTATTATGCTTCATCTGTGTGCTGCCAACAGCCTTGTGTGTAAGCAGACACAGCATAGGGGCCTGTAGGCAGGGGCCTCTTTCTAGGCAGGGGCCTCTTTCTAGACATTAAGGTGCCTCTATATGTTGCAGGAAGTTTTCTGCAACAACATTGATAAGAAGCACATTGGCTTGAAAGGTGAAGACTACATCAGCCTAAGAAAACACGTTCAATGAAATGCAGGACACATTTTGGGGCTTTAGGTTCCTGATGCAGTCGCTCATGAGTTCCCCATAGGAGGAGCTTCACATATAGTTATACCCCCCCCCCCCCCCCCCCCAAAGGAGGACCTTCACATGGAGGAGTTAGCTTTTATTAAAACCTTAACTGCATAAAACATCTTTTACCAAAAGTGATCAGAATCCTGAAATTCAGGATGGTTCAAACCAATGTCATGGCTAATGTATTTACATTATTGGACTAATAATGCTAAAAACATTTATTGGTCGATACTGATTTGGTCGTCAATATATCATGCATCCCTATATGTGATGTTCATCCACTATATCAGAGGTAGAGAAGGAACCTTGTATCTTGTCCAACTGATGTTGACAACAGAGAAGAGTTCATGTATTTTAATGTGACTGAAAATAGCACATTTCATTATATACCACTTCATTAGAATTTAAGAAATAAAAAAAGATATGTTCTAAAAAAAGTTAAATGGATCAGTGGTTTCTCATCAAGGCAAGTGCTTACACAACATAAATAGAAATAAAATGATCAAATACAACCATTTCACAATGTTCTATAGTTAGGCTCCTTCCCTTTATAGTTGACCTGATCACACCAATGCAATGTTGCAACATGAGATCATATATACAGTTAAATTCAAGTGAGCACAAAATCGATAAATACAGTACAAATGTAGTCTTGAACCAGACATCCTACCAGCCAGTCCCCCATGTCTTCAAGTCAGACTGTTGGCACTCTCAGTAAGGTGAGGCTTTGATTGGGATTCACAAAGTAGGTATTGTGCAACTTCAGCAGCTTTCAAACAGCATCAATTTCACTTGGGATTCACATGAGGGCTTTCAAACGTGTAAACATTTCTTTAAATGACATCATCTTCATGCTTCCGCTAGGCCGAAGAATCCCCCGCTCCGATCTGTCAGTGGTGGGGATGAAGTGCCTGGAAGAAGACATTTCACTTCAAATGTCACAGTTTGTGAGTGTGAATTTGAATTAAAGTGTGTGTGTGTGTGTGTGTATTTTACCCGGTTCCTCGTGTGTCTACTGTAGGCATCCTCAGCAGGTTGTGTGCTGTGTGACTCCTTACTCTGGCTGTCAGAACTGGTGCCATCGATGAGGCTGGCAGCACTGATGGAGTAGGTGTTGTACCCACTGTCCACCTTCACACAATCACACAGAATGAAACACTGACCCACTGCCAAGTATGTCAGCCCAGCCCTCCTGGTCCCCCTGACCCACCTCCCCTCCTGGTCCCCCTGACCCACCTCCCCTCCTGGTCCCCCTGACCCACCTGCATACTGCTGCTGTCTGTGGGGACACAGCTTCCCTCGGCCAGCAGAGACACAAACATGTTAGATGTGTCCACAGCCAACACACTGCCCATACGAGAGCTGGTGAGACACACTTCCTCCTCCTCCTCCTCCGTGGCCACACCTTCCTCCTCTCCTGCCTCCTCCATCCGGATGGGCTCCAGGCCCCCAGGAGCCTCCTGCAGCCTGGCCACAGCCAGCACAGGGGACGGGGGGCATGGCTCCATCTCCATGATGGGCAGGGGTCTGGGAGACAGCCGCAGAACATCCTGGTTCTCCAGGAGCTTAGGGTTAAGGATGGGGGAAACGTGAGGGGGCAAGCCCCAGCAGCGGGCCCTGAATCTGGGGTTGGTCTTGGTATGGCCCTGGGGCTGAAGAGGGGAACAGCTGCGAATGGGGGAGCATCCCTCCACATAGGGGCTCTCTGTGTGGGCGTTGACTTCCATCTCCAAGGGTGTTGCTTCCGGGGTGACAAAGGTCAGCTTCTTCCTTTCACCTAACATGAGCACACGCACACTCCGATAAGGACATGTAGACAAGGATACGACCAATGACAAACAAATCAACAATCCCCTTAAGCAGTGTTAATGAGTAGTAGAGATCTACAGTATATACTGTATGATTATGTACCCACTAAGATATTTGTTGTTGTGTGTACATTCTACAACAGCCAAAAAGTAAGTGTGACGTCACATGACTGTCCTCCTACCTGCACCCAGGGGCGTGGTTGTGGCCTCTGGACCAATAGGAGACAGCTTGGGGGACTTGAAAGCGGCAGGGGAGGACTTATCAGGAAACAGAGGACTGGCACCATTTCCCAGGCTGTAGGTCCGCCCACGACCCTGGATAGGACTGGAGGAGAACTGCCCCTGCATGGGAGAGAGCCCGGTCAATAAAGCGCTCTCTTTCTCTCCATCTCTTTCCTAACCTTGCATTAACATCCTGGAGATTTTGTTCACTCTTTCACAAATGAGGAATAAAAGCATGACGACTGACATAACAACACTGACTCATGTCAACTTCCCCAAAAACAAACCAAATCTACCCTAACGAGGAGAGTTACCGTGGAGGGCGTGTTGGCGTTCATGCCACAGGAGAAAGGAGAGGATAGAGGCTGGCCTCCCCCTGGGGGTCTCGCACCGGCCACCTCACGCTCTGGACTGGAAGGGTTGGAGCCATCTGACCCGCTGCCCTGACCGTCCAGGAACAACTTCCTCCTCAGAGAGGAAGTACTCAGGCTCTCCTGCACCTGGTCACAAAGCTCCTCTGACAGGTAATACGCTGCTGCAAGGGACAGAGAAGCAGAGACAGAGAGAGTGAATCAGGGAGAGAGAGAGAGAGAGAGAGACAGGGAAAGAGGGAGAGAGAGAGAGAGACAGGGAAAGAGGGAGAGAGAGACAGGGAAAGAGGGAGAGTTAGAAAGAGAGAGAGAGACAGGGAAAGAGGGAGAGAGAGACAGGGAAAGAGGGAGAGTTAGAAAGAGAGAGAGAGAGAGAGACAGGGAAAGAGGGAGAGAGAGAGAGACAGGGAAAGAGGGAGAGTTAGAAAGAGAGAGACAGGGAAAGCGGGAGAGAGAGACAGGGAAAGAGGGAGAGAGAGAGAGAGAGAGAGAGAGAGAGAGAGAGAGAGAGACAGGGAAAGAGGGGAGTTAGAAAGAGAGAGAGACAGGGAAAGAGAGAGACATTGTGGCGTCTCCACATTGCATCTTGACCCTCATGGTCACGGACAGTCTTCTTCGTTGCCTCCTGCTCTCCTCTGCGCTCCTCCTCTCCTCTGCGCTCCTCCTCTCCTGCTCTCCTCTGCGCTCCTCTCAGTAAGTTTTCAGGTTTCAGTAAGTTTCCCTTTCTACTAGACGCTCCTTATGAAAAGGCTACGTACACCTCAGTATTCAGAGATCCTGAAAGACGTACCCAGTATCTCCTCCACATCTAAGCCCACAGGTAAGGAGAGGGTCGTCTGACAGGACACTGCAACGCAGCGGAAAGACAAGAGAAATGTCATCAGACATGTTAGACATGTTTACAATGATCACTTGACTAGTAAGAGTAAACAGGAACATTAAACAAAGCAAGTCCTATGACAAACCATTGTTCTTCTTTGTTATTAAAGGCTCCTCAAGGATGAGTTGGGGGAAGGGACCTGGTGCAGAAAAACACCAAGCTGAGTCATGTAAACTTGTAAAATAGCGCATTAAACGTTTCCCAACAGACTCTTTTTCCCTGCATGCAACTGTAATGATTGCTTATTGGCTGAGGCTGCCCATGGGGAGGGGATGATGGCTTCTTTTGTGAAAAACTGTAAAGAGAAAACAAAAGTTCAAACACGTTTCCTGTTAATGTGTCCAAACTCAATGAGCTCACAAGCTGATTCACCACAACAGCAGCTGAGATCTAAAGGGGCGGAGCATAGTAACCCCCCCCCCCCCCCCCCCCCCCCGTCCCGCCCCCAATCTAGGGTCACAACCAGAGAAGAAATCCACACCTGCTCAATAGCATTCTGCCTCTTCTCCTCGATATCACCGTCTGTCCTGAGAGGGCCAACAGCAAAGCTTGAGTCAGTGACCAGCGTCTCATCAACACCTAACACCTCGAAAGCAAACCCCCACTCCTATCCATCAACAAAGCTCCATGGTGGGCGAGCCACAGCGGAGGAAGACACCAGCTAGCCATGTAGCTAACTAGCCAGCTAGCTGTGTTCTGACCTGCTTTGACTGAAGTAGAGGGACTGTCGATGGATGTCCTCAGCATCTATGTGTACTGGGTGCATGGAGGCCATGTCATCTATGGACCAGGAGAACTTAGCTGGCGTCTAAAAGAGAGGACAGAAAGAGAGGAGAGTTAGTATTCCTGTAGTCACTGAAGGAGTACTTCCTACTGGGCAACTTCACAAGGTCAGCCACGATGAGGCAACAGGGGGTTATAATAGTTATACCTAGCATTCAAACAAACATGCAGCTATATCAGTTCAGATCAGAGATCACAGTCAAACATGCAGCTATATCAGTTCAGATCAGAGATCACAGTCAAACATGCAGCTATATCAGATCAGAGATCACAGTCAAACATGCAGCTATATCAGTTCAGATCAGAGATCACAGTCAAACATGCAGCTATATCAGTTCAGATCAGAGATCACAGTCAAACATGCAGCTATATCAGTTCAGATCAGAGATCACAGTCAAACATGCAGCTATATCAGTTCAGATCAGAGATCACAGTCAAACATGCAGCTATATCAGATCAGAGATCACAGTCAAACATGCAGCTATATCAGTTCAGATCAGAGATCACAGTCAAACATGCAGCTATATCAGTTCAGATCAGAGATCACAGTCAAACATGCAGCTATATCAGATCAGAGATCACAGTCAAACATGCAGCTATATCAGTTCAGATCAGAGATCACAGTCAAACATGCAGCTATATCAGATCAGAGATCACAGTCAAACATGCAGCTATATCAGTTCAGAGATCTCAGTCTGCTTCCAGGCCCTCCAGGCTCCTGGGTGTGTTCACCAGACTCACAGCTCCGGAGGATTTGCGGGTCTTGAAGACAGAGGGGCTGGGGACCAGAGACTCATGCAGGTGGTGGTAGTCGTTGGGGCTCTCGAAAGGGTTGAGGATGGCTGGTCGGCCCGGGGTTTCAGGGGTGATACGAGGATCAGGACCATCCATCATTTTGACTGGGCACCAAGCTAGATCTGGGTGAAAGAATGGGTGTTCAGCAGTGATCATTTTACTTAGAAGCAACTCATGTACTGTTTAAAATGGGGAAAAGCTGTAAATTACTTTGTTTTATAAGCAGGGCTGTCAACTTTCTTGTATTAGCTGGACAAAACTGGTTTCTCCCATAAGGCCCTCCCTTATTATTGACACCTACTCAGGCCTTCTTCAGAACCTAGATCTGATACAACACCGTAGCTGGTATATGTATGTCTGAGTGAGTTCACCTGTCATCCACTCCCAGGCCCTCTTAAGCTCATCAGAACAGGAAACATTAATAAATCAGGTATCAACTGACATGACTTGAGAGGTGAATAACGCCTTCAATCTGTTTAATTCTTTATATCTTGAGCCAAAACTGAATAGTGTATTCTAGTCTAACAGAGTTTAGTTACATATCCTAACAGTAAATAAGTTTGAGTCACACCTGTGTACAGCCGACTTTGGGACTAATAACCCTTTCTTCCATTTGAGATGTTTAAGTTTTAGACTATAAACATCCAAATTGCCATTTATTTTATCGTGTATTTTGAGGTTTATTCACGCAAGTTTGTTATAGGATTGTAAATCCTGATTGTAATACATGTTGTTTGTCTTTCAAACTGAATAATAACATGACTTTAGTCTACCATGACACCGGTTGTTAGAAACTGTGTTAGGAAGGAAACTAAACAAGTTATTTTTAAACTACCTGGAGAAGCTGGAGGATCATGTGATAAAGACACATTTACTGATCAAAATGGATGTTATTTCGAATGAGATGTAAAAACCATCTACTGAATATCGCTGGTTACTTTTGTAATTCCCAATTCAAATCAGATTAATCAGTAATACTCACTTTAATCAGTAATACTCGCAGTTTGCAGCAGAATGTTTGACTGAAGCAGCAGAATGTTCAAATGTTTGGTTCAATTTGACCAGGATCCCACTAGCCAATAGGAGCACACCGGAAGTTCCTACCAGCCTATCAGAACTAAGCCTGCCGAGCCAGCCAACCAGGGCAGCATGTCTTCTCTTCCTCTTCCGGTCAGTGTGGTTCTGGTTGTTGTGACTTTAGAGCGACATGTTGTTATTAACTTACTAACTGAACATCACTGCTGTTTACTAACTGGCTGAAGACACATTTTTAAAAGAATTCGTTTCATTTAAATTAATATATTGGTGTTAAAAAAACTGCAGCTCTTCCAGCATCAGTATGGCAAGCGGCACTGGGAACACGAACATGACCGCAGTCCGGGAGACCATGGATGGTAAGAGGAGGAGAGACACCTCTGGAATAAAGATGTTCACATGTGATTAATATGACAGTATGTTACTGATCTTTATTCCTCCCCAGTGTTACTGGAGATCTCACGGCTGCTGAACACGGGTCTGGACATGGAGTCTCTGTCCATCTGTGTTCGTCTGTGTGAGCAGGGCATCAACCCAGAGGCTCTGTCCTCTGTCATCAAGGAGCTGCGGAGAGCCTCCGACTCCCTCAAGGTGCCCACAGACATTTACATGTATTCATTTAGCAGACGCTTTTATCCAAAGCGACTTACAAGAGAGAGCTTTTACAAAGAGCATCAGTCATTGAGCATAGCAACGTGATAGACCCCGAACACAGTGGGTTTTTTAGATCGTGAATCATACTTCATGAGAACCAATAAGTGCCAAGGGAAGAACTATAAATGCATAACACAACAATTGTGAACATAAAGCAAGAGATACAACAACAACACTGGCAAGTCACCATATGGGGACCAACAAATAGCTCTAAACCACATTCGATTATGTGAAGTGCCATACTATTCCTAAGTGCCATTACATTCTCTAAATAAGTGGGTTTTAAGCCTTCTTTTGAAGGTGAGAAGAAGGTGAGCCTGTGCTTCTGACCAGACACCACACCACTGGGGCTCCACCACTGGGGCTCCACCACTGGGGCTCCACCACTGGGGCTCCACCACTGGGGCTCCACCACTGGGGCTCCACCACTGAGGCCCCACCACTGTGGCTCCACCACTGAGGCCCCACCACTGGGGCTCCACCACTGGGGCTCCACCACTGGGGCCCCACCACTGGGGCTCCACCACTGGGGCTCCACCACTGGGGCTCCACAACTGGGGCTCCACCACTGGGGCTCCACCACTGGGGCTCCACCACTGGGGCTCCACCACTGGGGCTCCACCACTGAGGCCTCACCACTGGGGCTCCACCACTGAGGCCTCACCACTGGGGCTCCACCACTGAGGCGCCACCACTGATCATCCCACTACATGTGTTTCTAATAATGCTTCATTTAGCTAAGTGAAGCATTATCCAAAGCGACTTACAATTTTATGTACATGGACATTCCCCCCTGAGACAAGTAGGGTGAAGTGCCTTGCCCAAGGACACCATGTCACATAGCCACAGCCGGGGTTCGAACTCAATGTTTCTGTGATCAGAGATTTGATCAGATACATTTGATCACGTTTTCAAATAAAAACATTTGTTGCGTGCAATGAAAATACACCATAGCTATCCTTGCTTGATAATTACTCAGTCTAATAGCTATTCAGGTGCTACTTTAATCAGTAGCCTTTGAGCCTGGTCCTCAGGGTCCACTGTCCTCTAGCTTTTCAGTGTTTCCCAGTTCCAACACACCAGGGGTGAAGCCATGCAGACGCCTGATAACAACATTCATTTGAATCAGTTTCCAGGGAAACTTCTGGAAAGTGGTCTGTGAGGACCAGGGTTAGGGACCACTGACCTAGATGTCTAACCCTGTGAAGCACTAGTGTTCACTATTCAGGTTTCCTTAAGTTTGTCAGCATTATAGATGGGTCTGGCATGTATTGCTTTCCCAAGGACTTGTTTTACTCCAACATGAAGTAAGTTAGTCAGAAACTAGAGGATAATCAGTTTTTTGACTTCTGTCTGTTTCAGGCCTCTGAGAACTGCATCAACTGACGATGGTCATATTGTCACAGAATCCTTCTGCCTGGAGCATCAGAATCATCACCTCAGTGTTGCCAAACCAGTTCATTACCCAGACCTGTCCCCAGTGTGTCTCTACACACTCTGAGCTGGGACTGTTAGTCCAACAGGACACCCTCCATGTTCCAGGGAGACATTTTGACATGACAGCGTCTGGACTTTCATCTGTCTCGTCTCTTCACCAGACTGACCATCTTAAATCACAACAGCTACAGTGGTTTTAGATCACATGATCCGTTTGTTGAAAAAAACAATGCATTGATAATTTATTGTGAATTGTTACTCTTTTTTAAATAAATACGACCTTGCAACAATTGAGATTTTCTTTCTGTGTTGTAGTGATGGTTGTTTAAGGTCAAATAGATTTGATTCTTTCATTTCATTTATCAGGTTAAGGCTCTCTGAGTTGTTAAGCAACAGAAAGCTCAGTATCATTGGGATGTTTGTTCCATATTGTTGGAGAGGCCTGCTGCTCCAGACAAGCTTCAGTAATTCTGTTCCAAACGATTTGCTTTTGATGAGACGTGCTCATCCTTGGCCTTTTTTGTGAAACCACTTTCAATTAAAGGAAAATGCAGGAGTGAAAGGAAGAATTAGGGCACGCTGCTTCTTATATTTGGATACATGTTCTGTTACTGTATGGATCTTTAATGATCACCCCGCAAGTGAAGATGAATACAATTGAGTTTTATATCCACAAGATGGCGATGGTGCACAAACTCAGAACAGGTAGTGTTTGTCACATGAGGCACAGCCTGTGAAAAGACGATTATTCCACCTGAACCCATATCAATGTCTGACCTCTGTCTTTACAAGCTGTTACATTGTTCTCTCAGGCTGAAAGTGAAGCAGATGAGAATGTAATTCGGGAAGCCTTTGTGTGAGGATCCTTTACAGGTTTACTGGGTATAATCATTGTTTCAGGACAAGTGTCTGGGGAGGGATAACAACCCATGCAGACAGAAAAGGAGGTCATGAAGGTAATAATTACATCTCCATGGAAACTGTCCAGTCAGCAGGACAGACATTGACCTCAGAGGAGAAACAGTTCAATAATCCTCTAGGGACAGTGGACCTGGGAGCTTTTTGTTGTTGAATTTTCACACACTTGGCTCGTTCTTTTATTGCCGTCCCCTCTCGGAAGTGAGAGGTTGGTCTAGAGCAGAGTTCATATCTTCAAGAGCTCCATTAAAGATGTATTTCTGCATGTAGACTCTGTTTTAACACACCCAAACTGTCAGCAGTCAGGGCTGTGACTACATGGGCCTAACCAGGCTGCAGGTCAGAGTTCACCACACAGACAGATATGCACAAAGAAAATACTAAAATAAAATAAAAATTAAAAAGTGAAAGACAAGCCATCTTTCTCGGGAAAGTTGCTCAGATCAGATCTCTCGTGCTTGAGTTGTTAGAAATGTTGGTTGACCTTGCTGGTTCACCCGTTATTAATAACTGGTTATGCTATTTGATTTTAGCATTCCCAGTCCTTTAAAATTCATAGCCAGGATATTGGATAATAAACAATTTAGAGAGTCGTTAACGATCATCAGACTAAATAATGATGATCAGATTCCCTTTAAAACTTCACAAAGTATTTTGGTGACTTTGGTTGTTTTTGGATGTTTTCCAAACCGATTAGTGGTAGATCTGCTTTACAATTACTTGCTGTTTGCATAGATGCATAATAATCATATATTTGCTATCTTATTGCTGTATTAATTGGTTACATTAGCAAAGCTGTTAATTGAATAATGATCCAGGAGATGTGAAGGCAGCAACCTTCACAGTGTGTTGGTGGGAACTCCCTTGTGTTTTCTCTTAATCATAATGAAATGTTGTTGTTGTTTAATTGGCATTTTGTGTGTTGGACTATGTAATGATGGATATGATATGTCTCTGATTACATTATTGGAATGATGCACTGAAGCATGGAATTTACATTAAAGACTGTGTTTAACAGGTGGTCATCTTGCACTGTTGATTATCTAGTTATACATAACTAAAGTGAATTAAAGGACAAACAGATAGTGTTTTCGTAACCTAGGTGACTCCTTAATAAAGTTACTTCATGACTATTCCATCATCGTATCACTTCCTACTTCCTGTGTACGCTTGGGATTTCCTGTGTTGGTCTTCCACAAGCACAGATTTGACTGAATTTAGCTGGAACTGTTCTGGAGTTACACTGAACTGTTCTGTGCTGTTCTAGAGTTACACTGCACTGTTCTAGAGTTACACTGCACTGTTCTGGAGTTACACTGCACTGTTCTGGAGTTACACTGAACTGTTCTGTGCTGTTCTAGAGTTACACTGCACTGTTCTAGAGTTACACTGCACTGTTCTGGAGTTACACTGCACTGTTCTGCACTGTTCTAGAGTTACACTGCACTGTTCTAGAGTTACACTGCACTGTTCTGGAGTTACACTGCACTGTTCTGCACTGTTCTAGAGTTACACTGCACTGTTCTAGAGTTACACTGCACTGTTCTAGAGTTACACTGCACTGTTCTGGAGTTACACTGCACTGTTCTGCACTGTTCTAGAGTTACACTGCACTGTTCTGGATTTACACTGCACTGTTCTGGAGTTACACTGCACTGTTCTGAAGTTACACTGCACTGTTCTAGAGTTACACTGCACTGTTTTGGAGTTACACTGCACTGTTCTAGAGTTACACTGCACTGTTCTAGAGTTACACTGCACTGTTCTGCTCTGTTCTGAAGTTACACTGCACTGTTCTAGAGTTACACTGCACTGTTCTGGAGTTACACTGCACTGTTCTGCACTGTTCTAGAGTTACACTGCACTGTTCTAGAGTTACACTGCACTGTTCTAGAGTTACACTGCACTCTTCTAGAGTTACACTGCACTGTTCTGGAGTTACACTGCACTCTTCTAGAGTTACACTGCACTGTTCTGCACTGTTCTGAAGTTACACTGCACTCTTCTGGAGTTACACTGCACTCTTCTGGAGTTACACTGCACTGTTCTGGAGTTACACTGCACTCTTCTAGAGTTACACTGCACTGTTCTGGAGTTACACTGCACTCCAAGAGAAGTTCCCAGACTCCTTCAGGCATTACATAGAGCCGCCTGTCATCCACTTCCATTAACCTACAGATCATCCTAACGGACATATTCATCTCCCCAGACTTGTCTGAGAAGACGGCGGCTGTGTTATGACAGCAGTGTTCATGGTGATTAATGACGGGCTGTTGTGCTTGATAACTGGCAGACAGTCGCAGCACTTGTTTCAATTAGCCCTGTGAAGGTCGCTCTGCGGCCTGGACTGTCCACATTACCATAAGCATAATCAATTCCCATTATCATATGATGCTGGGCTGTGAATGCATGTGTGTGTGTGTGTGCGTGCGTGGTTGTTCATTAGAATCATTTCCCCTCCCAAGTGAGGAGAGAAGAAGATGTCTTGGGGGATTAGAGCAGGTCTAACAGCTGATTGGACGGCGATGGCGACAGCGTGTCCCCCTCAGCTACCTGGTCCCCCCCCGCTGACCTGCTGCGTTGGAGGGCGGAGCCATGATGAAGACCGGATAAACATGTTCTAATAACCCTAATGAAAACAGAGAGACTGGTATTTAGGTTTCATTACTGCTAGTTCATCGTCCTGCACGTGTGTTTGTTTGCCTGTGATGGTGTGCTTGTGTTTAAGTGAACAAGGTCACATGGATCACAGACGTGACATTTAGTCCTGGAGGACCGGACAGCGACCACTCTCGCTTCCTGGTCGGGTCACATGATCTGGAACGCACAGGGCTACCTGGAAGAGAAAAGCAGCCTTCTGACATTTAATATTTGATGACATGTCATCTTTGTGAAATGAAATACAGCGCAACATAACAATATAACACACTGGACCCCAATCAAATAATATCATGGTGTAGAGTATAATCATGTAAGGGATTATAACATCGTAGAATATCTAGTAGAACACCTTGGAGGAGATCACAGTAGACAGAGAGACTTCAGTGACATTTGCTTCAGCCTGGAAAACAGCCTCCTCAGCAGGAGTTCTCAAAGACCTGAAAGTTCTGAGAGCTGAGAGCTCTCCTCAGGGAAGCCTTCATGCTAAGCATAATTAAGCAAATTTGATTAGAATCAAGCTTGACTTCCTCATTTGACTTTTAATGAATGCAAATCGGGCATCTACATCCCTAAGATTAATTTAAGCCAATTAAAAAGCACATACCACGGCTTATTGGAAAGACGGATAGGAGGAGAGTTAAAGTCCTTTGAGCTGCAGCACTCAGTTGCTCTCTCCACTCTTCTCTCTCGGTCTCTCTGTCTCTCTACCCTCTCTCTCACCTTGCTTGTTTTTCCTCATCTTCTGTCATCCGTGGATGGGATGTCTGTCAGCATGATGTTTGTAGACAGCACTGAGCATTTCATATGCAGATAAGGAGGATCATCACATGGCTCTCTCCAGACCAGACAGGATCCAGACCAGACAGGATCCAGACCAGACAGGATCCAGATCAGACCTTCTCCAGACGAGACCTTCTCCAGACCAGACCTTCTCTGTAGAAAAGCGTCTCTGATGTTGAGGTCTGTCCTCTCTATTGTATTGACCTTCCTAACCATGTCAAGGCTGTGTGCTCAGGAGGTCAGATAGTCACCAGATGTCCCGTTTTAGATGTTTGTGATGCTGTGGGTGGGTCTGTGTAATTTAAGGCTCAATAAAAAAACATATCTGGAGTTGTTCTGTAACATTTTAAGAATGGGTGGTTTCCATGCTTTCTGAAATGGTTGTTCTATTTCAGTGATAGGGTGCAGGGAAAACACTAACCTCTGAGGTCAAAAACGTGTGGGATGTAGGTCTCTCCCCCTCTCTGTCTCTCCCTCCCTCTCACCTCTCTCTTTCTCTGTCTCTCCCTCTCCCCCTCCCCCTCTCTCTCCCTCTCTCTTTCTCTGTCTCTCCCTCTCTCTCACCTCTCTCTTTCTCTGTCTCCCCCTCCCTCTCACCTCTCTCTTTCTCTGTCTCTCCCTCTCTCTCCCCCTCCCCCTCTCTCTCCCTCTCTCTCTCTCTCTCTCTCTCTCTCCCCCTCTCTCCCCCTCTCTCTCTCTCTGTCTCTCCCTCCCTCTCACCTCTCTCTCTCTCTGTCTCTCCCTCCCTCTCACCTCTCTCTTTCTCTGTCTCTCCCTCTCTCTCCCCCTCCCCCTCTCTCTCTCTCTCTCTCTCTCTCTCTCTCCCTCTCCCCCTCTCTCTCTCTCTCCCTCCCTCTCCCCCTCTCTCTCTCTGTTTCTCCCTCCCTATCCCCCTCTTTCTTTATCTCTATCTCCCTCCCTCTCCCCCTCTCTCTCTCTCTCTCTCTCTCTCCCTCCCTCTCCCTCCCTCTCCCTCCCTCTCCCTCTCTCTCTTTCTCTGTCTTTCCAAGAACACTCACTAGCTCCACCTCTTCATTGAAATGTCACAGCAGCATCTAGTTCAAGGCAGTGCAGGCTCGTCCCACACAGCGTGTAGGTGTCCATTACGCACGGAATACGTCTTGGCATCAAATTACTTTTGCAGAACACCGACTTCAACATCAGAGAAGCTTTTCTGAACGCCAACATTTCTTCGCTCCGTCGGAAAGGACTAACATCTCAGAAGCCTTCTTGACTTCAGACACTTTGAAACTTGTTCAGTGACAGACTTTTGGCCATGACCTCGCCTGCTCCACTGATGCCCGCAGCTCCGCTCCTCCACCCGCCTCTGATCTCCTCTTCCCCGGCTGGTGCCTCTCCAACCCCCGCCTCTGTCACCTCCTCACCCCCTCCACCCTCCAGCGGGAATCATCCATTCCGAACGGACTTCTTATCAGCCGGTATACCGGGAGCACCAGCGGGGGTCCAGCCTCCCAGCAAGCCGGTGTACCTGACCCCGTCCCCGGTGGAAAACACTCCGCAGAACAACGAGGTTAAGATGGTGGAGGTGAAAGGAGCCAAGCTAGCCTCCTTCACTGTGAAGGACACGGAGCTGATCTGCCTTCCCCAGGCTTTCGAGCTGTTCCTGAAGCACCTGGTGGGGGGGCTGCACACCGTGTACACCAAGCTGAAGAGGCTGGACATCACCCCGGTGGTCTGTAACGTGGAGCAGGTGCGCGTGCTCAGGGGACTGGGGGCCATCCAGCCCGGGGTGAACCGGTGCAAGCTGATCTCCAGGAGGGACCTGGAGACGCTCTATCAGGATTGCACCACTGCAAGGTGAGTGAATGAAGAGTGAGGAAAGAGTGAGGAGAGAGTGAGGAAAGAGTGAGGAAAGAGTGGGGAAAGAGTGAGGAAAGAGTGGGGAAAGAGTGGGGAAAGAGTGAGGAAAGAGTGGGGAAAGAGTGAGGAAAGAGTGGGATTTGGGGGAAATAGAATTTAAGGTTGAACT
>CM059305.1:597500-607500 GCA_030340665.1 Neosalanx taihuensis
AAAAGCTACTGCTTTATACACGTGTGTAAGTGAGCCAGCGATGACGTGTGCATGTACATGTGTGTGTCCATGTGTGAGTGTATACATGTCGAAGTGTGTGTATGCACGTATATATGTAGAAGTGAATGTTTATCTGCGACTGAGCGAGTGCTTTCAAGGGAAGTGTGTGTGTGTGTGTTTGGTGGACAGCCCTGGAAAACAGTGATGATGCCTGGATGGATGTTGCTCTTATGACGTCCGGCTGTTACCTGGAGTCTCTGAAGGAATCGACCGTCCTCCCATTGATCCATCTGGGTCTTTTCTGTTCTTCCTCTCTGTCTCCTTCCCTTCTCCTCTCTCTCCATCCCTCTCTCCCTCCCTGTCTCCCCCTCCCACCTCCTCTTTTCCCTCCTCCTCCCTACCATCCCTCTCTCCCCCATCCCTCTCTCCCCCCATCCCTCTCTCCCCCATCCCTCTCTCTCCCTTCCCTCCTCCTCCCTACCATCCCTCTCTCCCCCATCCCTCTCTCCCCCATCCCTCTCTCCCCATCCCTCTCTCCCCCCATCCCTCTCTCCCCCATCCCTCTCTCCCCCATCCCTCTCTCCCCCATCCCTCTCTCTCCCTTCCCTCTCTCTCCCTTCCCTCCTCCTCCCTACCATCCCTCTCTCCCCCATCCCTCTCTCTCCCTTCCCTCCTCCTCCCTACATCCCCTTCCCTCCTCCTCCTCCAACCCTAACTCTAACCCCCCTTTACCTGACCCCTAACTTTGACCTCTGCCCTCTGCCCCCAGGTCTAACAGCAGCAGCGTTGGCTGAGGTCATGAAGGCAAAGAAGATCAAGCTGGAGGTGATGGCAGGTTACCATGGCAACCGTCTGCCTGGCCCAAGATGCTGAGAATGGAGAACACACACACCTTGGTGAGTTACACACTCAACACACACACACCTTGGTGAGTCACACACACACACACCTTGTGAGTCACACACTCAACACACACATGCAGACACACACACACACACACACACACACACACACACACACACACACACACAACACAATACAGCTATTGACTGTGGTTGGCAGCAGACCTCTTGAAGCTTTGATTATCAGGACATGACAACATTACTGGTGTATTTAGACTTCCTGTACATGCCAAAGTAACCTAACAGTAACCTGATAACAATCTGACGGCATTCTTATGGTATATAGTTCTGTTTTATTGGGGTTTTGTTCACATTTATACAATGACCTACTAATTATTTACCACAACAGAGATAAAACCTGTTCTACCAGTGTGTGGAGAGAGACTTGATAGAGAGAGAGCGATGTTCTCCTGGCTGTCAGAGAGAAAGGTGGAGAGACATAGAGAGATAGATGGGAGATGGAGAGAGACAGGAAGGGCGAGCAAGAGAACAAGAGACAGATGAGAAGGTAGCATCAGATCAATAGTCCTCTCTGTAATTTACTATCTGGGATGCAAACGAGGGTGTTTGAATCGATCTGACCCCCCCCCATCCCCCCCCTCCTGGGTATCGACAGGTTAAAACCACATCAGTGTGTGTAGACAGATAAGTGGGTTTATGAAGACCTGTCTGGAATACACAACCAGATCAGTAGCAGAACACACACACATGCGCACACACACATCATAATCATATATGATGTTGACATGTATACAGTATGTGGACAGGATTGTTTGCATGTAACAACACAGCCTGTGCTCTCTGCTTTCTGGATGAAGTTACAGTGTGTGTGTATGTACAGTGTGTGTGTGTGTGTGTGTGTGTGTGTGCAGTGTGTGTGTGTGTGTGTGTGTGTACAGTGTGTGTGTGTGTGTGTGTGTGTGTGTGTGTACAGTGTGTGTGTGTGTGTGTACAGTGTGTGTGTGTGTGTGTGTTTTACAGTGTGTGTGTGTGTGTGTGTGTGTGTGTGTGTGTGTGTGTGTGTGTGTGTGTACAGTGTGTGTGCCCCCCTGTCAGGTTTAATTGCCATAAACGATAGTGTGACCTTTTGGGAGAAGAGATCAGACATGATGTTGGAGCAGCATTACAACAGGAGTGAAGAAATGTTATCCATGATTAATGTGTGTGTGCGGTGAATGTTTGCTTGTGCAGTGAATGTTTGTGTGTGCGGTGAATGTTTGTGTGTGTGGTGAATGTTTGTGTGTGTAGTGAATGTGTGTGTGTGTGTGTGCGTGTGTGGTGAATGTGTGTGGTGAATGTGTGTGGTGAATGTGTGTGTGTGTGTGCGTGTGTGGTGAATGTGTGTGGTGAATGTGTGTGTGTGTGTGTGTTGTAAGTGGTGTTTTTATTGTCTCCTGTAATCAGCAGAGGAAAAGTGGTTTGTCTTGCAGCAGTGCCTCTTCCCACCTTGGCCTTCATTCTCACACACAGACTCTTAAACGACTGTGTGTGTGTGTGTGTGTGTGTTCTCCTCGTGAACCCTCACTTGTGTGGCCCCTCCCACCCCAGGGCGCCGCCCACCATCTGTGTAGTGTTTGTTGGTGTCATTACTGTGAGGGAGAAAACCGTTAAACGTTAATCACCCCTGTTAATGACAGGCTTGTAGGATAAACACATACAGCCATGTCTGACTGCTTCCACACAGCCTAAAGTGCTCCAGTGTGTCTGACCACTACAGAGACGTGTTTAGACTAAACACGCTACGCACACATGCACCTCAACACGCTACACACACATGCACCTCAACACGCTACACACACATACACCTCAACACGCTACACACACATGCACCTGAACACGCTACACACACATGCACCTCAACACGCTACACACACATGCACCTGAACACGCTACACACACATGCACCTCAACACGCTACACACACATGCACCTGAACACGCTACACACACATGCACCTCAACACGCTACACACACATGCACCTGAACACGCTACACACACATGCACCTCAACACGCTACACACACATGCACCTGAACACGCTACACACACATACACCTCAACACACACACGTACAACCCCCCACACACTTTGCACACAGACACACTCATTTTCTCACAAAATACCTTAAGAAAGCAGTTACTACTGAGTAAGGTACACCTGTGGGAGAGAGTGAGAGAGGGGGGAGAGAGTGAGAGAGGGGGGAGAGAGTGAGAGAGGGGGAGAGAGTGAGAGAGAGAGGGGGGAGAGAGATGGCCGAGAGGAGGAGGGTGGAACCAGAGATGGAGAGAAAGTTGGGTGAGAAAATGGGGGAAGAGGGATTTAACTTCATTACTCCAGGCAACATCTGTTTAGTGAGGAGGAACCCTTCTGTTTGGTCCTCTGCTCTGGCTGCTGGCCAATCAAAGGAGCTCTGGCAGAGTGAGTAAGCCAATCAGAGAGGTGAAAGAAGGAAGCGGAGACATTTGTCAACCTGAACAAAACACAGCCCATATGTCTCATCTAGCTAATTCAGTTACAGCTTCTCTCTTCTAGTCACTCCATCAATCCTTCTTTTTGTTTCCATTCTTCCTCCATTGTTGATCCCTCTCTTCTTCAGGGACTAGTTTTGTTTTCCAAACATTTCATTATTTGTGACAACAGTGGGGATTTGACTCCAAGTATTTGATTTATTTCTTTATTTTCCTTTGAGATTGCTGTTACCCAGCATGCATTTCTGGCCCCGGACCAGAAATCATCATTATTTCTGCTTTCGTCGTCCTTCCTCCTCCTCCTGGTATTGTTTGGTTTTATTGAATGTTAAAGTTTACTTCCTCTCCAGAGCAGCAAAGCTGTTTAAAAACCTGCAGTGTGTTTTTGAGTCTCAGATCCCTCTAACACTAATAAAGCCCTGATTATGTTTCCAGTATGTTGGCCTCTTCCTCAGCCTCCAGTCACTATGTACGGCCTCTTCCTCAGCCTCCCAGTCACTATGTACGGCCTCTTCCTCAGCCTCCAGTCACTATGTACGGCCTCTTCCTCAGCCTCCAGTCACTATGTACGGCCTCTTCCTCAGCCTTCAGTCACTATGTACGGCCTCTTCCTCAGCCTCCAGTCACTATGTACGGCCTCTTCCTCAGCCTCCAGTCACTATGTACGGCCTCTTCCTCAGCCTCCAGTCACTATGTACGGCCTCTTCCTCAGCCTCCAGTCACTATGTACGGCCTCTTCCTCAGCCTCCAGTCACTATGTACGGCCTCTTCCTCAGCCTCCAGTCACTATGTACGGCCTCTTCCTCAGCCTCCAGTCACTATGTACGGCCTCTTCCTCAGCCTCCAGTCACTATGTACGGCCCTCTTCCTCAGCCTCCAGTCACTATGTACGGCCTCTTCCTCAGCCTCCAGTCACTATGTACGGCCTCTTCCTCAGCCTTTCAGTCACTATGTACGGCCTCTTCCTCAGCCTCCAGTCACTATGTACGGCCTCTTCCTCAGCCTCCAGTCACTATGTACGGCCTCTTCCTCGGCCTCCAGTCACTATGTACGGCCTCTTCCTCAGCCTCCAGTCACTATGTACGGCCTCTTCCTCAGCCTCCAGTCACTATGTACGGCCTCTTCCTCAGCCTTCAGTCACTATGTACGGCCTCTTCCTCAGCCTCCAGTCACTATGTACGGCCTCTTCCTCAGCCTCCAGTCCCTCACTATGTACGGCCTCTTCCTCAGCCTCCAGTCCCTCACTATGTACGGCCTCTTAGCCTCCAGTCCCTCACAGGGAATATGTAAGGATGTTTTCATGGTCTTTACTTACATTATTTCCTGTCTCCTCCTACAGGATTGGACCACCTGCCCTTCATGATGATGTCACATCCTCTGATACCAGCCAACCTTGCCCCCGCTTCGGTCTCCATGGCAATGAGCCAGATGAACCACTTAAGCACGCTGGCAAACATGACGAGTTCCACCCACAACTGCACGCTGAGCCAGGCAGCCTCCAGGCTGGCCACCTCTGTCATCAAGGTACCTCACACAGGAAGCAGCTTCTGACGTCATATCCTGCCACACTCCCAGTTTTAGAGACTGAAGAGATGGAGAGCGGGAGGATAGAACGGAAGAGATTAATGGGACTAGGGTCTTAATCTGGGGACTAGGGTCTTAATCTGGGAACTAGGGTTTTAATCTGGGGACTAGGGTCTTAATCTGGGGACTAGGGTCTTAATCTGGGGACTAGGGTCTTAATATGGGGACTGGGGTCTTAATCTGGGGACTAGGGTCTTAATCTGGGGACTAGGGTCTTAATCTGGGGACTAGGGTCTTAATATGGGGACTAGGGTCTTAATCTGGGGACTAGGGTCTTAATCTGGGGACTGGGGTCTTAATCTGGGGACTAGGTTTTAATCTGGGTTTCTGCTCAGACACGTAGCAACTGGAAGATGTTAAAATTTGATGAAACGCAGGGATTGACAGTGGTGTTGACAGGGACTGACACTGACAGGGATTGACAGTGGTGTTGACAGGGACTGACACTGACAGGGATTGACAGTTATTTGGTTGTTGTATTTGTCAGGAGAGAGTTCATGACAGCCCCTCCCCCTCAGCGTCCCTGGATGAAGGTCGGAGGTCAGGTAGTCACATCTCCTCCAGTAGTGTGTCCAGCTCCCCTGCACACACAGAACATCCTGCAGACAGAACTCGTATGTACTGTCCTGTACTGTACTGTTACTGTACTGTACTGTACTGTACCTGTCCTGTCCTGTCCTGTACTGGTCCTGTCCTGTCCTGTACTGGTCCTGTCCTGTACTGTACTGTACTGTCCTGTACTGTACTGTCCTGTACTGGCCTGAACTCCCCTCCACCCCATCTTTTCCTCTCCCCTACCCTCCTTTCCACCCCTCCTCTCCTCCCCTCTCCTCTCCACCTCTCCTCCCCTCCCCCCCCTCCCCTCCACCCCATCTTCTCCTCTCCCCTCCCCCTCCTCCCCCACCCCTCCTCTCCTCCCCTCTCCTCTCCACCCCTCCTCCCCTCTCCTCCCCTCTCCTCTCCACCCCCTCCTCCCCCTCTCCTCTCCTCCATTCACCTGTCCTCCTGCCTCCTTCCAGATGTGCACCAGAATGGCATGCTGTCAAGACACGCCCTGTTAGGCCACTCCCCCAGTGCGTTGCCCGGGCGAAGGAGGCTGACCTTAGCGACGGTCCTCCCCATCAGTCGCCAAGCAGAACCTAGAAGACAGAGGTATCACATAACGAAGGGAGCTTAGGAGCGGGAAAAGATAGAGACCAAGAGGACAGGTGGAGAAAGAGAGCGATGAAGAGATGAAGTGAGGGAAGAAGGTTCTAATGAGTTGATCAGAATGCTACCCTCCCACTTCCTGTCCTCCCTCCGCCGGAGGTCCAATGTTAGAGCGGAAAACGTAGAAGAAGACAAATACTTCTCTGAACAAGTCATTAGGTTGTGGAGGCGGGAGCCAGGGTTAAATTAGTGAGCGATTTGCTGAGCATGACTTAATGAACTGGAGCTCTCTCGCCCCTCGCTCTCTCACAGCCAGGTACTCTCCATAATGACCACCTCCCTGCCTGTGTCTGTGTGTGCGCCTGTGTGCGTGCGCTCCTGTGTGTGTGTGCTGGTGTGTGTGTGTGTGTGCTGGTGTGTGTGTGTGTGTGTGTGCTGGTGTGTGTGTGCTCTCCCTGCCTCAGTTGTTTGGTTTCCCTGTTATGAAGCTTTGCATTAGCTTAATGAGGACTCTTCAAGGACAAGCAGTCAGCATCACTTACACACCAGGATGAAGGGAGGGAGGGAGAGCGGGGAGGAGAGGAAGGAGCGAGAGAGAATGAGAGGAGGGGGGGAGGGAGGGAGGGGGTAGGAGAGGAAGGAGCGAGAGAGAAAGAGAGGAGGGGGAAGGAGGGAGGGAGGGATGGGGTAGGAGAGGAAGGAGCGAGAGAGAAAGAGAGGAGGGGGGAAGGAGGGAGGAGGGGAGGGATGGGGTAGGAGAGGAAGGAGAGAGAATGAGAGGAGGGGAGAGGGAGGGAGGGAGAGAGAGAGGGATGGAGGGAGGGAGAGAGGGATGGGGTAGGAGAGAGAAGGAGAGAGAATGAGAGGAGGGGAGAGGGAGGGAGGGAGAGAGAGAGGGATGGGTAGGAGAGGAAGGAGAGAGAATGAGAGGAGGGGAGAGGGAGGGAGGGAGGGATGGGGTAGGAGAGAGAAGGAGAGAGAATGAGAGGAGGGGAGAGAGAGGGAGGGAGGGAGGGAGGGAGGGAGAGAGAGGGATGGGGTAGGAGAGAGAAGGAGAGAGAATGAGAGGAGGGGAGGAGGGAGGGAGGGAGGGAGAGAGAGGGATGGGGTAGGAGAGAGAAGGAGAGAGAATAAGAGGAGGGAGGAGGGAGGGAGGGAGGGAGGGATGGGGTAGGAGAGAGAAGGAGAGAGAGAAGAGAGGAGGGGAGAGGGAGGGAGGGAGGGAGGGAGGGAGGGAGGGAGGAGGGAGGGAGGGAGGGAGGAGAGAATAGAGTGGATGCAGGAGAGATCCATTGTTCCGTATTTCTAGTTGGTATTTGAATGAAAGGCACCTGTCAAGTGTGAGTTTATCCAGACATCCACCAGCTCTCTCCCTGAACCAATCACTCAGCTGGTGTGTGTGTGTGGATGTGTACAGTATGTCTGTGTGTGTGTGGATACATGTATTAGTGTGTGGACGTGAATGTTTCAGTGTGTGGATGTGTGGCCGAATGTGTGGATATCTGTGTATGTGCGTTTGTGTTTGCTAGGGTGTGGTTGTGTGTGTGTGTGTGTGATGTGTGTGTGTGTATGGGAGAGAGAGGGAGATCGTCAGCCTCAGGATTGTTGACTGAAAGATCAGCCATCATCTATGAGACTTCTGTCAGAATCATCCACAGTCAGCACTTCCCTCCCAGGCCATGCTGAAGTTCATTAGCCTGAACAGAGAAGGGGAGAGAAGGGGAGAGAAGGGGAGAGAAGGGGAGAGAAGGGGAGAGAAGGGGAGAGAGAAGGGGAGAGGGTGAAAAGGATGGAAAGAACAGACAGAAACAGACAGTGACCTTGGTTGAGGGAGATGAAAGAAGCCGCAGACAGGCCAATCAGAGAGCGAAGACGCGCGTGCGTGTGTGTGTGATCTCACGGAGAGACGAGTAACTCAATTAAAGGATCAGTCACATTCAGGGTGCAGCAGGCGCTGACGCTGCAGTTAGTGTGTGTGTGTGTGTGTGTGTGTGTGTCGATGGGCCACAGGGGGGCAGTTGGCTACCCAGGACTAACACTGCCAGCTTACTAATTACCCTCTCCTCTATGGAGAGATGTGTCCAGGATGGAGAGATGAAAGTGAAGAGGAAGGAGGAAAAGGGTAGTAAAGAGAAAGAGGGGGGGGGGGGGGTGTCAGTGGAGAGGGGGAGAGAAACGGAGGAGAGGTTGAGGTGTGCTTTTCATCTCTGAAACACCTTGAAAGTGACAGTCTCTTCACTGACAGGGACGGGGGAGGGGGGGGGGGGGGCGGGGGGGGTGGGGAGGGGGCCGAAGAGAAAGTGCACCAGTCAGCAAACTGAAAAAAAACACACACAACAGATTTTTGTGTGTGAGTGGGTGGGTGATTGCTCATGGAACCACCTCTATTCACACCTATGTTGTTCTACGTTCTTGAATGTATTCATAGACAGCATTAGTATTTCCATTGTTTAGCACAGGTCTAATGAACACACTTCTCTATATGAGCTCCCTAAAGCCTCCAGCTTCCTCTTCCCTCCAGGTGAGCTGCCCTTGCTTCAGGCTGGCTCCAGGGATCGAGGAGGCTGTGATCGAGTATCTCTCCCTGGACAGAAGCTTGACTCTGGGTACCCAAGCCCCTTCCTCTACCCCGAGGGTCTGTCCTCCATAGAAACTCTCCTCACCAACATACAGGTGAGGGCTCATCTCTTCCTGTCAGCCGTCCCTGAAGCTTGTCCCCCTGCCTGGTCTCTCTGAGGCCCCCCTGCCTGCCTGGTCTCTCTGAGGCCCCCCTGCCTGCCTGGTCTCTCTGAGGCCCCCCTGCCTGTCTGACCTTGAGTTTGGGGGCGGCTGTGTGCCTCCAAGCAGGGCCTGCTGAAGGTTGCCATCGACAACGCACGAGCGCAGGAGAAGCAGGTGCAGCTGGAGCACTCTGAGCTGAAGATGGAGCTGTACAGGGAGAGGGAGCTCCGAGAGACTCTGGAGAGACAGCTGGACATGGAGCAGAGGAGCAGAGGTAGGACTACATTACCCAGCAGCCATCATGGGTAGAACTACACTACCCACCATGGGGCAGAGTGAACAGGTGGAAGCTTGACTTCTGTCTGTCTTTAGTTCTTAATGCTGACATGACATGGAGGATGTTGTCACGTGTTCTCCTGACCTCTTGTTCTCTTGTGTTTTCATGCGGTTCTCCTGTGTTCTCCCTGTGGTTCTCCCTGTGGTTCTCCCTGGGTCAGTGTTGATCCAGAAGCGTCTGAAGAAGGAGAAGAAGACCAAGAGGAGGCTGCAGGAGGCGCTGGAGGTGGAGAGCAAGCTGAGGGACCAGGCTGAGCAGAGCCTGCTGCCCCCTGGAGGACTGGAGGACAATCTGCAGCATGGTACACACACACACACACACACTGCAGCATCGTAACACTGACACACACACACACAGCTGCTCAGTACACACCCACAACAACAGGGTACACACTTACTGTGGTACACACATACCCACAAGCAACAGCACAGTACGCACAAGTCTACATCGTACACAGAAACACACAAAAACTAAATGGTACACAAACACAAAAACCACAACATGGTACACACATACTGCAGTACACACATACTCACAAACTACAGCTGGGGGTTCAAACATATCAGCACACACACACACGCACACACACACACACACACACACACACTGTTCCCCGGCTTGTCTCTTTGGGGTGCTAACATCCGGCGTGCTCAGAAGTATGACAGCCAATCCTCTGGAAGTTGGCAGATAATGCAGCTCGTTAAGCACCAATTAAGATTCCTAATTAATGAGTGATAAATCAGCAGAGTGCCGCTCGTCCATCATCATTATCTCCTATACTCACAGATCTGATGGGGCAGGATGACAACAGTAACCACGACAACCTCAGGACAGACACC
>CM059305.1:612500-725000 GCA_030340665.1 Neosalanx taihuensis
AGGATGGTTGGGAAAAATACCACAGAACACTTAGTGTGTCAGAGCATTAAGGAGCGTCAGTGTGATTTTGCTCAGCTTCCTAGTTACCATGGTCACTATAACTTCAGTGTGAGAACAGAACAAGGAAACACAACGTCCAAGTGGGCAACGGTTCAATTCTTGTTTGACCGCATGAGTGAGTACGCACATTTATTCAGGATGTCTATTTATTTTGTTGTTACCACATCTCTTACTGTTCATTGGCTGAGTTCCTGATCCACTTCCTGGGTTTTGTCCAGCTACCATTGGTCCTCCGTCTGTGACCCTGACGTCCAGGGGCGGAGCTATAGAGGTGAATATCCAGGACCCAGTTCTAAAGATGTCATCTTTGAGAGAGGTGTACTCCAAAGTGAGCTACCGCATCAGACACTGGAGCAAGGATCATCCTGAAGATGGCCAGGATACACTCACTGTAGGGGTCAGAGTTCATGTGTCCCCCCCCCTCTCTAATATGAAGACTATGCTAGCTACACTGTGCTGGTATTAAACCTGTCTCTCTGTCACACACACACCTGTCTTCCTCCACCAGATGTCTTGGGATCATGTTCTGAGGCCCCTGGTGCCCAACACAGAATACTGTGCCAGGGTCTCTGTGTTCATCCATGACTACCGCATCAGGGGGCAGGACAGTAATGCCACATGTGAGATGAGTTCTGTCTCAGGTGAGCTGGCTGGATGAAGAGCTCAGGATCACATCTCTCCTGTGTTTCAGTGGATGTTCCTCTCTGTCTGTCACACACCCACCTCCAACCTTCTCAGTTTTGGGGGGGGGGGTCCTCTCTTTGAGTCCATTTCCCTCTCTCTTCATCAGAAGAGCTTGTCTTCCTCGCTCCTTCCCTCCTCAAATACTGTGATGCTGTGAAGTGTGGCCACGTCCTGCATGGTCAACATGTGTCCACATGTGTCCTAGATGCTGAGTCCAGGTGGTCAGGGAAGCTGCTGGTCAGCTTGGTGGTGGTGGCTGTGGCTCTGCCTTTGATGCTGCTCGTCCTCTGGGCTGCGTACAAAGGGACACGCTTCCTCAACCCCAGAGAGCCTCTGCCAGAACGCTTCAAACAGGTGCTGTTAAAGTGGAGGACAAATGCTCTGTGTCAGCGGTAGGTAGGATGGAGTGAGGTAGGGTGGAGTGAGGTAGGATGGAGTGAGGTAAGATGGAGTGAGGTAGGATGGAGTGAGGTAGGATGGAGTGAGGTAGAACTTAGTGAGGTAGGATGGAGTGAGGTAGGATGGAGTGAGGTAGGATGGAGTGAGGTAGGATGGAGTGAGGTAGGGTGCAGTGAGGTAGGATGGAGTGAGGTAGGATGGAGTGAGGTAGGATGGAGTGAGGTAGAACTTAGTGAGGTAGGATGGAGTGAGGTAGAACTTAGTGAGGTAGGGTGGAGTGAGGTAGGATGGAGTGAGGTAGAACTTAGTGAGGTAGGATGGAATGAGGTAGAACTTAGTGAGGTAGGGTGGAGTGAGGTAGGGTGGAGTGAGGTAGGATGGAGTGAGGTAGAACTTAGTGAGGTAGGATGGAGTGAGGTAGGATGGAGTGAGGTAGAACTTAGTGAGGTAGGATGGAGTGAGGTAGAACTTAGTGAGGTAGGGTGGAGTGAGGTAGGATGGAGTGAGGTAGAACTTAGTGAGGTAGGGTGGAGTGAGGTAGGATGGAGTGAGGTAGAACTTAGTGAGGTAGGGTGGAGTGAGGTAGGGTGGAGTGAGGTAGGGTGGAGTGAGGTAGGGTGGAGTGAGGTAGAACTTAGTGAGGTAGGGTGGAGTGAGGTAGGATGGAGTGAGGTAGAACTTAGTGAGGTAGGATGGAGTGAGGTAGGGTGGAGTGAGGTAGGGTGGAGTGAGGTAGGGTGGAGTGAGGTAGGATGGAGTGAGGTAGAACTTAGTGAGGTAGGATGGAGTGAGGTAAGATGGAGTGAGGTAGGATGGAGTGAGGTAGGATGGAGTGAGGTAGGATGGAGTGAGGTAGGGTGCAGTGAGGTAGGATGGAGTGAGGTAGGATGGAGTGAGGTAGGATGGAGTGAGGTAGAACTTAGTGAGGTAGGATGGAGTGAGGTAGAACTTAGTGAGGTAGGGTGGAGTGAGGTAGGATGGAGTGAGGTAGAACTTAGTGAGGTAGGATGGAGTGAGGTAGAACATAGTGAGGTAGGGTGGAGTGAGGTAGGGTGGAGTGAGGTAGGATGGAGTGAGGTAGAACTTAGTGAGGTAGGATGGAGTGAGGTAGAACTTAGTGAGGTAGGATGGAGTGAGGTAGAACTTAGTGAGGTAGGGTGGAGTGAGGTAGGATGGAGTGAGGTAGAACTTAGTGAGGTAGGGTGGAGTGAGGTAGGGTGGAGTGAGGTAGGGTGGAGTGAGGTAGGGTGGAGTGAGGTAGAACTTAGTGAGGTAGGGTGGAGTGAGGTAGGATGGAGTGAGGTAGGGTGGAGTGAGGTAGGATGGAGTGAGTCGTCTACTGACCTTGTTTTCCCCCACAGCACCTGCTGGACTGTCCTGAGGCCCAGCAGCCTCCGTTTGAGAAGTTTGACCTGATCTGTGACCTCTGTGAAGAACCTCGCTACCACACGCTGACCCTCCCCCTAAGGTCAGAGGTGAACCCTGCTCTGGAGGACAGCAGTGTTTCCATGGAGACATCTGGATACTACAATGTCATAGGAAGAACTGCTTTTGAAGAGCCTTATCAAAATACCAGCATAGACACTTAGCCACGAGTCAAGGAAAGGATAATGTCATCTGACATCAACTGCTTGAGCATCATTTGACATTTAGAGCTTAGATTTGGGTATTTTATTTTGCCATGTTTCATGATTTATAATTATTTCATATTCGGCCTTTACTGGTGTTGTTTTGGAGCATTATATTGTAATTGTGTGATCCAGTGGAGCTTCTTCTTTTTTTCTTATATCTTGTAGTATCCAGATGATACAACAACAACTGCAGAGCTTAAATAAAGTTATTTTTGAAAACCTTTCAAGATGTTCGTGGATCTTAAAACTGCTTTGTGTCAACAGTCACCAGATTTGTATCTGGGGATTCTTTTCATTAAGCCTGGTACAATCTCTGTGACCTCTTCTTTACCTTTCCACAAGAGGGAGACAGAGCGCCATGGTTTGGTGAATCAACAGCAGGTCAGTACCTCCAGAAACTCAGCCAGAGCTGCTTGTTCTTGTCCCGCGTGCGAACAACACGTGCTGGTTCAACAGCCAGGGGTCAACAGCCAGGGGTCAACAGCCAGGGGTCACCAGCCAGGGGTCAACAGCCAGGGGTCAACAGCCAGGGGTCAACAGTTCCTCTGTAGTAAGAGTTCTCAGGACTCCAGGACCCAGGCTGCTACCTCCATGTACCATCTCATCTCTTCATCTTGACACTTAGCTGAATGCTCTTTCACAGTCCAGGACTCCCTGCTTGGCTTCATCAGAATACTGGCCTTCAACATTCTCTTCTCACACACACAAAATACATGTTGTAATTAGGACAACATGAATACATGAAAACCTGGGGTATTTCAGCATGACTAAGTAAGGTCTTAGATAAGGGTTTCTACAGGAAACTTGCGTGCTTTTTACTTCCACATTCAAGACTGCATGGGATAACACAGTCCTGACTTTTGATTTTCGACTTCATCAGCAATTCAGGCCTTTAATCACTCTTCACAAAGTGATTTGAAATGTATTTGCTACTAAAGAACTCAACTGTTGTTAACTGATTTGAGAACAAAGAGTATCCTTTTGATTACATAGACCCAGAGTCATCCTGTTATCTAAGTACATGTTAAAGTGATTCATAAAGCTGTGTGATTTGTGTTACCAAAATACTAATAAATTCTGTATATATGTGAGATTACAATGGGTTGTTCTCTTGGCAAAGACAGACTCACCCTAAATATGTGATATTGAATGTTAAACTGTGCTCCAGCCAACAGTCATGTCAGCATATTACTGTAACATGAGGAACTCTTTCCCTCCACCGTGCTACTGTGCTCCCCTACAGGCTTCCTGTGTTGTGGTGAATTTCTATCTGCAGTGCCCAATGAGAAATGATCAAACGGTGATTTGAGAGGAAATGTGGGTTTGAGACAGTAGAACACAGAGGACGACACTGACACCAACACAGCTACACAAACCTTTAATCAGCAAAAGCTTAAACCAATCTCTCCTTTACACAATAACAACACTTAATTTGTATATGATTTCTTGAGTAGGAAAAAGACATTAAGGACAGAAAATGAAGAATTACATGAAAAACACTCATGTCTAAATATGTCTGAAATGAGATGAGCAAAATCCACTGAGGTTGAATCAGTGACACAGATGTCTCTTAAACGAAGCTTCATCATTCATGTCTATCTGGCAGAACACAAGTTTAATCTCAACTGACCTGTCACAAATACAACACATTTATGAGTAAAAACATTTTTGTGAAATCTTTACCATGATGTCTAAGTGAAAAACACAATCCAAAGGACAATAGAATATCTTGTATGTTGTCAGAACACATTTTTTATGATCTTTTACAAAACAGTACTTTAGAAGTATTACAGATGCATTAAATCTTCAGTTAAGATACATCATGTGTTTCAGATAAATGTGTACGCTCCTTCCAGCGAGGCCCAAGCTGCCATAAGGGACCACAGAGTGAGGCTGGGGTCCGAGCCTCTACTCAGGGGGCCGCTGTTAGCATACTGCTGGCTGTCTGCAGGGGCAGCTGGAAGAGAAGGGATTCAACACAGATTAACATCACAAGTCAAGAGAAAAACTATTCTGATTCTTCTGACACTGAACACTTTCACTGTATTGTTGTGTGCATCCAACAAGCAATATGCAGTACGATATACAGTACATATCCAGTAATGAGAACTTTTAATTTGACTTCTTATAATGTTACAAATCTTACAATAAATGTTTTTACTGAAAGACACAACAATCCACAGTGTTTACTTCCTCCTTGTGGTAGCAGTGCAGTAAGTCCTGTGACTGGCCAGCTTACCTTTAACAGTAATGTTAATGAAGTGGCCCATGGCATGCCTGCCACTTCTCGTACAACTAGCCACACACTGATAGAGCCCTTGGTCTCCAGGGACCAGGTGAAGGAACTCAGTGACAGTCTGTCTCCGTCTGAATCTCCCGCTGCGTCTCGTTGACAGTGGTGAGGTACTTTAGGATATCAGTGAGCACAGATTTGTCTTCTTTAAGCCATGAAAGGTCCAGTTGACCACAGCTTGTGAAGACATACTCTGCATTGCAGGTGAGCTTCAGTGATTGGCCCTCCACTCCCAGGAGGAGGGCTTTGGGGTATTTCACCTGCAGGGCGTCTGAAAGGACAACAGTACATTGACATGTACAGACTGGAGCTACATTTACATTTATTCATTTAGCGGACGCTTTTATCCAAAGCGACTTACAGTAAGTACAGGGACATTCCCCCTTGAGGCAAGTAGGGTGAAGTGCCTTACCCAAGGACACAACGTCACACAGCCACAGCCGGGGCTCGACCTCACAACCTTTCGATCATGAGGCCAACGCCTTAACCACTGAGCCATCTGACGCCCCAGCTAGACTGGATTCTATTCAAACTGGATTCTCGTTACAAACACATACAATAGGCTTATATCATTTGCTTTCGTACCTAAATTAGTATATACAGCCAGCATACCAGTGTTGGATTTCATCATAACAGTTGTTTCATTTGTTAACGCTGCACACACATTCTAATGGATCATGGACTGAGAGTACTAACCTGTGCCCAGGTAAACAGACATGACAAGCACAAGCATCCATGAAGAGGGTCCTGGATGATTAGCCATGAACAAACCTGAGCTCACACTTCACTCAAATAACCCAGAGGAGAGAAGAACACGAGCAGCTTCTGCTGTCATCAGATAACCACAGACCCCTCTTCCCCTCCCCTCTTCCCCCTCTTCCCCCTCGCCTCTTACGTGCTTCAGACGGTCTGTGTGGGCGTTAGTGCGTCTGTTTCACATTTGTTTCTGCTTTCCCTGATTTGACCATTTAGAGCCAGAAATAAGAAATCAAAACATCACCTTCACTAGAAAATGTTTTAAATATGTCTATATTCATTTGACATAAAGCTCAAATTAAGTTTTTCGATCAAATGAAGGCCCAAAAAAATCTAAAAAAATGTGCTCGCCATGCTCGCTAGTATTACATATTGAAGTCCCTCAATAAGGTCAACCACTGAATTTGTCTGTGGTTGGAGCCCTGAAGGACAAGTCACAACATAGAAAGAGACAGGAGAAGATTTGCTAATGAGATCAATTAAACTAACGTGAAGACATAAGGGAGTATACTTTGTAAACACATGTATAATCTTCAACAAGCACCAACCACTGTTGATATGCTGCTATCTGTTAATATGAATATTGACTCTCTCCTTCTCTCTCTCTCTCTCTCTCTCTCTCTCTCTCCTTCTCTCTCTCTCTCTCTCTCTCTCTCTCTCTCCTTCTCTCTCTCTCTCTCTCTCTCTCTCTCTCTCTCTCTCTCCTCTCTCTCTCTCTCTCTCTCTCTCTCTCTCTCTCTCTCTCTCTTTCTCTCTCTCTCGCTCTCTCTCCTCTCTCTCTCTCTTTCTCTCTCTCTCTTTCTCTCTCTCGCTCTCTCTCTCTCTCTCTCTCTCTCTCTCTCACCAGACATCTTGATTGCCCCCTATTTTCCACCATGAACACTCTGGACATCTAACTGGCCACTTCATTAACATTACTGTTGAAGGTGGGCCGGCCAACTCAGGCAAGTCCAACCAACTGTGGGTCATTTTAGCATAAGAGCATCCCTGAATGGTTTAGAGACGCCTGTGGAAGTGGCGCCACCTACTGGTCTGATCAACCAAGCAGCCCAACAGTTGTCCAGCTTGTCAAAAATGCAATAAAATAGGAAGTTCAGTACGGTTGTTAATTTGTTTTTATTCTGTATATATACACTACATAGGTTCACATGGGACATATATATGGACACAACCATATTCAAATTTAACATTTGCACTACTGTTAAAATTACACTTTCTCAAACACAGAAGTTGTAAGTAGTGAATAATAGATGAGATGCCAAGTTTAGGAAACGACTCATAACAAGAGGACAGAGAATCAGTTACTAGAGATATTAAATGTTCTCTTTCCAATGTCTGAACGTCCCCCAGCGCTCCACATATCCTGTCCAGGCTGCTGCTGGAGGTCACGGTCAGGTCAAAGGTACTGAGGGACGCTGTTGACCTCTGGCTGGTGACCCCTGTTTGTTGACCCCTGGCTGTTGACCCCTGGCTGTTGACCCCTGGCTGGTGACCCCTGTTTGTTGACCCCTGGCTGTTGACCCCTGTTTGTTGACCCCTGGCTGTTGACCCCTGGCTGTTGACCCCTGGCTGTTGACCCCTGGCTGTTGACCCCTGGCTGTTGAACCAGCACGTGTTGTTCGCACGCGGGACAAGAACAAGCAGCTCTGGCTGAGTTTCTGGAGGAACTGACCTGCTGTTGAGTCACCAAACCATGGCGCTCTGTCTCCCTCTTGTGGAAAAGTAAGAAGAGGTCACAGAGATTGTACCAGGCTTAATGAAAAGAATCCCCAGATACAAATCTGGTGACTGTTGACACAAAGCAGTTTTAAGTTCCACGAACATCTTGAAAGGTTTTCAAGAATAACTTTATTTAAGCTCTGCAGTTGTTGTTGTATCATCTGGATACTACAAGATATGAGAGAAGCTCCACTGGATCACACAATTACAATATAATGCTTCAAAACAACACCAGTAAAGGCCGAATATGAAATAATTATAAATCATGAAACATGGCAAAATAAAATACCCAAATCTAAGCTCTAAATGTCAAATGATGCTCAAGCAGTTGATGTCAGATGACATTATCCTTTCCTTGACTCGTGGCTAAGTGTCTATGCTGGTATTTTGATAAGGCTCTTCAAAAGCAGTTCTTCCTATGACATTGTAGTATCCAGATGTCTCCATGGAAACACTGCTGTCCTCCAGAGCAGGGTTCACCTCTGACCTTAGGGGGAGGGTCAGCGTGTGGTAGCGAGGTTCTTCACAGAGGTCACAGATCAGGTCAAACTTCTCAAACGGAGGCTGCTGGGCCTCAGGACAGTCCAGCAGGTGCTGTGGGGGAAAACAAGGTCAGTAGACGACTCACTCCATCCTACCTCACTCCACCCTACCTCACTCCACCCTACCTCACTCCACCCTACCTCACTCCATCCTACCTCACTAAGTTCTACCTCACTCATCCTACCTCACTCCATCCTCCCTCACTAAGTCTACCTCACTCCACCCTACCTCACTCCATCCTACCTCACTCCACCCCCCTCACTAAGTTCTACCTCACTCCACCTACCTCACTCCACCCTACCTCACTCCACCCTACCTCACTCCACCCTACCTCACTAAGTTCTACCTCACTCCATCCTACCTCACGATCCACCCTACCTCACTAAGTTCTACCTCACTCCATCCTACCTCACTCCACCCTACCTCACTAAGTTCTACCTCACTCCATCCTACCTCACTAAGTTCTACCTCACTCCATCCTACCTCACT
Source organism: Neosalanx taihuensis (assembly GCA_030340665.1). Lineage (NCBI taxonomy): Eukaryota > Metazoa > Chordata > Actinopteri > Osmeriformes > Salangidae > Neosalanx > Neosalanx taihuensis. The sequence continues at coordinate 621,075 of CM059305.1, forward strand.
CCATCCTACCTCACTAAGTTCTACCTCACTCCATCCTACCTCACTCCACCCTACCTCACTCCACCCTACCTCACTAAGTTCTACCTCATTCCATCCTACCTCACTAAGTTCTACCTCACTCCATCCTACCTCACTCCACCCTACCTCACTAAGTTCTACCTCACTCCATCCTACCTCACTAAGTTCTACCTCACTCCATCCTACCTCACTCCATCCTACCTCACTCCATCCTACCTCACTGCACCCTACCTCACTCCATCCTACCTCACTCCATCCTACCTCACTCCATCCTACCTCACTCCATCTTACCTCACTCCATCCTACCTCACTAAGTTCTACCTCACTCCATCCTACCTCACTCCACCCTACCTCACTCCACCCTACCTCACTCCACCCTACCTCACTCCATCCTACCTCACTAAGTTCTACCTCACTCCATCCTACCTCACTCCACCCTACCTCACTAAGTTCTACCTCACTCCACCCTACCTCACTCCACCCTACCTCACTCCACCCTACCTCACTCCACCCTACCTCACTAAGTTCTACCTCACTCCATCCTACCTCACTCCACCCTACCTCACTAAGTTCTACCTCACTCCATCCTACCTCACTCCACCCTACCTCACTAAGTTCTACCTCACTCCATCCTACCTCACTAAGTTCTACCTCACTCCATCCTACCTCACTCCATCCTACCTCACTAAGTTCTACCTCACTCCATCCTACCTCACTCCACCCTACCTCACTCCACCCTACCTCACTAAGTTCTACCTCATTCCATCCTACCTCACTAAGTTCTACCTCACTCCATCCTACCTCACTCCACCCTACCTCACTAAGTTCTACCTCACTCCATCCTACCTCACTAAGTTCTACCTCACTCCATCCTACCTCACTCCATCCTACCTCACTCCATCCTACCTCACTGCACCCTACCTCACTCCATCCTACCTCACTCCATCCTACCTCACTCCATCCTACCTCACTCCATCCTACCTCACTAAGTTCTACCTCACTCCATCCTACCTCACTCCATCCTACCTCACTCCATCTTACCTCACTCCATCCTACCTCACTCCACCCTACCTCACTCCATCCTACCTACCGCTGACACAGAGCATTTGTCCTCCACTTTAACAGCACCTGTTTGAAGCGTTCTGGCAGAGGCTCTCTGGGGTTGAGGAAGCGTGTCCCTTTGTACGCAGCCCAGAGGACGAGCAGCATCAAAGGCAGAGCCACAGCCACCACCACCAAGCTGACCAGCAGCTTCCCTGACCACCTGGACTCAGCATCTAGGACACATGTGGACACATGTTGACCATGCAGGACGTGGCCACACTTCACAGCATCACAGTATTTGAGGAGGGAAGGAGCGAGGAAGACAAGCTCTTCTGATGAAGAGAGAGGGAAATGGACTCAAAGAGAGGACCCCCCCCCAAAACTGAGTATCAAGTCAAATCCCCTCACCCTACCCTTACCCCCAAATCCCCTCACCCTTACCCTTACCCCAAATCCCCTCACCCTTACCCTTACCCCCAAATCCCCTCACCCTTACCCTAACCCCCAAATCCCCTCACCCTCACCCTAACCCCAAATCCCCTCACCCTTACCCTAACCCCCAAATCCCCTCACCCTCACCCTAACCCCCAAATCCCCTCACCCTCACCCACCCCAAATCCCCTACCCACCCTTACCCTTACCCCCAAATCCCCTCACCCTTACCCTTACCCCCAAATCCCCTCACCCTTACCCTTACCCCAAATCCCCTCACCCTTACCCTAACCCCCAAATCCCCTCACCCTTACCCCCAAATCCCCTCACCCTTACCCCAAATCCCCTCACCCTTACCTTACCCCCAAATCCCCTCACCCTTACCCTTACCCCCAAATCCCCTCACCCTTACCCTTACCCCCAAATCCCCTCACCCTTACCCTTACCCCCAAATCCCCTCACCCTTACCCTTGTGTGCTTTGCGAGACTGTGTGCCGTTGATACAAAGGAGTTTCCCTCGGGATCAATAAAGTAATCTGAATCTGAATCTGAATCAAAACCATAAACATCCACTAGACAGGAAGTCAGGACAGATTATCTGTGTCTCTGTCTTCATGCACTGGGTCATGCAGTGTATAACACTGCACCTTAAAAACAAGCTCCACTGCCAACTGCTACAGCATCAAACAGACTGTTTCCTGTGACCTGGACAATGTGACATCCATGTGACATTGTTGTGACTGAGTCACTGTGTCTGTGGATCAGGAGCAGAGCAGAGGGCAGGTTGGGGACTCACCTTGACTGTCCCAGAAGCAAATTACATTAGAATTTGAGATTGGTGAGCCATCATCTTCATGGTGTGAATAATGAAGGATCCCAGTAGGTAGGATGGATGGCTGACAGGTGAGGAGGAAAGGTGAGGAAATATACTGGAAAAGAATAATAAGAAGAAGATGAATGGGAGGAGTGAAGTGAGGGGGGGGGGTGATGTTCATGTGGGGCTGACAATCAAGGGAGCATTTTCGTTTTTTTGTGTGCCTATGGACGTCTCTGTGGACTGGGGATGTCGGGGGGCTGGGTGGGGGGTGGGGTGGGGGGGTATTGAAGATGGTACGTCTATGGGGGATTTATAATGAGATATTGATCATGAAGGTGAGGAGGAGCTGACAGAGCTTGTCATCACTGCCTGACAAGCAGCCGATCAGATAATCAATCAGAGGGAAACTGAGAGATTCTCTTCCTGTTGAACCTGATGTTGAACATGACCAACACTGTGGAAGAGGACTTCCTGTGTTAAAACCCACACTGAACACTCAGGTGAATGAGTTCAGCTGCAGCAGGACTCTGATACTCTGATAACTCTGATAACTCTCTTACTGAATTACTTTACAGTTTCTCCACAGTGGCTTTAGTGCCTTTCTCAGATCAGAACAGTAAGTGCATTCTTCTGTGCATTTATAACATTGTGTTGTGCTCAGGCTATATATACTTGCCTGGTTCAATATTCGCCTGGGAGCAATTGACCAATTCAGGACTGATTTAGATAAAAGTCTAATGAAGTTTATAGATATATGCTTGACATTGTATAATGACTTGTTCAAAGTTTTTGCAGGTAAAGAATTATGTTATGAAATAATCATAATGCCTAAATGTTGTGAGACTATTCAACAGAGAACCATTAAAATAAATTTTGATCAACAAAGCAATTGATAATATAGGCAACAGCAGATAACTATATAAGATAATAATCATTAGGATGCATGTAAAAAAGCATTTGCAACTTGTTACAAGAAAATAAGAAACTAGTTTTGTGATGTGAAGTTACAGTAACAATGATGAGAAAATTTAACAAGATGTTTTGAGAAATACAGTTCTGAGAAATGTACCAAAGCGACTGAGGAGAAACTGTGATTAAAAACATGAATAAAATCCAAAACCCAAACATTGGTACATGAGGGAGAGAGGAACATGCTGTTTTCAGTGTTTCTATAGAGGCAGACTGACTGGTACATGAGGGAGAGAGGAACATGCTGTTTTCAGTGTTTCTATAGAGGCAGACTGACTGGTACATGAGGGAGAGAGGATCATGCTGTTTTCAGTGTGTATAGAGGCAGACTGACTGGTACATGAGGGAGAGAGGATCGTGCTGTTTTCAGTGTTTCTATAGAGGCAGACTGACTGGTACATGAGGGAGAGAGGATCATGCTGTTTTCAGTGTTTCTATAGAGGCAGACTGACTGGTACATGAGGGAGAGAGGATCATGCTGTTTTCAGTGTGTATAGAGGCAGACTGACTGGTACATGAGGGAGAGAGGAACATGCTGTTTTCAGTGTTTCTATAGAGGCAGACTGACTGGTACATGAGGGAGAGAGGATCATGCTGTTTTCAGTGTTTCTATAGAGGCAGACTGACTGGTACATGAGGGAGAGAGGATCGTGCTGTTTTCAGTGTTTCTATAGAGGCAGACTGACTGGTACATGAGGGAGAGAGGATCATGCTGTTTTCAGTGTGTATAGAGGCAGACTGACTGGTACATGAGGGAGAGAGGATCATGCTGTTTTCAGTGATTCTATTGAGGCAGACTGACTGGTACATGAGGGAGAGAGGATCGTGCTTGTTTTCAGTGTTTCTATAGAGGCAGACTGACTGGTACATGAGGGAGAGAGGATCATGCTGTTTTCAGTGTGTATAGAGGCAGACTGACTGGTACATGAGGGAGAGAGGATCATGCTGTTTTCAGTGTGTATAGAGGCAGACTGACTGGTACATGAGGGAGAGAGGATCATGCTGTTTTCAGTGATTCTATAGAGGCAGACTGACTGGTACATGAGGGAGAGAGTATCATGCTGTTTTCAGTGTGTATAGAGGCAGACTGACTGGTACATGAGGGAGAGAGGATCGTGCTGTTTTCAGTGTTTCTATAGAGGCAGACTGACTGGTACATGAGGGAGAGAGGATCATGCTGTTTTCAGTGTGTACAGAGGCAGACTGACTGGTACATGAGGGAGAGAGGATCATGCTGTTTTCAGTGTTTCTATAGAGGCAGACTGACTGGTACATGAGGGAGAGAGGATCATGCTGTTTTCAGTGTGTATAGAGGCAGACTGACTGGTACATGAGGGAGAGAGGATCATGCTGTTTTCAGTGTGTATAGAGGCAGACTGACTGGTACATGAGGGAGAGAGGATCATGCTGTTTTCAGTGTGTATAGAGGCAGACTGACTGGTACATGAGGGAGAGAGGATCATGCTGTTTTCAGTGATTCTATTGAGGCAGACTGACTGGTACATGAGGGAGAGAGGATCATGCTGTTTTCAGTGATTCTATAGAGGCAGACTGACTGGTACATGAGGGAGAGAGTATCATGCTGTTTTCAGTGTGTATAGAGGCAGACTGACTGGTACATGAGGGAGAGAGGATCATGCTGTTTTCAGTGTGTATAGAGGCAGACTGACTGGTACATGAGGAGAGAGGATCATGCTGTTTTCAGTGTGTATAGAGGCAGACTGACTGGTACATGAGGGAGAGAGGATCATGCTGTTTTCAGTGTTTCTATAGAGGCAGACTGACTGGTACATGAGGGAGAGAGGATCATGCTGTTTTCAGTGTTTCTATAGAGGCAGACTGACTGGTACATGAGGGAGAGAGGATCATGCTGTTTTCAGTGTGTACAGAGGCAGACTGACTGGTACATGAGGGAGAGAGGATCATGCTGTTTTCAGTGTGTATAGAGGCAGACTGACTGGTACATGAGGGAGAGAGGATCATGCTGTTTTCAGTGTTTCTATAGAGGCAGACTGACTGGTACATGAGGGAGAGAGGATCATGCTGTTTTCAGTGTGTATAGAGGCAGACTGACTGGTACATGAGGGAGAGAGGATCATGCTGTTTTCAGTGTGTACAGAGCAGACTGACTGGTACATGAGGGAGAGAGGATCATGCTGTTTTCAGTGTGTATAGAGGCAGACTGACTGTACATGAGGGAGAGAGGATCATGCTGTTTTCAGTGTTTCTATAGAGGCAGACTGACTGGTACATGAGGGAGAGAGGATCATGCTGTTTTCAGTGTGTATAGAGGCAGACTGACTGGTACATGAGGGAGAGAGGATCATGCTGTTTTCAGTGTGTACAGAGGCAGACTGACTGGTACAGGTCTGACAGAGGGAGACAGCAGTCAATGTCAACTCCTGCAGCTCAGTGATATTAAGAACTCCATCTGGCAACTCTGGAAGTATTGGGAGCTCTGTGCCATGTGATCAGAGATCATGTGATCAGAGATGATGCCATGTGATCAGAGATGATGCCATGTGATCAGAGATGATGTCATGTGATCAGAGATCATGTGATCAGAGATGATGCCATGTGATCAGAGATGATGCCATGCGATCAGAGATGATGCCATGTGATCAGAGATGATGCCATGTGATCAGAGATGATGTCATGTGATCAGAGATCATGTGATCAGAGATGATGCCATGTGATCAGAGATGATGCCATGTCATCAGAGATGATGCCATGTGATCAGAGATGATGTCATGTGATCAGAGATGATGCCATGTGATCAGCGATCATGTCATGTGATCAGAGACACGACTCTCAGGAAGCCTTCTGGGACGTGAAGAGGATCAAGCTGCTCTGATCAGCTTCATCAGTTCCATGATCCATCACCCTGATGCTGTTCTGCTCCCATGGCTGCATGACTGAGAAATCTGCCTTCTCACCAGACAAGGTGAATTATGAGCCTGACAGCTTGGCGTCCAGCTGAGCTGTTTGCCGACGCCCCTCCGAGGGTGACGACCATTCCCATAAAGCTCTGGATCTGCTGTGCTAACAGTCCCATAATGACCCTGGTGAATCATCGTCTTCTCCTCTCGACACGGTCGGCTCTCGGCCCCAGTGGCACGTTTACAGCGAGACACTGTCTCCACGTGCTCCTCGCCACCGAGACGGATGACATTCCAAAGTGACATTGGCAGATAAAAGGTCTGTTGCTCGCTCGACGAAATAGCAGTTTAAATGTCATCAGGCAGGTCTGGGCTGTGATTGGGAGCTTGTTGATGTGTGACTGCCTGATTGCTGCTAAGTTTGATCGGAGATACGATACGCAGGAGTGTAGATATGCACACAATCACACACACACACACACACACACACACACACAGTCCGCACAGACGTACGCTCACGAGGACACACACACACGTGCACACACACACACACAGTTTCCGAGAGTCTTTATATTCAGCGGTTCTGCTGGTGTTCTGCTTTTGTAGAAAGGCCATCTCACACTGGGCAGCATGAGAAGAGATAAGGATGAACAGAGAAGCAGCCTTCTCATCTCGTCTCTATTCTTCTCTGCTGACATCAAAGGTGGCCGGCCAGCTGCGTTCATCAACATTTCAAATCTGATCTACGCTGCTGAGCACTTTAATACACTGCTAGTCCCTGGCTTTATACTGAAGCCGAAGCGGTGGCAATAAGGAGATTTAGGTCACCGAAGGCTAACAACTCACACACACAGCAATTACATTTCTGTCATGCTAGCGGGAGACTTGTCTCATGGACGTTTCACTCAAAGCCGACCACAGCATCACTTTGCTTTTTCCACTAATAGAAACAGTTTGAGTGGCTCAGCCTCCAGTAGGGACAATTCAATTGAAATATCATCCATAGAGAAACGATCACTGCCCTCCTCGAATGTCACAGTTCACCTCTGATCTTTGCTCATTTCCCCCGGGTGCCGCTCCGCTGTCATGTGATCATATTTAAATGCGCTGTGATGAGATCTTTTGACCTCGTAAACAAAGAGCCCAGGCGCTCTTGGTTAACAGTCGACTCCCAGTCTGACGGGAGAGTGAGTGTTCCCAGCAGAGGTGGTGTCCACAGCTGGGGAGAGGCTGGAGGAGAAACTATTCACCTGTTTCAAGCCTGTTGATCCTTTAAGGATCCCTCAGTTCAGTCCTCCTTCCTTGGTTTGATGGCTGGTGCCTGCGTTGTGTTGATAGGAGACACACAGACCAGTTGCATGGCATAAACAGCATCACAACACATTAGTCCAGGGCTTCCAGATCTCTGGGTCTCATTGATCTCATTTGCACTGAAATCGCCCCCCCCCCTCTTCCTGTGGTCAGAGTGATCTGATATCTGAGGCTAGATTGACGGTTAGCGCTCGCATCATCGATCTAGAGGGTCTCACTTCTCCTGCTCCACTCTGTCCTCCCTCCTTCCTATGGGCCACTTCTGCCCCTGCCACACTCTTCCTCTCTCTCTCTCTCTCTCTCTCTCTCTCTCTCTCTCTCTCTCTCTCTCTCTCTCTCTCACTCCCTCTCTCTCTCTCTCTCTCTCTCTCTCTCTCTCTCTCTCTCTCTCTCTCTCTCTCTCACTCCCTCTCTCTCTCTCTCTCTCTCTCTCTCTCTCTCTCTCTCTGTCTCTCTCTCCCTCTCCTCTCTCTCTCTGTCTCTCTCTCCCTCTCTCTGTCTGTCTGTCTCTCTCTCTCTCTCTCTCTCATCCTGTCTTCCTCTCTCTCTCTCTCTCTCTCTCTCTCTCTATTTCTGAGTTTCCAAACGACACTACATGACTTCCGTCTTCCCCCTCCTCAACTTTGCCAAGGCAACTTGTTATACATCAAGGACATGACTGGATATATATATATCCAGTCATGTTGTACTATCTAGAGTTTTGTGTAACCTGGCAATGAAATTGATGACATTTGACATTTGATGGCTTCAAACAACTGTGTGAGGGTATTGCTTGGTGGGTAAAGAGGCACTAAAACCTTTCCCTGGCAAAGGAACCTCCCCTCTTGTCCTCCACAGCCTGCCTGATGCATTTCTTTGCTTGACATCACAGTTCATGTTGTTCTCCTTGGATCCCTGACTGAGGGTACAAGTGCCTCTCATCTGGTGACTTTTGAGGCTTTTCTTGCATTCTTGTATTGTGAATACTGTGTTTTTTTCCTTTGACTTTGACATGACAGAATCATAACACATTCACTTGGCAGAAACTTGTTATCAAAGTGAAATGTGCCAGTTTAAACCTGCAGTCAAGGGTTTTGACCTCTGTGTTTAACCCTCCCCAGATAAGACAGAGGTTAAGTCTTCTTCCTACATTCTGAGGTGAGTGAATGAATGATGATATATTCTGAGGTGTGTGAATGAATGATGATGTATACTGAGGTGTGTGAATGAGTGATGATGCGTGCAGTTTGAGTGTCATGCCAGAACTAGCTTCACCCATTAAACTGCCAGTTTGTTGTTAATTGATGCAGTTGTTCAGAAACCTGAAGGGGGCAGTCAAGCTGTATGGGAAGGTCAGACACCAAACACATTCACCTGAGAGCAAGACAGAGAGACGACAGAAAAACTGGATTTAGTGTCTCTGTTCAGTGATAACCTGCATATCCTCATCACCTCTCCCACGATGGGCCTTGGTCTGTAACAGTTTACATCCTGTTCAAGTCTAAACGCTCTCACTTAGGAAGAGAAGAAGCACAGACGCATGGTAACATGTTTGCCAAACCCCTTCACATGCGGATCAGGATGCGGACAGGATATGTTAGTGCCGAAGCACAGTGTGACAGTCGAAGGTTGTGAACGACGGCTAAAAGAAGGATTCAACTGACACACAGCGACAGCCAATCAAATGTGATACGTTTCAATTCAGGAGCCGACCTCCTTGGATGCACCAGGGGAGGTGATGGAAACAGAGAACCCCCCCCGCTGTGTGGGGTAAGTACAGGGACATTCCCCCTGAGGCCAGTAGGGTGAAGTACCACACCATCATGTTGGGATGACCAGGATTTGAACCAGGTACCTTCAGGTTACCAGCCCATCTCCCTTACCAACTGCACCACATGACTCCCAAGTGTCTTTGCGTATCTCAACAACATTAAAAAAAAGCTTTGAATTCCCAGCAGCATGTAATATGATGACATGAGATGTCTGGAGAAGGACTGAGGTTTCACTGTCACCAGGTGGAAGAAGCTCCATGAGTCGTCTAAACTTGTCCTTGCAGGTTTGACGTTCGAAAGATGGATCCTTTCAAAGCCACTTCCTCCCTGTGACTTTGAAGCCCAGCAGCACAGCGCTGATTCAGACAGGGAAGGTGTTCAAGCAGGAAGCTAAAAGCCCTTTCATAGACATCACAAGCAGTGTGAAGCCAAAGGGCTGGGTCTCATTTCTAAACATCACAAACCTTCAATGTTTAGACTTCTTCTTGTGGAAAGCCTATAATGGGCTTTTAAGTTGATGAGACTGTGGCATGCTAAGATAGTGCCTGACCAGCGGAGGGAGTCATTACCAAACCTGTCCTGCTAACAATGGCCAGCTGCCTTCTTCTCCTTGAACAGCGACAAGAGGGCGCAGACAGGAAGTCATGTTGCATTGTGGGACAATGAAAGGCGCCCGTTTGATGATTCTACTCCCAGCCATAGAAAGTGAGCTGGAGGTCCAGAATGAAGCAGACACACACACACACACACACACACAGGGGGTGTGTGCGTGTTTGTGTTTGGTTTGTTTGTGCATGTGTGTGTGTGTGTGTGTGTGTGTGTGTGTGTGTGTGTGTGTGTCCTTTGAGCTTGAACCAAACACACAATCACAAACCCTTACCTCACACTTCGTGCTCCAAACCCACCTGGATTATCAACACTGTCTGAGTCAGAATGAACTGAGTTAGTTCACACAACATACAAAAAACTAAAAACTGACTGGCAGTAAAATGCGCATGGGAAAAATATATAAATGTTAAAGGTAAAAAGTAGAAAATGTACAACAGTCTAAATCATTCTTAACAATACTATACAGTGTAGAACATGAAATATTATTTTTGCAGAATATTTAATAGTGATAGATTGACTTTATAAATAAATGTATTAGTGACAGTGTGAGTGTGTGGATGGAGAGATCTTGATGTAACGGAACATTCCTTCCTTTCTTGCAGGCCGCCTCCAAGGAGCTCATTCAAATGTCCCTGATTTCCATGTAACAATGTCCCAGTGATGCCCAATCAGACGAGCTGAGAGTCCAATCTTGGTGCTAAAGCAAGAGAAGTGCTCACAATAATACACACATCGAGATGGAGGGAGGTAGACTGAGACGAGCTCAGTGTGTTTGAGGGGGTGGAGAGAGGGAAACAGGGAGAGAGAAACAGAGGGAGAGAGAGGGGGGGAGAGGGAGAGAGAGAGAGAGAGAGAGGGGGAGAGAGGGGGCGAGGGGGGGAGAGAGGGGGAGAAAGGGGGAGAGGGGGTGGAGAGAGGGAAACAGGGAGAGAGAAACAGAGGGAGAGAGAGGGGGAGAGGGGGAGAGAGAGAGAGAGAGAGAGAGAGAGAGAGGGGGAGAGAAAGGAGAGAGGGGGGGGGGGGGAGAGGGGAGAGAGGGGGAGAGGGGGGAGAGAGAGCTAGTGGCTCAGAGAGAGAGAGAGAGAAAGAGGGAGAGAGGGGGGAGAGGGAGAGAGAGAGAGAGAGAGAGAGAGAGAGGGGGGGGGAGAGAGGGGGAGAGAGAGGAGGGGAGAGGGGGGAGAGTGGGGAGAGAGGAGAGGGGAGAGAGAGGGGGGGAGAGGGGGGAGAGTGGGGAGAGAGGGGGAGAGAGAGGAGGGGAGAGGGGGGGAGAGTGGGGAGAGAGGAGAGGGGAGAGAGGGGGGGGGAGAGAGACTGCAGGGTGTGTGTTCCTTCCTAATGCAGTAGTGAGGCTCTCTAACCAGTCATCCCTGCTGCTGTATCTGCACACCAACTCTCAGCTACATCCTGAACTAGGCTGCAGGCTGCACATTAACAATACACAACAAGGGAACACACAGCCAAAAACACACACTAATACACACACCAACACACCCTCCCACGCACACACCCAAAAACACACCAACACATGCTCCCACACACACACACCAACACACATTCCCACACTAATACACACACAAACACAACTTCCACACACACACCAACACACACACCAACACACGCCCCCACACACACACACCAACACCCACTTCCACACCAAAACACACTCCAACACACACACCAACACACCACACTAACACACGCTCCCACACACACACCAAAACACACACACATGCACGCTCCCACGCTCCCACACACACACGCCTGCATACACAGAGGGTCTTACACACCGCTAACCAACATGCTAGGGACAGACAATACACACCTGACCGTCTACACCCTCACTTCAAATGGAGGACCACACTGTGGAGGACCACACTGTGGAGGACCACACTGCTGTGGAGGACCACACTGCTGTGGAGGACCACACTGTGGATGACCACACTGCTGTGGAGGACCACACTGTGGAGGACCACACTGCTGTGGATGACCCACACTGTGGAGGACCACACTGTGGATGACCACACTGCTGTGGAGGACCACACTGCTGTGGAGGACCACACTGTGGAGGACCACACTGCTGTGGAGGACCACACTGCTGTGGAGGACCACACTGCTGTGGAGGACCACACTGTGGATGACCACACTGCTGTGGAGGACCACACTGCTGTGGAGGACCACACTGCTGTGGAGGACCACACTGTGGAGGACCACACTGCTGTGGATGACCACACTGTGGAGGACCACACTGTGGATGACCACACTGCTGTGGAGGACCACACTGCTGTGGAGGACCACACTGTGGAGGACCACACTGCTGTGGAGGACCCACACTGTGGATGACCACACTGCTGTGGAGGACCACACTGCTGTGGAGGACCACACTGCTGTGGAGGACCACACTGTGGAGGACCACACTGCTGTGGATGACCACACTGCTGTGGAGGACCACACTGCTGTGGAGGACCACACTGTGGATGACCACACTGCTGTGGAGGACCACACTGCTGTGGAGGACCACACTGCTGTGGAGGACCACACTGTGGATGACCACACTGCTGTGGAGGACCACACTGCTGTGGAGGACCACACTGTGGAGGACCACACTGCTGTGGAGGACCACACTGCTGGATGTCTGTGTGACAGAGAGCTGTGCCACCAGCCTGGGATCAGTGAGTCAGCAGTGTCCCCCCCCACCCCCCCCCCCAGCCAGCAGGGGGAGCAGGACAGTCAGCAGTGTGTTCCCCCCCCAGCCAGCAGGGGGAGCAGGACAGTCAGCAGTGTGTCCCCCCCCCCCCCCCCCCCAGCCAGCAGGGGGAACAGGACAGTCAGCAGTGTGTTCCCCCCCAGCCAGCAGGGGGAGCAGGACAGTCAGCAGTGTGTCCCCCCCCCCCCCCCCCAGCCAGCAGGGGGAGCAGGACAGTCAGCAGTGTGTTCCCCCCCCAGCCAGCAGGGGGAGCAGGACAGTCAGCAGTGTGTTCCCCCCCCCAGCCAGCAGGGGGAGCAGGACAGTAGCAGTGTGTTCCCCCCCCAGCCAGCAGGGGGAGCAGGACAGTCAGCAGTGTGTTCCCCCCCCAGCCAGCAGGGGGAGCAAGGACAGTAGCAGTGTGTTCCCCCCCCAGCCAGCAGGGGGAGCAGGCGCTGGGATAGGAGGATATCTGGTGGGAGTTAACAGTTCTATCCATGCATTCTCATATACAGCAGAGTCAGATGTAGAGTAGACACACCTGCTCCTTGCATGGTCAGCATAGTTAACTAGAAAGACAAGCCGGTCAAACAGGGAGTCAGATGGCTCAGTGGTTAAGAGTTGGCTTCATGATCGGAAGGTTGTGAGATCGAGCCCCGGCTGTGGCTGTGTGTGTGACCTTGTCCTTGTGTCCTTGGGCAGGGACCTCCTCCCTCAGGGACGTCCTGTACTTACTGTAAGTCGCTTTGGACAAAGCGTCTGCTAAATGAATAAATGTAAACAGATGGGTGTGGTTTTCAGTTCAGGGCCAGCCAATGGGATCAGCAGGTACAATGCTGCTGAACAAACCATTGGTGTTTACTTTAGGAGAGCAGGGCGGACTCCATGACAAGACTGGAACATACTCCAGTTGATTTTATTGAAACATTCACTGTTTTTCTCTCTCCCCTTCTTTCTACCCCTCTCTCTCTCTCTCTCTCTCTCTCTCTCTCTCTCTCTCTCTCTCTCTCTCTCTCTCTCTCTCTCTGCGGCCCAGGAGAGAAAGACTGGTATGGAGGACACATTTTGAAATTAGAAGGTTTTCAATTACCATGTGCAGTCAGGACATGGGAGGGGAAAATTGCATTTCTTTTCATGGAGCGTCTGGCTGTGTACTCGCTTGTCTGTCGCTAGGGGAAAAGATAATAGATATTCATCTGGAGACCTTCTTCCCTCCTGTGCCCAGGGATAAGGGGGGGGGGGGGACACTACTCTGGAGTCTATCAGCTCCAGATTGACAAAGAAGCCTGATCCTTTGGGCCGAGAATCTGAACCAGCAAGACCTTCTGCCTCTTACTCCCTGTGCCTCATGCACCTCCCCCCTGCCTCACCCCCTGCACCTCCCCCCTGCCTCACCCCCTGCACCTCCCCCCTGCCTCACCCCCTGCACATCCCCCCTGCCTCAGCCCCCTCCCTCAGGAAACCCTGTGATTCTAAGTGATAGACTATCCTAAGGAGCTGCTCATGAGGGATTTCTTTTTACAAGAGGGTTCGTTTCTTTTTTCTTTCTTTCACATGCCCCTGAAGATTATGAGATTAGTATGGAAGCCAATTCCAAGATGTATTGCATTTTGCCTGGAAGCTCCTCGTTCAATATTTATGGGATGTTCTCTGATCCCTTGAGAAAACCTCTGTTGCACCTGGCAACCAGACGCTTCCTGATATCTTCTACATTTCAGGGAGGCTGACCAGCGTGGCTCCCCCCCTCCCCCCCCTCCCCCCCCGCCCCCCCTCCTCCCCTGAGTCCTGAGCAGGTGACATCACTTCCACCACAGGTGTTTTCCTTAGGATACTTCCTGTGTACCTGACCACACCTCTTTCATCCGGAGACCTATGCTGTGATGGAAGCTTGTGCTTGGCAATGCCACTGCCATCCTCACATCTGATTTAAGATGAATTAGAGAATACATTAGCATCTATTTACATATGTGTCTGTGCTGGTATTAGCCACATCTCCACCTTGATCAACTGCATTTGAAAAAAGGACTGATTAATTGTATTTGAAAAAAGGACTGATTAATTGTGTTGTTGACATTGTTTTCCCTCTCTCCCTCCCTTTTCCTCCCTCTCTCACTCCCCCTACCTCATTTTCTCTCTCCATCTCTCTCTCCCTCTCCCCCCCCCCCTCTATCTCCCTCCCTCCCTCCCTCCCTCAGCAGGTGGAGGTTGCCTGCTCTGGCAGGGCTGAGGCTGCAGCTGAGGCTGTGTCACTCACACAGAGCGTCTGCTCTGCCACGCTGCATCTGTCCATCTGTCAGGCCGGCCGGCCCATCAATCACAGGCAGGGCATGGAGGTGAGCCAGGCCTCCAAAGAGCTGAGAGCATCCATTAATCACTCACAGGACATGAACAACGCCTGCTAGCCTAGGCTGAGACAGAGACGACTGAGCAAGTGTCTCTGAGAGAGAGAGAGAGAGAGAGAGAGAGAGAGAGAGAGAGAGAGAGGGGTAGAAAGAAGGGGAGAGAGGGAAGGGGAAGGGGAAGGGGAGGAGAGGGGAAACGGAGAGAGAGAGAGAGAGAGAGAGCAGGAGAGAGAGAGAGAGAGAGAGAGAGAGAGAGAGAGCAGGAGAGAGAGAGAGAGAGAGAGAGAGAGGGAGAGCGAGAGGGGAAGGGGAATATGTAAGGGAAAGAGAGGTTGATGTATACATGTTTTAAATATAGAGAGAATGTGAGTATGTGCCACTACCCTTGTGCCAATTCTGTGTTTGTGCAACTTACATGACGAATAAAAAACTAATTCTGACTCAGATCTGTGTGAGATGGTGTGATATTTTACACACTAACCCAACATCTGTCTGCCAAGATATTCCACACCCAGGAGTAACGAACACCGTCTCAGAGTGAAGCCTAATTTAGCTCCGAGTGAATCTGAGAGTGACAGATTAGTGGCACCGTGTCCTGGCCAATAGCAGCCATTAGCAGTGTGGGTGTGAAGAGAGCGCTTGTGCGGTCAAAGAAATAATCTGAAAGGGGCTGATGGTCGTGGGCTGGTGTACCCTTACATAGGCCAGCACGGACGAATCGTTTAAGAAACCTGTGACCCCCATTAGCACTCAAGGCGCTATCAGCTAAGTTACCTTAATGACCAATCGCAGGGCTCGGAAGGAAATGGCATCCAGAAGCTCCTGTTGCTAATGACTGAACTGAAGCACTCTGTGGATGTCTTGAATGATCAGTGTTCAGGATGACCTCAAGCTGTGCTTTAAGAAACGCCTCGTCGTCACTGTCACAGGTTTGATTTCACGCCAGAGATCAAAATGATGACTCAGTCATCTCAGTCAAATGATGACTCAGTCAAAGAGTGTTTATTTGTTTGCATCACAGTCCTAGAAATGGAATATTCACAGAAAAGAAAAGATGTTGAACTTAAAGCAGCAGCTAGTGTGACAAGGCCAGAGATCCTCTCAGAAGGAGAAACACTTCCTACAACCTCAGCCCCCCTTCTAGACCCCTCAGCCCCCCTTCTAGACCCCCTCAGCCCCCCCTTCTAGACCCCTCAGCCCCCCTTCTAGACCCCTCAGCCCCCCTTCTAGACCCCCCTCAGCCCACCCTTCTAGACCCCTCAGCCCCCCTTCTAGACCCCTCAGCCCCCCCCTTCTAGACCCCTCAGCCCCCCTTCTAGACCCCTCAGCCCCCCCTTCTAGACCCCCTCAGCCCCCCTTCTAGACCCCCTCAGCCCCCCTTCTAGACCCCTCAGCCCCCCTTCTAGACCCCTCAGCCCCCCTTCTAGACCCCTCAGCCCCCCTTCTAGACCCCTCAGCCCCCCCCTTCTAGACCCCCTCAGCCCCCCCCCTTCTAGACCCCTCAGCCCCCCCCTTCTAGACCCCCTCAATAATGATATTGGATAGCGTCACAAAATTAAGCAAGATCCATGGAATCACAACAGTATTCATGATAAGGGGCCTGTTCTGGACATTAACAAGGTTTCATCCAGGAGGTTCTGTATTGAGTTGAACCTGAAGGTACCTGGTTAACACCACATCTTCATTCCCAGTTCAGGCCGCAGAACAAAGTAACCCATGAAGCCTCCATAAAGGAGTTCCTTCCACACACACACATCACATGTTTTAAAAAGGCGTCCTGTAGTCACATGACACCAACATGTGCGCCACCTCACGCTCTTTCTGTCCAGGAAGTGCTCCGGGTCACTCACCTGGAGAGAGGAAGTCCAGCTCTGAGGAACACAGGTGCGCTCCATGTGGTAGCCACGCCCCCTCTGGCACAGTGCGCCCTGCAGAGAGGGGCGGGGCAGTTAGGATCACCCCCCTCAAAGGGTCTTTCTTTGGCACAACAACCTTCAATAGAACTACAACTGAATGTGTCAGTTTATTGTCCAGTGAACCAATCCAGTAACTTCCTCTGTCAACTCTTCAACTCATTAACATTAGAATCCTCACCAGAGACAGGATGACACCTGGGAAATAATGGAATGGAAATTGTGTTGGTAATAAAAAGAAGAAAAACAGGTGATCAAAAGGCAGTATTAGAGGCTGTCTCTTACAGGCGACTGTATTTAAAATAAAGAAAAGTGGGTCTGCTAGATGATTCTGTTCAGTTTTTCTTGGCAGGCTTGTAAAAGCTAATTATGCTTTCAGAACACAGGGAGCATTCTTAGAAGTCAGGAAACCTTTGTTTTGGTTCCTGCATTAGTGGGGGGGGCTTCAAGGGCATGAAAGGCTTCTTAAAGGTCACAAGTGAGTGAATATGGTTATCTGTGTATGTGTGACTGTACATCTACTGATACTGTGTGTTGTCTCATTAAAGGATACTGAGGTACAGTACAGGGATAATGACATGTATGTGAGTATGCAAAAAGATGCATAATAATGTGATATGATATGAAAATGCTGCTTGCATTTAAATCAATAAGAAAACTGCACTGCTGAAGGAGAAAAGATTGTATTTTCTCGTCAACAAGACTTCTAATGACATGCAATTAAACGATAAATTGAGGTAGATAAACAAGAAAATAAACAAACCATCCAGAATAATGATTCCCCCCATAACAGTATATGAATGCTCGTTGCTGCTGTCAGTACAACTTGGCATATTACGTGGCTGATTTATCGCTTGAAGTTCCTGGCAGTGTTGAAAGTGTATGGAAATATGAGAATGATTTATTCATGATGGGAAAATATCTGTGACTTCTCCCTGGACCTGTTCACTAAGCTGGGGGGATAGTTTCTACTGTTAGGGAGAAAGTAACAAATGATAATTTGGCATATGAATAAATAATAAAAGCAAACACAGTGGTAAGCTGCAGCATAGATAAAGCCCAAAATGTCATTAACTCAGGGAGTCAGAGAGGGCAATTAATTTTGTTTATCCGTGATGTACAACTTCTACATAGTCCCACGAGGTCTACTAGTGTCACCACTATCGTATTCAGGTTATTTAAGCTTCATGCCGTTGCTTATTTGTTGAGAAGATGACTTTGCAGTGAGTCATCCCACAGTGTGAATGTGCAGGATCACGTTCTCCTTTTCTCCTGCCTGCGTTGCACTGCTGATAGGATCAATATGTGACGGTATGAAGCTAAATACATGAGTGTTCCTTCTTAAGGACAAGACTTTATCTTTGTAAGCAGCTGTTGTGCTCAGTATTGACTATGGTCTCTTCTGTGTTTCCAGCGTAGCTGTTGGCACCGGCAGAATGAACAGGCTGTTCTGCTGGAGATGGAACACACAGATCGTGCTGTAAGGGCAGAGAGGATCATGGGGGAAGCTGAGCCTTACAGACAGAAACAAAGACTGTTGATGCTTTTCACAGAAATGTTTTCACACGCACAAATCTTGTGCGATCACAGTGGAATCACATGATCAGTGACATCATCACTGTCCCCTCTCTGGCCCTGGTCCTGATCATGGAAGAGGCAGGATGTGACGTCATCACTGTCCCCACTCTGGCCCTGGTCCTGATCATGGAAGAGGCAGGAAGTGATGTCATCACTGTCCCCACTCTGGCCCTGGTCCTGATCATGGAAGAGGCAGGAAGTGACGTCATCACTGTCCCCACTCTGGCCCTGGTCCTGATCATGGAAGAGGCAGGAAGTGACGTCATCACTGTCCCCACTCTGGCCCTGGTCCTGATCATGGAAGAGGCAGGAAGTGACGTCATCACTGTCCCCACTCTGGCCCTGGTCCTGATCATGGAAGAGGCAGGAAGTGACGTCATCACTGTCCCCACTCTGGCCCTGGTCCTGATCATGGAAGAGGCAGGAAGTGATGTCATCACTGTCCCCACTCTGGCCCTGGTCCTGATCATGGAAGAGGCAGGAAGTGATGTCATCACTGTCCCCACTCTGGCCCTGGTCCTGATCATGGAAGAGGCAGGAAGTGACGTCATCACTGTCCCCACTCTGGCCCTGGTCCTGATCATGGAAGAGGCAGGAAGTGACGTCATCACTGTCCCCACTCTGGCCCTGGTCCTGATCATGGAAGAGGCAGGAAGTGATGTCATCACTGTCCCCACTCTGGCCCTGGTCCTGATCATGGAAGAGGCAGGAAGTGACGTCATCACTGTCCCCACTCTGGCCCTGGTCCTGATCATGGAAGAGGCAGGAAGTGACGTCATCACTGTCCCCACTCTGGCCCTGGTCCTGATCATGGAAGAGGCAGGATGTGACGTCATCACTGTCCCCACTCTGGCCCTGGTCCTGATCATGGAAGAGGCAGGATGTGACGTCATCACTGTCCCCACTCTGGCCCTGGTCCTGATCATGGAAGAGGCAGGAAGTGATGTCATCACTGTCCCCACTCTGGCCCTGGTCCTGATCATGGAAGAGGCAGGAAGTGACGTCATCACTGTCCCCACTCTGGCCCTGGTCCTGATCATGGAAGAGGCAGGAAGTGACGTCATCACTGTCCCCACTCTGGCCCTGGTCCTGATCATGGAAGAGGCAGGAAGTGACGTCATCACTGTCCCCACTCTGGCCCTGGTCCTGATCATGGAGGAGGCAGGAAGTGATGTCATCACTGTCCCCACTCTGGCCCTGGTCCTGATCATGGAGGAGGCAGGAAGTGATGTCATCACTGTCCCCACTCTGGCCCTGGTCCTGATCATGGAAGAGACAGGAAGTGATGTCATCACTGTCCCCACTCTGGCCCTGGTCCTGATCATGGAAGAGGCAGGTGTTCCACAGGGTTCAGGATCATTAAGCAGGTGGTCGTCTCTCTTCCGTGCTCTTCCATTGGCTGGTCCCTGCACACATGACCCAGTGGAGTCCCCAGCAGCTGAGCCAGTTGAATAGCCACTGGATGGTTTGTCATTAGCATGAGCTGATAACCCCCCTGTCAGGCATGGCTGCCAGCTGCTGCTGTCAGATCACCGAGCAAGAGGCTCCTCTCTCTCTTGGTTATTTACAAAAACACAAGCTTCCTGTGTCGAACAGAGAAAGACACAGTCACACAGGAAGTAGGCTGCTGAAGAAGAAAATGTGTATTTACCTTGCACCAAAGGATATCCAGGGTACAGTACATTTACATTTAGCAGACACTCTTATCCAGAGCAACTTACAGGAAGTACAGGGACATTCCCCCCTGAGGGAAGTAGGGTGAAGTGCCTTGCCCAAGGACACAACATCATGTAGCCACAGCCAGGAATTGAACTGATAACCTTTCAATCACTAGCCCAACACCTTAACCGCTGAGCCACACAACTCCCCAATACATATACCTCATCTAAGTTATATGGATATCAGTCAGGGTTTTTATGGTTATTGACTTGAGTATAGTGTCTGTTTGTGTTTGTGTTATGAGCACTGACACAATAACTCTTCAAAGGGATCCACACTAAATCATAATCTCTCTCTCTCTCTGTCCTTATCACTCACTCTGCCCTTTTTCACTACAGCCTTGATGTCTCATCTTCACTCAAAGTTCAACCATTCCCCACTTCTTCAGTCGGTCCATTCTTTGGGATGCCGTCCTCAGATATGTCTTATCTCCAGTGGACTAATTGTCAGCATGAAAGACTGATTTCCTTTCCCGCATGCAGCCTGGCCAGACCTCGATGAAGGGGGGGGTGTGTCCTCAGTCTGGCTCAGACTGGCCCTGAGGCTGCACACTTCATCCATTCGATCCAGCAGCTGGAGCTGGTGCAGGCCTGGATATTTAACCTGTGGGTCATATTTTCCTTTTATCACATCAAAAGAGTTGTTCAGACTTCAAAGATCTTTTTGATCTCAGGAATGGGATTTGCCAGTGATAAAGCGTTGGATTAAGGACCATGGCGGCAAAAGTCCGATCCATCAGCAGGTGGTGGAAGGTATTATTGGTTATCTAACCCACTTCAAGTCTAATCACTTGTGAAACATGATCAAGGCCAGTTTGTTACCAGCTGTCAGACAGAAGCCCTGAGGATGCAGCAGAGATGAGGATGCTAGTTTTAAACACCAGTTGGAAGCGAACGGTCTAAGTACTTTTGTCTGGAGGTCTAGAATTCCATCTGATCTGAGATGACGAGGGATGGCATCAATATGAAATGTGGTTAGGAAGGGTTTGAAAACAAAGGCATCATCCTGCACTGTAGTCTTCCAGATATACTCACTGCAGACACTCTGAGACACAGCGCCTTTTTACAGAAGTCTACAGTCTACAGCTAGCAAACTCTCTTTCATCTGGGCCCCGAGTCTTTTAGTTTTGTTTCTCAGTGTTGTCAAACCCCCCCCCCCCCCCCCCCCACCCCCCATCCCGTTCCTAAAGAGAACGTTTTGCCCAGTCCCTTATCAGATTAAAGACTTGGGAGAGTTGAAAGTCTGCTTGGTGAGGCTGAGATTCCAGATCATTCAGTTCTGCCTCGCTCAGAGGTGTGCCGCCAAAAAGGTCGCCAGTGATAAAGCCAATAACCAGCATGCAACTTCTTTGAACATTTCCAGGAGCAAGTCTTCAGACAAGTCCACAGATGTGTCACTGTTAGTGGAAAAAGGCTTCCAATTTTTTGTCTTTAACTGTCTTTAGAAGCTGCATGCTTTCTGGGCTGATGGAAGAAAGCAGCTCAGGTTTAAAGAGCTTGAACATCCTCATGTGTGCATACTGTCACATCTTTAAATGGGTCCATCACTCAAACTCAGAATCTCTTTCAATCTATCCAGTCTTCTATGTTCCTCTGTCTCTTCCTCTCCACTCCCACCTCCATCCCTCCCTCTCTTTCTCTCTCCATCCCTCTCTTTCCCTCTCTTTCTTTCTCTCTAGCTCTCTCAGTTTTCCTTTTGTTTTGACAAGAAAAACTAAATTGTGTTCCTGATCCTTCAGAGATGAAGCTCAGGTTAGCAGGTGCAGGAACTGGGAAGTGCTTTTCCTGGACTCATCCTGCGGTGGACTCATCCTCCTCACCCTCCTCATCCTCCTCACCCTCTTCATCCTCCTCACCCTCCTCATCCTCCTCACCCTCCTCATCCTCCTCACCCTCCTCATCCTCCTCATCCTCTTCATCCTCCTCACCCTCCTCACCCTCCTCATCCTCTTCATCCTCCTCAGCGGTCTCAAATGTTTTCTCCTCATTTCACAGTGTCACTCTGACTTTAGAGGAAAAGGCCGTCACACACAACAAAGCAACTCTGTCGTCTGCCTTTACTTCTCTCTTTCTGCATCTTTCTGAAGTCTAGTTACCCTGGAGTTGATGACAAGCGTGACAAGTCCAGCAGTCAGTGTCTGCAGAGGAGAGGCAGCTTTAAAACCTTAGAGACATTCACTTTATCATGCCTTCCACGATGGATGTTATTTGTTACTGGTTCTTATGAGCTGGATGTAAACAAGCCACAATAACTAACTAAATGTTAAACTACAATTACAGCTGCCGAAGATGATGATGACGGAGGATGAGTGTGAGAAGTGACGAGCGCTCGCTGCCTAATGAACACTCACTGTGACAAATGAGCATGTGAGGGGTCCCCCCCCCCCCCCACACTGCTGAAACCTGCCAGTGAAGGGGGGGTTCTGGGAGCGCTGCTGAGAGAGTTGGGTGACCCCGTTAACGACTGCCTCTCCACAACTCAGGAGACGCTGTTAGGTCAAAAGAGGGAGAACAAATGAGACATCACTGCCTGATGCAAAGGAAGCCACAGGAATGATGGGTAATTTTGAATAATGATGCTAATTTAGCGAACAGCCGCCACTGTAAATCTGACAGGGAAGGAGTGTACAGTGATGGAGGATAATTGGTGTATGAATGTGTGTATGTATATTTAAATGGATGATTTCAGATAACAAAGCCCTGGTTTGTGGATGTGGACAGGGATGATTTACCATGTTCCCAGTCCAGCAGAGGCACTGCTGCATCACACTGACCCTTCAGTAGGCTGGTTCACTCTCGGTGTGAAGGAGAGACTCCGCAGGTCCTTCCTTCAAGCTGCTGTCAGACTGTTAATCACTAAATACTGCTGTCCATAGCCACTATCATGTGCTGCACCATTACCATTATTATTATTATTATTATAACTATTACCATCACTACCTCACCACCGCGCAGTATTACTTTTTATTGTATTAACTTTTATTACTTACCTCACTCACGTGCAATACTCATGTTATACTCATATTCTGTACTCAGTGCAATATTTCTACTTGCTTACTTTTTCGCAATACTGTAATTCTGTAACTCCTCAAGTGCAATAACTGCCTACATGTCTACTTAACTTACTTATTTCTTTTGTAATACTGTAATTCTGTAATTCTCCTCAAGTGCAATAACTGTCTATATGTCTATATGTCTACTCAACTTACTTATTTTTTATACTGGACTACTTAACTGGACTACTTAAATTACTTATTTTCTTATTTTTTATATCAGACTTTATCGTGCCCGCCTATTGCTATTGTTATGTTATTGTCATTATTGTTATATTACCCTGCAACTCTGTGTGCTGTACTTTACCCTGCTGCTGTTGTGAACTGCCATTTCCACCCCTGGAGGACAAATAAAGGTTCATCTAATCTAATCTAATCTGATCCAGGTGGTTTGAGTCAATGTTGTCTTTGTTGAAGCTTCATCTCTGTCAGCAGTGACAGCGCTGCACAGCACCTGCTTCTTCTCTTCTTCTCTGTCAGCAGTGACAGCGCTGCACAGCACCTGCTTCTTCTCTTCATCTCTTTCAGCAGTGACAGCGCTGCACAGCACCTGCTTCTTCTCTTCATCTCTTTCAGCAGTGACAGCGCTGCACAGCACCTGCTTCTTCTCTTCATCTCTTTCAGCAGTGACAGCGCTGCACAGCACCTGCTTCTTCTCTTCATCTCCCACAGACCACACTAAGGAAGCTTGACGTTGGTCCATGTTCCTCCGGCGCTCCTTGTTTGCGATGCACGTTCAGCTATGTAGAGGAGAGAACCCAGGGGAGCTCTGCTGATAAGTGCTCCCTAAACACCCTCCATCTGGGCCCCAGAGAGCAGGATGGAGTGCTGTCCTCCACAGCAGCCAGAGGGACAGTAACAGCTGTGCTTTACTCCACCCCCCCCACCCCCTCTCCACCCCGCTCATCTCTTCTTTTCTGCATCAACTCTCTCCCTCTCTCGACTCTCTTTCCTGCTCATCACAGCCCTTCACAGTCATGTAATCAGAGACGGTCATCAAAGAGAACTCACCCACTAATTGCACGTTTGGAGAATTCTAAAGGGCTCTCTTAATTAAAGCCCTTGGAGAGCGTGGAGGAGACAGAACTGCCTAAAACATGGTGGAGATGTTACTGAAGAGGGTCAAGCTGGAGCAGCACTGACAGGCTGCATTACCCAGCTCACACAACGACTGCTTAGTGTTTCCTGTTGCTTGAAAAGTATAGACACAAGCATAGACCAAAATAACACTAACTAAATGTGACAACTGTTTGGACACATGCTTGTTAGTGACTGAAAAAAAAAACAGTATTAACAGAGTTTTAATTCAGCAAAGATGTGAGTGGTCCATGACCCAGTGTTGTGTCTTGTGTGCTTGTGTGTGAAGTTTGACCAAGAGGAGCAGAAGTTTTGCAACAAGTGTTCAAGCAAAAGACAAAAACTTTAAAGAAAGGAAACTTGAAAAATGTTGCTGTTGAAAGAAGCGACTGGTTCAAGCAGTTGTGGAGATGGCTCCATGTGCAGAAGAAAAACTCAGGCTTCAGCTGTGGCCAATCACTCTCTCACATCCCACTCATTCTTTCACTGTCAAATCAAGAATGAAGTTACACCTCAAAACTTTGAAATTACACCAAACTGGATACACACTGTGTATATTTTCTGTGTATATTTTTCCTTCCATCTCTGTGTATTGTCCCTAGTTGAAACCCTAATGGAGTGGTTTGTCTTCACGGCCATCTTTTGAAACATATTAAGGCATTTCAACATGTTCAGATGTTGTTGAGAAACATTTATGAAATCTGGAAAAATACTTTTCCAAACCAAGGAGAAAGCCATGTACAGAATACTGTACCTGAGGCCCAAGCAAGTCCCAGAGATTTGTCATCCACTTTCACTATCTCTCTCTTCATTTACTTCTCAAGTGGCTTCCTGCAAAGCTTCCTAAGTTGAAATGACCTATATAGGGCAATGTGCTTGTGTACGGTTTCCTCATTTGCTAACTGAGTCTATCTTAGCCTTTTCCCTTGAACTTGGGGTGCCTCTGTGGCTTCGTCTCCCCAGTGGTAAAACAGGGATTACATAACAGCTGGATACCTCTGCTTGCATTCAACATCAGCCCCTCTGTACAACCTGAGGTCTGTGAAGAAACTGAGGACAGAGTCATGGAGGGAGGGAGGGAGGGAGGGAGGGAGGGAGGGAGGGAGGGAGGGAGAAAGGGAGGCAGGGGGATGGAGAGAGAGGGAGGGAGGCAGGGGGATGGAGAGAGGGAGGGAGGGAGGCAAGGGGATAGAGAGAGAAGAAGGGAGGGAGGCAGGGGGATGGAGAGAGAGGGAGGGAAGGAGGCAGGGGGATGGAGAGAGGGAAGAAGGGAGGGAGGCAGGGGGATGGAGAGAGGGAAGAAGGGAGGGAGGCAAGGGGATGGAGAGAGAGGAAGGGAGGGAGGAAGGGGGATGGAGAGAGAGGAAGGGAGGGAGGCAGGGGGATGGAGAGACAGAGGGAGAGCAGTAAAGGGCAGAAGAGAGAGCTAATATGGAGGAAAGGAGGTAGGGAGAGACATAGATGAGCAAGAGAGGGAGATGGATTAAGATAGAGGCAGATGAAGGCTAGTGTGAGTTAGTCTGCAGCAACACTGCTCAGCATCTTATGTAGCTGGGTTCATTTCCTCCACAATCCTTCCTTTAGAAACCATCCTATAAAATACCCATTTCCTGTAACACTGGGCACATTTAATTCCAAGTGTGGACAACTGTCAACAATCACATTGATTAATGGTGTGTAGGCGGTAGACGAGTCATTACCATGGCGACCCAGTCTCTAATGTTTTCATTTGCGCTTGTTATTAATGATTCGGTACTCTGGTTAATTAGAAAACGTGAAACGACTGCGTCTCAGAGAGCTTGTCAGGATAAATGAGAGAGTATTATAGCTGTCAGAACACAGGAAAACACACTTTCCTCAGAGACTTGTTGCAGTCTGATGAATAAATAATGAGTGTGTACGTCTCTGAGGTCCTCAGTGCTCTGTGCTCATGCGCTTGTTCCAGGGATTCAGTACGTTCTCTGCTGGGCCTCACGTTGTCGTGGAGACTTGTTGTTTGGAATGTTAAACTAATAGCTTTGCTATCGGTTTTTCCAATCTCATCATTGAATTATTTAGCCCTTTTTTCCTCATTGATTCTGAGGCTGTCATACCACGGTTCACAGAGGGGGGGGGGCAGTGTTTCTTAGACATGATGAGAGGTCATGATGAGAGGTCATGATGAGAGGTCATGATGAGAGGTCACGATGAGAGGTCACGATGAGAGGTCATGATGAGAGGTCACGATGAGAGGTCACGATGAGAGGTCACGATGAGAGGTCACGATGAGAGGTCACGATGAGAGGTCACGATGAGAGGTCACGATGAGAGGTCGCTCCCTTGCTCCATCATAACCCTTAAACGTGGTGATGAAAAACACCAGCATGTCCACCAGGTATGTTTCCTCATCGCTCAGCGAGTCAGCGTGGTGATGTTGAGCTGCTGGAAGCTCCTGCTGGAAGTCTTGCTTTGTGAACAGATGTGCAGCTTGTGGAGGCTGGAGGCTGGAGGCTGTGTGAAGGCACTGGAGCCTTCCATGTGGGGCAGGCAGCAAATTTAACTTCCAGCTCCACCGCCTGAGGAGAAATATTGTTGGTGAAGAAGCCTTGTGATTGGACGGCGTCCCAGTTTAAGAGCTGCGACATGACTCATGACTCACTTATCATGTGGAGCTAGTTTGATTCCACAGAGCTAGTTTGATTCCACAGAGCTAGTTTGATTCCACAGAGCTAGTTTGATTCCACAGAGCTAGTTTGATTCCAGAGAGCTAGTTTGATTCCACAGAGCTAGTTTGATTCCAGAGAGCTAGTTTGATTCCACAGAGCTAGTTTGATTCCACAGAGCTAGTTTGATTCCAGAGAGCTAGTTTGATTCCACAGAGCTAGTTTGATTCCACAGAGCTAGTTTGATTCCACAGAGCTAGTTTGATTCCACAGAGCTAGTTTGATTCCAGAGAGTTAGTTTGATTCCACAGAGCTAGTTTGATTCCAGAGAGCTAGTTTGATTCCACAGAGCTAGTTTGATTCCAGAGAGCTAGTTTGATTCCACAGAGCTAGTTTGATTCCAGAGAGTTAGTTTGATTCCACAGAGCTAGTTTGATTCCAGAGAGCTAGTTTGATTCCACAGAGCTAGTTTGATTCCAGAGAGCTAGTTTGATTCCACAGAGCTAGTTTGATTCCACAGAGCTAGTTTGATTCCAGAGAGCTAGTTTGATTCCACAGAGCTAGTTTGATTCCAGAGAGCTAGTTTGATTCCACAGAGCTAGTTTGATTCCACAGAGCTAGTTTGATTCCAGAGAGTTAGTTTGATTCCACAGAGCTAGTTTGATTCCAGAGAGCTAGTTTGATTCCACAGAGCTAGTTTGATTCCAGAGAGCTAGTTTGATTCCACAGAGCTAGTTTGATTCCAGAGAGTTAGTTTGATTCCACAGAGCTAGTTTGATTCCAGAGAGCTAGTTTGATTCCACAGAGCTAGTTTGATTCCAGAGAACTAGTTTGATTCCACAGAGCTAGTTTGATTCCACAGAGCTAGTTTGATTCCAGAGAGCTAGTTTGATTCCACAGAGCTAGTTTGATTCCAGAGAGCTAGTTTGATTCCACAGAGCTAGTTTGATTCCACAGAGCTAGTTTGATTCCAGAGAGTTAGTTTGATTCCACAGAGCTAGTTTGATTCCAGAGAGCTAGTTTGATTCCACAGAGCTAGTTTGATTCCAGAGAGCTAGTTTGATTCCACAGAGCTAGTTTGATTCCACAGAGCTAGTTTGATTCCAGAGAGCTAGTTTGATTCCACAGAGCTAGTTTGATTCCAGAGAGCTAGTTTGATTCCACAGAGCTAGTTTGATTCCAGAGAGTTAGTTTGATTCCAGAGAGCTAGTTTGATTCCAGAGAGCTAGTTTGATTCCAGAGAGTTAGTTTGATTCCAGAGAGCTAGTTTGATTCCACAGAGCTAGTTGGATTCCACAGAGCTAGTTGGATTCCACAGAGCTAGTTTGATTCCAGAGAGCTAGTTTGATTCCACAGGGCTAGTTTGATTCCACAGAGCTAGTTGGATTCCACAGAGCTAGTTGGATTCCACAGAGCTAGTTTGATTCCACAGAGCTAGTTTGATTCAACAGACCTAGTTTGATTCCACAGAGCTAGTTTGATTCCACAGAGCTAGTTTGATTCCACAGAGCTAGTTTGATTCCACAGAGCTATCTTGATGTCTCACAGTGTTTTTGACCCATGTGTCCTCCAGTCTCAACCACTCTCTCTTTAGTTCCAATACAACTGCTTCACTCAGTCAGGGCAGTAAACTGAAAGTTTTAACAAATTGTCAGAGACAGTGAACACCCCCAGTCCTCTCATGTCTTTATATCTCTCTCTCTCCTTCTCTCTCTCCTCTCTCTCTTTGTCTCTGATGGAGAGAGAAACTCCTCACCTCTTTCTTCCTTGCTATGTCCCTCTCTCCCTTACCTGTTTCATCACTCTCTCCCCCCTGGCCATCCTCCCTCCCCTTCTCTCCTCTCATCCTTCTCCCCCCTGTCCTCATTCCTCCCTCCCTCTCTCCGTGTGTGTGTGTGTGTCTCCCTGGACTTGTCCCCTGCCCCCTGATGTGTGTGAGTGTAATGGAGATGGATGGAGGTTGCTGCTGGATCATGGTGCAGCAGACAGGCTCCTCCCTGCAGCTCGTCCACCAGCCTCCATCAGTTCTCCTCTGATAGCTGTCAACGCGGAGCCTGTGGTCCAGCCCAGCACGCCCAGGTGTGTGTGTGTGTGTGTGTGTGTGTGTGTGAGTACGGTAGCGTGGTCACGAAAGGTAGCTGGGAAGCCAGCAACACGACGTGCACGCGTGTCATCGTGCACACGGTCACCTGTGACACAGCCTGTTTACCTGTGCCCTGTCCACTGTGCTGAGGGTGTTTACCTGTGCCCTGTCCACTGTGCTGAGGGTGTTTACCTGTGCCCTGTCCACTGTGCTGGCTGTGCTGAGGGAGGAGCAGCTGTGTTGCTGCTGTCATGATGCTGCAGGATCCGTCCTCTCTGGCCTCTGGCTCCTGCTGCACTAACCACTGTTCACTGAGGTGGACGTGGTCTCCTGCTCTGCACTAACCACTGTTCACTGAGGTGGACGTGGTCTCCTGCTCTGCACTAACCACTGTTCACTGAGGTGGACGTGGTCTCCTGCTGCATTCAGCCGGGGGGGGGGGGGGGGGGGGTGTTAGGAGGGTTTACTGAGCTGGAGGGAAATGAGACTCAGAAGAAGCAGTTCTGGATCCAAACCAGGTGCTGGTTAGAACCAGTTAGACCTGTTAGACTTCCATTCTTGTGCTAAATGCACTGCACATGTTATGTATTGATTGATTATCTGAGTGTTTGAATGGAAACGCTCCCATTTCACCAGCATTGCAGATTGGATCAGAACAATAGACATGAATGTTCCAAGCACTTACGGGTCTGTGAAAACTGTAAGATGACTCAGAGATAATAATACATATTGTGATGAGAAGCTTTGTGAATAGGGAGCCAGAGTCATAATATGCTTTGAATACTTCAGCTCTGCAGACACAATAACTACAATGTAGAAAATAGGGCAGAAGAAGAGCACAGAAATATGTTATGACAGATCGTAGCAGCAGAGGGACCACATACAGATGGAGGAGGGGAGGGAGGGGGATAGATGGAGAGGGAGAGAGAGACAGGGAGAGGGAGAGAGAGAGATAGAGAAAGATAGAGGGTGAGAGACATAGACAGAGAGAGAGGGACATAGAGACAGGCAGAGGGAGAGAGAGAGATGAAGAGAGACAGATAGAGAGAGAGAGAGAGAGATGGGCCTTCACTAAGTTATTAGACCAGAGATCTCACAGGAATGAGACACAGACCAATAAAAACACTGTCTTGTTTCTGAGATTGTGCTTGTGTGGAGGATGCTGACAGACTGCCTCTTGCTCTGAGATTCCCCTCCCCCATACCCCTGCCCCACCCCCCTCCCCTCCTCCCCCATCCTCCAAATTTCATCTCCATTCCTGCCACAATCTTGTGTTTCTGCAGCAATATTCTAGGGTCTGGGTTCATCACACCCAGACACTCTACCCAGATAGGTCCTGCAGGATTTGGGGCAGCCACACATCTCTTGAAAACCAGAGCGATTGGAAATGACTAGAATGAGAGTGGACAGCAATATAAACACAGACGATCTCCTGAGGGACGACACAAACACAAGCTTTTAGAGCTGGGCTCTGGCCACATGGCTGAGAGATGTTAGACATTACTACCCCGCCACAAATACTGGGTCACATTAAGACACTGTGTTAAGACACAGCAGAGACACAGTGATGAGCCAAGACTAAGAACAGCCATGAGGATGAGCCTGTGAGAGGGAGAGAGAGCTCAGTACAGGAGGATCTGGAGCGTGGACAGAACAATGACAACACAGCAAGACCTGCAGATTACATCGCTCTTTAAACCTGCTGCGGACAAACACACCCCCGCACTTCTCTCAAGGGCCAACGTAGCGTATGAACGGATCCAATGGGCGAATTAATTCAGTTGGAAACCCTGAATAATGGCATCATTTGCTAGCGAGTGAGAATCTGCCAAGGAGGATCAATGTAGCCAGAACAAGGAAGCCATGGAAACAGCCCTGGCAGAAGAGAGCAGTGCTGTGGTCATGGTTTAACCTGACCTGGAAAACTCAATCATTTATCAATTCAACATGGGTCAACATGACTGGGATCTAACCGTTGTCATATTTGCAATGTTATATATATTATAATATAACATATATTACATTAATTGAGGATTTTATCAGGCTGTTACAAACATGCTGTTACACAATTTCAGGTAGGTTTCAATTGTGTAGGCAGATTGTTGATGTATACACATTCCAAAGATGAAAGATGAAGATAAGCAGATGAATGCTTTGAACAAATGTTCCTTTAAGACAAATAATCTGATGCAAGTTTATCGTTTTGTTATCAGAGTGACAGTTTGATGAAGGCTTGTCAGGTTTCGATAAGAGAGTTTCAACTTGACCCAGATGTGAGTAGTTCATGTTGTGTTGTGTCCTGTGTGTTTGTGTATGAAGTTTTAGAAAGATGAGCTGCAGGTTTGCAAAAAGTGTTGAAGCAAAAGACAAACACTGTTAAAACATTTACATTTATTCATTTAACACTGTTATTGTAAAGCGACTTCCAAGAGAGAGCTTTACAAAAGAGCATCAGTCACTGAGCATAACAACGTGACAGACCCCAAACATAGCAGGCTAATAGATTAAGAAACATACATCCTGAGAAACCAAACAAGTGCCAAAGGGAGGAACTATAAGAGCATTCAGCCGAACAAGTTACAATTATAAGACATGAATCGTCAACAGGCAATAGTGGACCTTTAGGAAAGCAAGTAACAATAACAATGCAGCTGACTGTGAGAAGGAAACATTCAGCACAGGTTTGGACCGGATAAAAATGGCAACCGGTCCCCCAGTAGGAGTCATCATGACCCAGGAGGACAGGCTACCTTCAGGTCCCCCAGTAGGAGTCATCATGACCCTGGAGGACAGGCTACCTTCAGGTCCCCCAGTAGGAGTCGTCATGACCCTGGAGGACAGGATACCTTCAGGTCCAGCAATCGCATTAGTGTCACTGGTGTGACTGCTGATGGTTCATTTCTGTCCAGGCGTCTCTTAGCAGGGGGATACATAGCTGACACACAGATACCAGTTGCCATGACGCAGGGGGAGATGGTTGCAGGTACTAATTTGAGGATGTTAAACCAGAATACCCATGATGCCTGTGACGTGTGTCATGGTCATTAAACTGAGGATGGTGTTGTCAGCTGTGAGTCTCCACAGCACAGCAGGTGGAAGCAGCACGGACATGGACCTTGACAAAATGACCTTCCACACCTGTTCATGTTGTTCACTACGCTGTTCATGTTGTTCACTAGCTGTTCATGTTGTTCACTACGCTGTTCATGTTGTTCACTACGCTGTTCATGTTGTTCACTAGCTGTTCATGTTGTTCACTACGCTGTTCATGTTGTTCACTAGCTGTTCATGTTGTTCACTAGCTGTTCATGTTGTTCACTACGCTGTTCATGTTGTTCACTACGCTGTTCATGTTGTTCACTAGCTGTTCATGTTGTTCACTACGCTGTTCATGTTGTTCACTAGCTGTTCATGTTGTTCACTAGCTGTTCATGTTGTTCACTACGCTGTTCATGTTGTTCACTACGCTGTTCATGTTGTTCACTAGCTGTTCATGTTGTTCACTACGCTGTTCATGTTGTTCACTAGCTGTTCATGTTGTTCGCTACGCTGTTCATGTTGTTCACTAGCTGTTCATGTTGTTCACTACGCTGTTCATGTTGTTCACTACGCTGTTCATGCTGTTCACTACGCTGTTCATGTTGTTCACTAGCTGTTCATGTTGTTCACTAGCTGTTCATGTTGTTCGCTACGCTGTTCATGTTGTTCACTACGCTGTTCATGTTGTTCACTACGCTGTTCATGTTGTTCACTACGCTGTTCATGTTGTTCACTACGCTGTTCATGTTGTTCACTACGCTGTTCATGTTGTTCACTAGCTGTTCATGTTGTTCACTAGCTGTTCATGTTGTTCACTACGCTGTTCATGTTGTTCACTACGCTGTTCATGCTGTTCACTAGCTGTTCATGTTGTTCACTACGCTGTTCATGTTGTTCACTACGCTGTTCATGTTGTTCACTACGCTGTTCATGTTGTTCACTAGCTGTTCATGTTGTTCACTATGCTGTTCATGCTGTTCACTACGCTGTTCATGTTGTTCACTAGCTGTTCATGTTGTTCACTACGCTGTTCATGTTGTTCACTAGCTGTTCATGTTGTTCACTAGCTGTTCATGCTGTTCACTAGCTGTTCATGTTGTTCACTACGCTGTTCATGTTGTTCACTACGCTGTTCATGTTGTTCACTAGCTGTTCATGTTGTTCACTACGCTGTTCATGTTGTTCACTACGCTGTTCATGTTGTTCACTAGCTGTTCATGTTGTTCACTATGCTGTTCATGCTGTTCACTACGCTGTTCATGCTGTTCACTACGCTGTTCATGTTGTTCACTACGCTGTTCATGTTGTTCGCTACGCTGTTCATGTTGTTCACTACGCTGTTCATGTTGTTCACTACGCTGTTCATGTTGTTCACTACGCTGTTCATGTTGTTCGCTACGCTGTTCATGTTGTTCGCTACGCTGTTCATGTTGTTCGCTACGCTGTTCATGTTGTTCTCTATGCTGTTCATGTTGTTCACTAGCTGTTCATGTTGTTCACTACGCTGTTCATGTTGTTCACTATGCTGTTGTTCGTAACGTATCTTAATGTTGTTATGCTGCATGAAAAAATGCTTGGAAAAAGGTTTCATAGTTACTGTAAAAGTGAAACACCAACAGTTAAATCATGCAGCTGATGCCATCGCAGACACTTCACGAGCCCTAAAAATGACACTATTACCAAAGCCACGTTTTCAATCCCAAATGTAGAAAGACGAGGGTCCTTAAGATGCATATCTCATCCACCACTAGTAAGACAGCAAGTCTTGCCTCTGCTGCTGAATGAACTCCTGAAGGTGAAAGGGCAGCAGGTTGTGTTGTTGTGGCTGGGATTGACAGCTATGCTGGAGAAAGTGACAGTACTTCATAAAAGTACATCATAAAATTGCAACAATCGAAAGAAACGTTTGCAACCTTTCGTTATTTTTCCTCTGCGGCACAGAATTGCATCTGGAATACGAAAGAGAGCATGAAAGAAAGAAGTAAACAAAAGGATGTACTCTGGAGAATTAGAGTTCAGATACTTTCTAATATGTAGAAGTTAATCCACACCTATTTTTAATGTTGTCGACAGCTTGGGGAGTTAAACTGTTTACGAATACATAATCAAATATGGGCAGTAATGAGAAACAGCAGCATTGTCCTACAGCAGCATCACGGTTTACTAAAAGAAAATGACATTAGCCTATAGCGCCATATCATATTTCAGCAGAGGCAAGACTGCAGCCATGCTTGTGTTTTCAAAGGTGGAAAACAATTATTTGTTGTTGTAATAATATTATAAACCAGGATCCTTGTGATGAATCCTCCCTTGGTTCCTGCTTCACATTACTTTCCCTCTGTCAGACAGTGCACTGATTCTCTAGAGATTAAATACATTGCGTACAGTCTAGGAATATTTTAACCCCAGAACTATTATGCTGCACATTCTGTCCACATTGGCTTCATCAGGGAGCTTTCATTCATCATTCACTGGGCTTTATCCCCCCCCCACCCTCCTCCTGCCAAAGTAAGACTCATCTTCAGGCATTTTTGTCTAATCGCCCCCCCAGTGGCTCTCTGTTCCAGCGCCCTCCATCCAGACCCAAGGTCCCCAGATTTAAGTAGTCCTGGGATTTCGGTCCCCCACTCAGAGCTTGGAGGTGACCTTGGAGGGAGAAATCTGCCCACAGGGGAGAGTGAGTGTGGCGTCTGTCTCCTGGGGCGGTCTTTCTGAGCCCGAGGGTTATCAGGAGTGCAGCTGGAGGAGGGGGGGGGGGGGGTGCTGCAGGGGACACCGTCTCTCTGACACTTCCCCCCACCTATGACATCAGCGTGCCAAGATGGCTCCTCTGAATTTAAAGCCAGAGAACACTGGAGACAGTTTCGCAAAAAAGAAAACCCATCAGATAGATGGAATTCAGATAGACAGAATTCAGATAGACAGAATTCCAATAGACAGAATTCAGATAGACGGGTTAGACGAGCCTTTGCCTGGGAGAAGGAGCTTGGCTTTTATTTTTGATTTGAAAAGCTTGAGAGGACACTGATTGGGCAAAGACAGACGGAACGTGTTTTTATTGGACAATGATGAACAACTCGGAGCGGTGAAAAGGCAGGCTGAGTGTCTGGAGCAGGAGAGGAGCAGCCCGACACTTCCCTGTCAGCCTGTCAGGACTGATGCACATGCTCATAGCTCACTCTCTCTCTCTCTCTCTCTCTCTCTCTCTCTCCCTCTCTCTCTTTTTCTCTCTCTCTCTCTCTCTCTCTCTCCCTCTCTCTCTCCCTTCTCTCTCTCTCTCTCTCTCTCCCTCTCTCTCTCAGTGTCTCTCTCTCTCTCCCCTCTCTCTCTCTCTCTCTCTCTCCCTCTCTCTCTCTCTCTCTCTCTCTCTCCCTCTCTCTTTCCCTTCTCTCTCTCTCTCTCTCTCTCCCTCTTTCTCTCTCTCTCTCTCTCTCTCTCTCTCCCTCTTTCTCTCTCTCTCTCCCTCTCTCTCTCTCTCTCTCTCTCCCCTCTCTCTCTCTCTCTCTCTCTCCCTCTCTCTCTCTCTCTCTCTCTCTCTCCCTCTCTCTCTCCCTCTCTCTCTCTCTCTCTCCCTCTCTCTCCCTCTCTCTCTCTCTCTCTCTCTCTCTCTCCCTCTCTCTCCCTCTCTCTCTCTCTCTCTCTCTCTCTCACCATGCAGACCTAGCGCCCCACCCTCCTCCTTCCCCTCTTCCCCCCTCCAGTGAACCGGAATGTTCCGTGTGCACACCTGTCGCATCCCATCCTCCCCGGGCCAACAGACACATCTGACTGGAGGTTGGGGTGTCAAGGCGTCCATGTTGCTGTTGACACTCTGCGGGTTCTCCTGTCTACAGGGAGGCGTTTCCATGGAGGTTCTCCTGGTTGTCTGCCCGTTTCCAAGGCACCAGGGTCATCCTTATCCCCAACTAACCGAGGGGACACGTTGAGATGAGGCCCCTGATCAGCTTACGACAAGAAGGAGTCAGTGTTTGGAAGATGGCTGGTTTGTCTACACTCAGCAGAAAAACGGACACGTAGCGAATCAGTGTTCAGGCTTAAGCAGGTTTTCAATGTTTGAAGATTTGTCCGAGCATTTTCTGTTGAAAGTCCTGTTAGTTCAGTCCAACAACGCTGACAGAGGGCAGCTGACTGTCCACCAACACAAACTGACCCCAGCTTACTGCAATGACGACTGACGGCAGTGAAAAGCAACAGGGAATCTGCAGCTGGTTTGATCTCAGGGTGACCCTGAACCTGAAGATCCCAGCTTTCAGTTCCACCACTCTGGGAAGACTAGGCATGTGCTCCCTGAAACGCCAGCAGCCTTCCACTGACTTTCATCAAACTGAATTTGACAGTAATGCTAATGAGGAAAAGTCCTTCTAGATGTCCTGATTGTAATGGAATCACACTGGTTCACACTGAGCCAAGACTACAGGTTACTCACACTTTATTTCTGTCTGAGCTCTCTACCTCCATTCCTCCAAAGATCTCCACTCTGGTCACACTTGAGCTGAAGAACTCACCTCAGGGTGATGTCATACAGTAAGAATAGCAGAAGCTGAAGAACTCACCTCAGGGTGATGTCATACAGTAAGAATAGCAGAAGCTGAAGAACTCACCTCAGGGTGATGTCATACAGTAAGAATAGCAGAAGCTGAAGAACTCACCTCAGGGTGATGTCATACAGTAAGAATAGCAGAAGCTGAAGAACTCACCTCAGGGTGATGTCATACAGTAAGAATAGCAGAAGCTGAAGAACTCACCTCAGGGTGATGTCATACAGTAAGAATAGCAGAAGCTGAAGAACTCACCTCAGGGTGATGTCATACAGTAAGAATAGCAGAAGCTGAAGAACTCACCTCAGGGTGATGTCATACAGTAAGAATAGCAGAAGCTGAAGAACTCACCTCAGGGTGATGTCATACAGTGAGAATAGCAGAAGAACAGAACTCCCATTTCATCGCACCTTGGAAGGTTTTTACATGGTGAATGATTTATTTAGCGCTACCTGGCAAGGATGTGGTCTGATGTAGAGGGATGCATGTAGATAGAGCTGCCATGTTAGAGGCCTCAGGCTGTGTTAGAAGAGGAGGAATCCCTCCATCTTGTTCCTCTTTACAGAACAACACTGAGATAGAACACTGGTTAGCTTCAGTAGAGGGAACTTGTAAGTCAGCTGGATTCTGTCTGATGTCACCTGATCTGTTTTACCATCATGAGATACTTTTTAAAGATCCTGGAACTCAGCCAAGTTTAAAGACCTCCGTCACTTTTTTTTTTATTGGGTTCATGTTTTGATTCCCGATGACATCTGTGCAGAAAGCGTTCCTAACATGGTCCTGATCATGGTGGATTACTGCTGTCCTCCTGGATTATCTGTAGTCATGGGACTGACATGGGAACGTCTGCCTCTCAGGGAATACACCACATCAGGACCGCAGATTCCCTTGGAGGGAGTCAGGAAGCAGCCCATGGTATCAATCTAAATTTACAGCGAGCCATGTAGTCAACGGTACGTCAGGGAGCCTTTATGAGGGAACAAGACTCTGATGGAGAGCTGAGGCTGGGGTCTGGGGTGCTGCAGGGGGCTGCTGGGGGGCTGCAGGGGGCTGGGGGGCTACAGGGGGCTGGGGGCTGCAGGGGGCTGGGGGGCTGCAGGGGGGTGGGGGGCTGCAGGGGGCTGGGGGCTGGGGAGCTGGGGGGCTGCAGGGGGCTGGGGGCTGCAGGGGGCTGGGGGGCTGCAGGGGGCTGCAGGGGGCTGGGGGGCTGCAGGGGGCTGCAGGGGGCTGGGGAGCTGCAGGGGGCTGGGGGGCTGCAGGGGGCTGCAGGGGGCTGCAGGGGGCTGCAGGGGGCTGGGGGGCTGGAGGGCTGGAGGGGGCTGGGGGCTGGTGTTGAGATGAGGTGGACCACCTGAACACACCCAGAGGGATGGAGGCCTCCTAAACACGACACCTGAGCTCCATAATAGGCCATCAAGGAGAAGACAGCTGGGGCCCTGGTCCTGAGGGAGGATCTGGGATCAGCCTCTAACTATCAGAGCCTAATGCTGACCACCATGCCCAGACTGGACTGGGCTTCACATCCCTGTACCGTCGACACCCAAGGAAGCAAGTCGGTTTTGGAATGAAGTTATTCAAGTTTCCTTTTTTTGGGAATGCGAGTAACGGAGGGTTGGAACAGATGAAAGGGGTTCCACTGTTAGAGTTTCTACTGAGAGAGAGAGGCTGACCTCCCACCACGCCACCAGAGACACACCGACAACTCAGATTTGAACTTGTTACTTTCTGAATATTTCATCCTCTTGCTTGAGTGTGACTGCTGTTTCACTAATGCAAGCAGAGGTAGTTGAGTATCAAGTGATGAGATTAGGTCTCCTGCTGATTCCAAGCAGAGAAAATCCTTCAACATTTTAGCGAGACAGGAGCCACGAGTTTGTCTTTCCTGCTCTCAGTAAGAGAACATGAATTAAACATACAACAAACACAGATGAGCGTCATTTTAGTTTTTTTGGTTCCGTAGATTGAGATGAGTCTTATGTAAGATAAACTGAATAAATTAAAATATATGAGCTCATTTCTGATATAATTTACTGTGGTACATATGCTACTTACTGTAGAAGTAAAAGTACATATTCAGAAGTAGAAGTAATGTAGAAAAACATATGCTACTTACTGTAGACGCTTTGGATGAAAGTGTCTGCTAAATGAATAAATGTAAATGTAGAAGTGTTGAGCATGTGCTATATGCTGAGTTTGTGCTTATACTGCTATATAGGATTGTGAAAGAATTACTTGTATTAAGATGGCGTTTCTAGGGAAATCATTATTATGATAATGATGAAATGATGAAAGATTAAATCCAGCTTTTCGTCTTTTCGAAACAATTACATCCTAAATCACTTTGTAAAGGTCAATGACTGTGCTGCCCCTTTCTGTAAAGATATTGCCCACTTTGTATTTTTTCATCTTTATTGAAGCTGCATACATGTTCTGTGTTTACTCCATCCTGCCAAAGTAAATTCTGTGTTTGTGTAACTTGCATGGTGAATAAAAACCAATTCTGATTCTAATTCAACCATGAGGTCTAAATCAAGCCAATTCAAAGTGATTTTCATTCAATAAATCATGAGAAGAGGGTTTCTTACAAAGGTCTCTCACAACGTCTTCGATGTCGTCGTGAGCTCAACCAATCACAAGTCCCTTCGTTTATGTGGAGCTGAGCTCTTCCTTAGCCCCCCCCCCCCCCCCCCCCCCCCCCCCAGGTCAGTTCAGACAGGAACCGCTCTGACAGGGATCTGAATGGGACTTGGTTCCTCCCTCATCAAGTCTAGAACTGACCCCCTTCCCTGCTCTCTGCTGGAGGCTGGATTCCTCATTTCTGACACTGATCCTCCTGGAGGTGGGGGACCTGGGGGGGGACATGGGGGACCTGGAGGGGGACATGGGGAACCTGGAGGGGGACATGGGGACCTGGAGGGGGACATGGGGAACCTGGAGGGGGACACTGGAGGGGGACATGGGGGACCTGCAGGGGGACACTGGAAGGGGACATGGGGACCTGGAGGGGGACATGGGGAACCTGGAGGGGGACACTGGAGGGGGACATGGGGGACCTGGAGATCCTCCATCCTGGTCCTGGTCATGTGCTCTGGCTGCTCAGATCCAGGTGGGATTTCCTCCAGAGCTGAAACAGGAGAGGAGCGGCGGAGGGGGAGGAAGAGGAGGAGGGGGGTGAGCCCAGTCTCCAGGCCCAGGTTCAAGACACTCCAGTCCCTTTGAAGGTGTTGAGTGCCCAAATGGAAACCTAATTGTGTGTAAAGTGGCCTCATCCTTTTACCCAGTAATGAAGGCACGCTGGATGTGGTTTTAGGTGGATGTGGTTTTAGGGAGCTGCAATCTAAATCGAATCTCAGCCTTTTCCCCCCTTCCTTCCCCCACACGGACGTGGAGGAATCATCGATACAGATCAGGCCAAATTGAAAGAGATAAAGTTAGGTGGAAGGGGCGGGGGGCGGGGGGGGGGGGGGTCCTGTCAACTCTGCCCTCTCCTTTATGGCTGGGAGACATTTTAACGGAATGATGGTCGGTAACACAGTGACTGGAGATACTCAGTAAAACACTCATCATTACACTCTCTTCAGAGACATACTAGACTGAACACACAGAACCTTTGATAGACTGGATGCCTTTATTAAATTAAATTTCTTGTTGATTACACCGTGAAATTAAGTCTGCTAATTCACAGTATTTCATGTTCACATATGCTGTTTGTTCATTTAGTTACGTGACATTTCGAGTGCCTTTCAGGTTTCTTGGTGTTTCTTTTCTGCAGAGGGCAACTGTATGTTTATTTTTAATTTGTGTTTATTTATTTTTGTAATGCGTGTTTGTCTACTTAGTTTGAGTTCTTTGGCGTGGATCAGATGTGACTCTTCAATGTTGTTGCACTGCTGTCCAATGACATTACAAGCTTCTGTACAAGCTTCACCCAAAGCCACTTACAAGAGAGAGCATTACAAAAGAGCATCGGTCACTGAATTCAAAGGGCATCATGTCACTAAATACATTGACAACCTGTACGTCAAATTGACATGCTGTTTATGGTAATTGTTGTAAAGACTTGAAGCTAAATTGATCTGTATGGATTGAAATCCCACACAGTGAGGCCTCTCTTCATGGTTCAGCTTTATTAGTGCTGCCTCCAACCTGGCATTCTGCATGGCAGGAGTTTGGCTTTAAATGGCAGCATTACGGACTGAATACCATGCTGTTAGTGAGCTGCATGGCAGCTGAAGCAGTGATCCACAACTAAAACACACCAGGAAAACCTGACATCTGTAAAGGGGAAAACAGAAGCATGTTACAGCAATGAAACATTTACAGATGTCACCCAAACTAGATGTGGACATGATCCAACACAGCTGGGACCGCAAGTACAGGGATAGAATTAGACTGTGTGTGTGTGTGTGCGTGTGTGTGTGTGTGTGAATGCACCGTATACATTTCAACACCATGATCGATTTTCAGACACTTAAAGAAGCGAGAAAAAGAAGCCAATAAACTGAAGTAGAGACAAAGAAACACATCTCAGCTAGAACACGACAAGCATGATGATTCAAACCTACATCTTAACATCAAGATGATTCAGATCTACATCTTAACATCATGATGATTCAGATCTACATCTTAACATTATGATGATTCAGATCTACATCTTAACATCATGATGATTCACACCTACATCTTAATATCATGATGATTCACACCTACATCTTAACATCATGATGATTCAGATCTACATCTTAACATCCTCTATCACAGAGATCTGTGGACACACTATTCCACAGAAGACACTGTTAGCATTAGACATTATGGATTCACAGAGACTAAGGACTAAACAGATTTTCAGACATGCCCTTGTCCTTATCCAATATTTGCACATGCTGTTTTTAATCTAATTGTCACAAGAGATTATGAGTATGTGTGTGTGTGTGTGTGTGTGTGTGGGGGGGGGGGGGTTATTGGAGCTGTATCAAGTGACAAGATGAGCAAGTAGGCTTGATCCAGCATATGTGATGACGGGGTGATAATAGCCATCTAATGAAACAGCCTCTGAAAGACGAGCCTCTCAGCCATCTTTACAGAGCATCGATAATTACTGATAATTAGCAGTTCCACAGGGCGTAAAGAGAGGCTCGATCACAG
Source organism: Neosalanx taihuensis (assembly GCA_030340665.1). Taxonomy (NCBI): domain Eukaryota; kingdom Metazoa; phylum Chordata; class Actinopteri; order Osmeriformes; family Salangidae; genus Neosalanx; species Neosalanx taihuensis. Next base: position 662,719 of record CM059305.1, read on the forward strand.
TGACGCCATGTTAATTACAATCAGAGAGGGTCTGAGAGGAGGGCAGGGTTAGGGTTAGAGGGTCTGAGAGGAGGGCAGGGTTAGAGGGTCTCAGAGGAGGGCAGGGTTAGGGTTAGAGGGTCTCAGAGGAGGGCAGGGTTAGGGTTAGAGAGGAGGGCAGGGTTAGGGTTAGAGGGTCTCAGAGGAGGGCAGGGTTAGGGTTAGAGGGTCTGAGAGGAGGGCAGGGTTAGGGTTAGAGGGTCTCAGAGGAGGGCAGGGTTAGGGTTAGAGGGTTAGGGTTAGGGTTAGAGGGTCTGAGTGGAGGGCAGGGTTAGGGTTAGAGGGTCTGAGAGGAGGGCAGGGTTAGGGTTAGGGTTGGAGGTTTACCAGAGCAACTTACATCAAGTACAGGGACATTCACACTGAGGCAAGTAGGGTGAAGTGCCTTGCCCAAGGACACAACGTCATGTTGGCACAGCCAGGGTTTGAACCAGGTACCTTCTGATTACTACTCCCTAACCCTTGGCGTGTGCGTGCCTTCTTGCATGACTTCAATGCCTGTGTCAGTGCTGTGAGGAAGCCTAGCTAGCTAAGTCCCTGAGTGAAAGCCTCAGCTCTCTGAGCACTGAGCCAGATAGTCCTGCAATATGGATTGTGGGAGGAAAGTGCACGTGCGTGCGTGCACGTGGAGCCACCATGGGACTCCAGAAGAAGCTCTGTCTTTATAATTCATCAAGATGCCCACTCATGACCTTGGAAGAAAAGCAGAAGCTGCACACATGGGGGCAGCTTCTCCACAGCTTCCACACTCCCAGTGTGTGCTCTCTCTTTAAGGTCAAACAAGCCTCTGAACTGCAGGTTAAGCAGTTTGGTCAACTTGGAGTGTTGGATGTGAACAAACAGACCTGACTGCAGCATCAGTGCACTGGAAGGTCTGTCTCCTTCAGAGGGAACAGAAAATGTCCAGGCTGTGGACTAAACAACAGACATTAGGAACGCAGTAAAACATACATGTGTTTAATGGAATACTAGCATTGCCATTAGAAAACACACCAGCACATTAAGACATCTATCTTTGTTGTCTTTCTGCCCCCCCGGGGCAAAATATCCGGGTATCACTGTCAGGGTAGTTTTCTCTTCCTACTCTACAGAGAAGTTCTTCAACTTAGATTGAATCCCAGTAGAAACACAGCTCTCTCCTCCTGAACTCATGTCCCCTGATGTCTATTCTTTGAAATGTGACTATAGATGCTGTGTGCCAGTTCCAGGGAGGTGGAGAGGACATGCTAGACTCCCCCTCAGTCTGTGTGTTTGGAGCAGACGCCTGCGTCTCGTTCAGGAAAGACTTCCCTGTTTGACACACATGATTATAGTTTGCCTGAGTGTCACAGTTGGCTATTAATTTATCCTGTCTGTGCCACCTTGCCTTTATACAGGACAACCTTTCAGCTGTGTTTCTCTCTGTGAATAGCAGCATTCAGGGATTTCAGCTGCTCTTCTGGGACTCCAGGTTTTGACAAGTCTTTAAGTTTTCTGTCACCGGGAAGTAAATGTTTAATATCACCATGCCGGAGGAAAAAGGTGCCTTTGAGAAACGCTCTGCAGGTGAAGGGTTAAACTGGACTAATTTACTTTAGCGTGACGAGCGCTGTCAAAGAAATAGAAAATGGGTGAAAAATAGATACGCACATGAGAGAATGTTCGAGTACGACTTCTTTAGCGTAGCCCTCGTCAATTTTCTTTCTTCAAGGGCGAAGGCAGCTCAGGGGATTGAGGATGTGAGGGAGGGAGCGAGAGAGGAGAGGTCATCAAAGTGGAGTTTTACAAAAGTTCCAGTAGCTGTGTCCCCCTTCTGTGCTTCTCATTTCTAACAATCCACTCAGAGAACATGGAGTCTGGGGCCTGAGGATACCTGGGGACACCTGGGGACACCTGGAGACACCTGGGGACACCTGGGGACACCTGGGGGCACCTGGGGACACCTGGAGACACCTGGAGACACCTGGGGACACCTGGGGACACCTGGGGGCACCTGGGGACACCTGGAGGCACCTGGAGACACCTGGAGACACCTGGGGACACCTGGGGACACCTGGGGACACCTGGGGACACCTGGAGACACCTGGAGACACCTGGGGACACCTGGGGACACCTGGGGACACCTGGGGACACCTGGAGGCACCTGGAGACACCTGGAGACACCTGGGGACACCTGGGGACACCTGGGGACACCTGGAGGCACCTGGAGACACCTGGAGACACCTGGAGACACCTGGGGACACCTGGGGACACCTGGGGACACCTGGGGGCACCTGGGGACACCTGGAGACACCTGGAGACACCTGGGGACACCTGGAGACACCTGGGGACACCTGGGGACACCTGGGGGCACCTGGGGACACCTGAGGACACCCAGCCACATCACATGACATTCAGAGAATGGAGGTGGTGAACTAGATTGAACAACTGAGATTTGTCTCTCTTTTTTTCTGTCTGTCCCTCCTGCCCTCTCACACCTGTAATACCTGTACCCTGTAACACCTGTACCCTGTAACACCTGTACCCTGTAACACATGTACCCTGTAACACCTGTACCCTGTAACACCTGTACCCTGTAACACCTGTACCCTGTAACACCTGTACCCTGTAACACATGTACCCTGTAACACCTGTACCCTGTAACACATGTACCCTGTAACACCTGTACCCTGTAACACCTGTACCCTGTAACACCTGTACCCTGTAACACCTGTACCCTGTAACACCTGTACCCTGTAACACCTGTAACACCTGTAACACCTGTACCCTGTAACACCTGTAACACCTGTAACACCTGTAACACCTGTACCCTGTAACACCTGTAACACCTGTACCCTGTAACACCTGTACCCTGTAACACCTGTACCCTGTAACACCTGTAACACATGTACCCTGTAACACCTGTAACACCTGTACCCTGTAACACCTGTACCCTGTAACACCTGTAACACCTGTACCCTGTAACACCTGTACCCTGTAACACCTGTAACACCTGTACCCTGTAACACCTGTACCCTGTAACACCTGTACCCTGTAACACCTGTACCCTGTAACACCTGTAACACCTGTACCCTGTAACACCTGTAACACCTGTACCCTGTAACACCTGTACCCTGTAACACCTGTAACACCTGTAACACCTGTAACACCTGTACCCTGTAACACCTGTACCCTGTAACACCTGTACCCTGTAACACCTGTACCCTGTAACACCTGTACCCTGTAACACATGTAACACCTGTACCCTGTAACACCTGTAACACCTGTACCCTGTAACACCTGTAACACCTGTACCCTGTAACACCTGTACCCTGTAACACCTGTAACACCTGTACCCTGTAACACCTGTAACACCTGTACCCTGTAACACCTGTAACACCTGTACCCTGTAACACCTGTAACACCTGTACCCTGTAACACCTGTACCCTGTAACACCTGTAACACCTGTACCCTGTAACACCTGTACCCTGTCTACCATGCAGAGACCTGACTTCAGTTCTGTGTTCTTTGTCCAGTGTCGTACCCTCTTTACCACGCCTCCTAACCCTCTTTACCACGCCTCCTAACCCTCTTTACCACGCCTCCTAACCCTCTTTACCACGCCTCCTAACCCTCTTTACCACGCCTCCTAACCCTCTTTACCACGCCCCCTAACCCTCTTTACCACGCCTCCTAACCCTCTTTACCACGCCTCCTAACCCTCTTTACCACGCCTCCTTACCCTCTTTACCACGCCTCCTAACCCTCTTTACCACGCCCCCTAACCCTCTTTACCACGCCTCCTAACCCTCTTTACCACGCCCCCTAACCCCCCCCTAACCAGATTTCAAAGCAGCATTTTGGCGTTTTACCAGGGCTACTTTAAACCGTGCTCTTGTAAAGATTTCTTGTTAAATGTAAAATAAAAACTTAAAAGGTTTAAAAGTTGCCTGTTTATCATGTGTTGTGGGTGACTTACTGTGTCATGATATAGACTTGGTTTAATCTTGCTGTAGCTTGACATACAGCCCACCAGTTAATGTAGTGAAACATTCATGACTCATGAATACCAAGAGAGGGTGAATGTGAAGTCTGTATTGACGCCATCACACGTCTGTGGGCTTGGGTCATTATATATATTTTAAAACCACACGCTCACCTGACATGCTTTTCATCACATTTGCCGAACAGAAAAACATTTCACCCCCAGAACACAAAATGAGAAAAATAATGATGGATGTCAATTGAATGTAAAAGTTACTGTGACATCAATCATGCAATTCCATAGTGAAACCATAAACGAGAGGACATTTCTCAACGTTGGCGATGTGACGTTGTGCAGCCTCATGTCCGCTCACCCTCCAAGGCACAGCGGCTAAAAGCTCTCAAATGTCTTATGACATTTTGATCTAGAACGTATGCTAGAACACTAACATAAGAAATGTCCAGAGACAAGCTGATACAGCTTTGAAAGAAACAAACATAACCCCACTTTGTGGAAGTGTTACACTGCCAGCTTGTTTTACAAAGCCAAGTTCCTGAGGTAAAAAAATAATGAACTAATTCAGAAACTCGATTCCTTTAGACATTTCGATGTGGTCAAACGAGATGATTTGCTCATGTATCTGCAGCGCTACAGGGCTTGTTATCAACAGAGGAGCAGTTCTCCCTCTTTGTATAGACTGGATGTGTCTCATTTTGACAGCAAAAAGCAAAACATGCCAACAGAAAAGAACATTTTGCCCTGTGGTGTTCTGATCATGGAAGAACATAATAAACCAGGGAACTCATCATCTTCTAACGTGGACAGAAACAGGGAAACCAATCAGGAACAGTGGTTGAACATCGTCTTCTCATAGATTAGTCTAATTAAAATGTGTTTGTTGTCTCGTGTTTTGCCGTGTTGTCCACAGGGACCTGGATCTTTCTGTACCTTTAAAAATTGTATTTTCAGGGAACATCTTTTGTACTTTTTAGGGCTTTTTTGAACTAAAGAGGAAATGAATCTGAGAGAGAGCAAGATGGAGAAGACTTCAAACCCAGGCTGCTGTGTGAGGGACCTCACCCTGTGAAACACACTCTACCCACTAAGCCACCAGGGCAGCCTTCATACAAGCTGTTAACGAGGTCTCCAGGTTCAATTCCAAGCCAAATGTAGACCACATGCATGCTCTCCATCTCAAACAGAGCCAACACAAGACAATGAGACGGTTCTTTTGACTTTCAGATGCGTTGTAGATCTAAATAGATTCTATTTGTAGACAAAGTGACATTTTCAACTCCTGTTTGCATTCAAAACCAAACCAAATGAAGTCATATATGGTGTCTAATCCCAGCTAGGCAGCAACTTAACATGAAGTCATTTAGTCTAATTAGCTCTTATCCAGAACTTTCAGAGTCTAGGTTGTTTATTGATTCCAGGAGTCAGAGTAGTTCTCTATGACAAGCTTGGTGTGACTCTAGAAGAGCTGCATTCATTCACCTTCTTACTTTCTTAACTCTCAAGACTTTCATGACATTGGATCAGAACACTCAACCTCTCCATGTTGGTCTGCTGTGTACACACACACTCACAGGAACACACACGAACACACACACTCACGAACACACACACAGACACACTCAAACACAGACACACACACACTCACACACAGACACACGCACTCACACAAACACACACATAGACACACACACACACACACTCACATGAACACACACATAGACACACACACACACACTCACACAAACACACACACTCTTACACATACTTACACACTCACAGCAACTTTCCCCAGCAGCAGTGCAGTATTAATGTTCTCAGTCCAGGAAGATCGATATGGTGTGAACATTCTGCCTTGACTGGCCTCAGGATCCAGGATCCTGGCCTCAGAGTGGAACACCCTGTCTGACGAGGTGAGGAAGGTACAAGGTCACATGTGAGGAAGGTACAAGGTCACATGTGAGGAAGGTACAAGGTCACATGTGAGGAAGGTACAAGGTCACATGTGAGGAAGGTACAAGGTCACATGTGAGGAAGGTACAAGGTCACATGTGAGGAAGGTACAAGGTCACATGTGAGGAAGATACAAGGTCACAAGTGAGGAAGGTACAAGGTCACATGTGAGGAAGGTACAAGGTCACATGTGAGGAAGGTACAAGGTCACATGTGAGGAAGGTACAAGGTCACATGTGAGGAAGGTACAAGGTCACATGTGAGGAAGGTACAAGGTCACATGTGAGGAAGGTACAAGGTCACATGTGAGGAAGGTACAAGGTCACATGTGAGGAAGGTACAAGGTCACATGTGAGGAAGGTACAAGGTCACATGTGAGGAAGGTACAAGGTCACATGTGAGGAAGGTACAAGGTCACATGTGAGGAAGGTACAAGGTCACATGTGAGGAAGGTACAAGGTCACATGTGAGGAAGGTACAAGGTCACATGTGAGGAAGGCACTCTTAAAATGATAAATTGCACAATTCAGTACACACATGAAATACAACACATACATTCTCATGAAACACTGAACAGTGATGAGAACACCGGACTTGCTCAAGTTCCAAAGGTTCCCAGTTATCTGTGTTCTTCTAAAATACCAAACATACGTTACTCATCAGTTTGTGTTTTCACAGTTGCCACCTAATAAAAAAAACTCCCCGTAGCAAAGTTTGATGGATTACATTTATTCTAGAGAATAACGTGTGTTTCATTATGGTGAGAGAGCAGATGTGTTGGAACTGGTAGTATCAGAAAGATTCCACACCGCTGATTTTCACGATGGAGTGTTATCTTGTGCTGTGTATCGACCAGCTTTATGCAGGACACTCTGGGAGACTAATTCACCAGCACCTTTCTCTTTATTCTCCATTATACACACAGACGCGCACACACACGGACGCACACACACACGGACGCACACACACACACACACGGACGCACACACACACACGGACGTGCACGCATTCCGCGGCACATGAAAGAAATGAAAACCCCCAGAATGCTTGTAGCTCGGGGCGACACCTGACAAGATGCATTGGTGGAAAAAGGAGAAGCAACTATCTGAGTTGTAAGGAGAACTAAGGAATAGTTAATTGACCTGAAAATGGGTCATCAGGTCTTGCAAGGCGTTGTGACTTCATATCCCAGCAGCCCCTGTGAGCAGGCATCAGGAATCGGACAGCTCATGTCGACCGTCTTGGAGCCAGAGACAGACCTATTCAAGTCACATGACAGGACATTTGATCTCCCAAACACATCCAACAGGCTGCTGAAGGCTGCTGCTGAAGGGAGGATGAGCTGAAGGAGCGTCAGGCAGGATGAGGGTCTGCTGATGCAAGGCTAACATTATCACTACTGTGATGGAACACGCCTTTCTTTAAAGTGCCACGGATGGACAAATGTTCCGAGTAATCACATGCTTCCTGTAATTGGTAATACGATGCGATGACAGTCCGATTTAAATTACATTTCAATGGCTGGCAATTGTGTTTGTCTCCATAAAAGAGGATTGTGACACTAATGGATTAATTGATTTCAGGGTTGAAGCTGACCATGATCACAGCGAATGGGATTTCTTTCTGTATCTGCCTGATGAGAATATCAATCACCTCCACGCTGAAAACGGCTACTGAGGTGCACGGTGCGATCACTGAGGTGGACGGTGCGATCACTGAGGTGCACGGTGCGATCACTGAGGTGGACGGTGCGATCACTGAGGTACACGGTGCGATCACTGAGGTGGACGGTGCGATCACTGAGGTACACGGTGCGATCACTTCAAGCACATCTGAACTTCAACTGAATTTGGTGCAACCCTTTTTTAGGATGGTTACAGTAGACTGACCTTCACAGCAAATGACCAGTGGGTTCGGGGAAGTGTGGGGGTGCACACCCTCACACACACACACTCACACACTCACACAGACACACACTCACACACACATAGGTGTCTGTCCTTACAGTGGATTGATTTAATGAGCCAGCTCTTCACCTTTTGTCAATTTTTTGTCTTTTTGTCTCAATACATTGACTAATTAACCCTGTCACACACACACACGTATAATATCTCTCATTTAAACACTTAAACCCACGCTGCACATTGCACAGGACTTCTGCTCTTTTTTCCTTCCTGTTCCTCCTCAAAGCTGCCGGTGAAGAGCCTGAGTGATTCGTTAGATAGCTCGTTTAAAGCTCTAAAGCGTTGCTGTAATTGAGAACATTGGTATTGATTCTCCATCAACTGGCCACGTCTGACGATCTCCTGGGAGAACCAGTCTGATCCGGCCTGATCCAGGCCCGGGCCTCCTCTCCCCCCAGCTGAGGTCTGTCTGCTGCAGCCTCCATCAGGCAGGAGCAGATGGAAGTCTCCCTGACACCTCCTGCTCTCACACAGCTGTCTCCTTCTCACAGATCACTGCAAAGTGACGAAGGCCTCGATCTGTCCCCTTGTAGGTAAATGTGTAGTGACTGGCGTGTCCTGTGCTAGGGGAGCACCGACGCTCTGCCAAGGAAATTCCCAGCGGGGACTAGGGAAGACGAGCATGAGGAGGAGAATAACGCCGGCATTTTCTTTCGCTTCCTGCTTCCTGCAATGCCCCAGACTGGCAGGGGATTTGTGGATCTTAAATAGGACAGACAATTCTGAAGAAGAACCTTTGGCTGGATAGCATTTTCAAATGTTTCTCTTTGATCTGTTATCTGTATTTGAAGCTTTTGAAATCACACTGAGTCATCATGCGCAAATGTGTTCATAATTAGAAACATCTTCTATCTAGGAGTATACTTCATTATCATCCTTTGTAAACACAATTATTACAATCTGTTGGTTGTCCTCTCCCATGGCTAGAAGACATTCAGCAGTTTCACTTGGACAGATAGAGAAGGTCCCTCTGCTGTGTATCCAGCGGTGATGCTCCACTACTTGAAGCCAGTGGAGTGAGACTGGGATGTGGCTCAGGTCATGTCAGATGGAGTTTGGGCTGCTCTAACCTGTCTGCTAGTCTGTGTCATTACCATAGATCACAGAAGCCTGCAGACGACCGCCTCGCCTCACTGAACCCAATGTACTGAGGTAAGGGGAGGAGACTGGGGAGAGGGGAGGAGACTGGGAGGAGGGGAGGAAACTGGGAGGAGGGGAGGAGACTGGGGAGAGGGGAGGAGACTGGGAGGAGGGGAGAAGTGTGAGGAGAGATAGAGAGAGAAGGAGGGAGGGATATGGTGAGAGTGAGAGACGGGGGAGAGAGGTATGAAGAGAGATAGAGAAGGAGGGAGTGATATGAAGAGAGTGAGAGAGCAGAGGGAGAGAGGTATGAAGAGAGATGTATGATAGGATAGAGAGAGAGAGGAAGACAGTGTGCAGTGGGTCTGTGAAGCATACAATGAAGGTCGGTCTGTCTCGGTCTGTCTTTGATGTGTCTGGATGGATCTGCTTCAGCACTGTACAGTTTAAAAGCTGCATTAACTCTCCCCATACATAGAGCACCCAGCTCATCTCACCCATCCCCCACCTGCCCACAACCCCTCATCTATATCAGGGCCATTTGTTTATGATCCACAGCCTCCACTTAACGGCCTGTTTGCCATCATGGAGCTCATCTCTCTTTACAATGGCCTGTTAGTCCACTGTTTTGGTGCATTAGCGCAAAAAAATGTGTTAAACTGCTGTTTGACTTTGACACATGTATACAGGTGTGTGGGTGTTTCAGGAAGAGCAGGTCTCTGCTGCTGAGCTGGGCTATAATGGATCTGTGTTCGGGGAAGCTGTTCCATCCAAGCTGTTTTTTTAAACCGGGTTCCCGGGGATAATCGGACAAACGAGGGAGTCGTTCTGTTCGGTTCTGTTCTAAAAGCCTGTGAGACCTTGTGACATCACCGCTGGCTGGTGACCCGGAAAAGGCAGCTGAAGTGGCCCGGTCGGCCTCATTGGGGCGGATGAAAGGCGTCCCAAAGCCATCAGACTCCGGGGGAGGGAGGGTCATCTGCACCTCGGTCTGTAGTTCAACAGACTCTTTAATAAGTGGAGGTCAGGATTTCAGACTTACTATGACTCCCTCCCAGCTCTCTGTCTGATGGTGATGGATGAACCCCGCCCATCAGCAGACTGTTACTCCCCCCTATCCCTTACCCCCCCTCCCCCCCACCCCCCCCCCCCTCCTGAACCCCTGCAGCTGACAATCATGGTCCAGGAAACATGACAGGTCTCAGGACATGATGACTGGGGCAGCGACACCTGTGGTTATTCAGGCTGTTCTGATAGGTTATTACAAGTGTCGGCAGCAGAAATGTCAACAAAGAGGATTGGAGACATTTCCCCCCCCCTCCTCCTGACCGCTGTGATTAGGACGGGCCAGCTGCTGTGATTAGAGGAAATGTCAGAGCGCTGCGTTCTGACAGGGGGAGCAGGGGTCAGCGGCCGAGCATGGCGGGAAACGAGGGGGCGGAGTGTAATAACGACCTTTATTAGGAGGGGACATGGTTGAGTGGCTGAAGGTGAATCCAAGAAGCTGCAACCATTTCTCAGTCGGGTTGCAGGAGGACGATCTGGACGCTCACTCACCACAGACACGCTCGGCATCATGGGACATTCAGACTTCTATAGGCTTCGAAAAAGGAGAAAGATGAAGAATCAGTTTCCAGTTTGCAGGGTTGTGTGAAGCATTTTCATACAAGGTGCAGGATAACTAACCCTACTGGAAGAGTCTGTGTTGGACATCACAGAGCAGAAGAACACAGAGGCAAATAATCAAGAACAGGAAGCAGAAGACCAGAACTCAACAAGCATCATTATGCTGCAGCACCTTGGATCCTCAGAGGAGTTTTAAACAAACTAAACTTTCAGAAACTCCTCATGCTGATTAGGGTGGTGTTATTAGGGTGGTGTTATTAGGGTGCTGTTATTAGGGTGCTGTTATTAGGGTGCTGTTATTAGGGTGGTGTTATTAGGGTGGTGTTATTAGGGTGCTGTTATTAGGGTGGTGTTATTAGGGTGGTGTTATTAGGGTGCTGTTATTAGGGTGGTGTTATTAGGGTGCTGTTATTAGGGTGGTGTTATTAGGGTGCTGTTATTAGGGTGGTGTTATTAGGGTGCTGTTATTAGGGTGGTGTTATTCAATCCTTTCAGGGTTTTTTTGTCATCTTGCACTACTTGGTAACATGACAGAGAAATCAATAGAAAACAATGGGGCTGTGTAACATACAATGGTTGGAAAGATGCAACAGAATCCTAGTGAAGTGATTTGACCCCGTAGAGGAATCAATGATTGTTATATTTGGCTTCATCTCCCTCCTGGTCTCTGGAATGAAAGCCTAGAGGAGGAAGTGGCAGCGTTAGAACAAGAGAACAATTAACACCCCTCCCCCCCTCCCTCCCTCCCCCCCTCCCTCCGCAGGCTCTTCTGAGTGTTTGCATATTTAAACAGCCATCAGAGTCTCTGGTCCTTCTCTCGTTTGGCATCTCAAGGGCGCTGAGAGTCTTTATTGGGCTGATTGATGACAGAGTTCCACAGCTCTGTGATAGCTGTCTGCTCACAGCCTCCACGGACCAACACCCCACCCCCCCCCTCCACGGACCAACACTCCCCCCCCCCCTTCCACGGACCAACACTCCTCACCCCCCCCCCCTCCACGGACCAACACTCCCCCCCCCGCTCCACGGACCAACACTCCCCACCCCCCCCCCTCCACGGACCAAACACCCCCCCCCCCCCCCCAAGGCTCCTGCAGCTCAGCCTTTCGGAAGCCTCATCGCAGCTCTGAGATGAATTCAAAACAAAATATAACCTCTTCAAGATGCTCTTCTTATATTATTATTATTATTCCTTATCTAACTTTAATTCAAGCAACATCGTCATGCTCAACAAATAACTGCATGTACCATCATGTACCAGGCAGGCTGCTTGTGTGGAACCACTGTTGCTCCAGTCCTCCTGAGCTGTAGAAGATCCTCCCTCACTTCCTCACTTCCTCCCTGCTCAGAGACGTCCAGTGATCACCACAGCTGTGATGGTTGGATTCCAGTACTGACCCTGATGTTGGCTTCCTGATACACGGCCAGTGAGAAGCATCGGCACTCTTAATGCACAGCTGGTCAACAGCTTCTCTGTGATGACGCGAGCATGAGGGAGTGACCCGCTGACAACAATAATGGAAAAGAACGTGGGAGAGGCGGGAATGAGGGATGAGCTGAGAAGAATAAAGAACGATGTGGTAAAGAATGATGTGGTAAAGAACGATGTGGTAAAGAATGATGTGGTAAAGAATGATGTGGCACGGGGGACAGATGGATGCCTTGACCGATGAACACATCGCTAATTCATTATGTATTCTTTCGTTGTTTTTTTCTCTTCCAATATTCATTCATCCAACGAAGAAAGACACAAAAGACACAAAGTGGCAGAAGGTTGTCTTTTCATGCTGTGAGGGATCACAGGCTGGATGGTGTTGAGTTGGGACAAGCAGGTGTTAGTGTGTGATTTGGACTGAGTGAAAGGGGCTTGGCGGAGTGAGAGCGGCCCCATTAGCATGTGTTCATTAGCGAGCGCAGGAGGAAGCTTATCATTCTGAATGGCCTCATTAGTGATAGGGATTAATATGCGCCAGGTTCATTAGAGAGAGAGACAGACAGCCAACACAACACGAGGATCACAACAACTCCACCGCCTTCAAACTTCTCGGCTCTCCTCTCCACCTCTCCTCTCCTCTCCACCTCTCCTCCACCTCCTTCTCGGCTCTCCTCTCCACCTCTCCTCTCCTCCTCTCTTCTCCGCCTCTCCTCCTCCTCGCTCCTCCTCTCCTCCTTTCTTTTCCTCCTTTCCTCATACTCTCCTTCTCTCTTATCTTCCTCTCCTCTCCTCCTCTCCCCTCTTCTCCTCCTATCATCTCCTCCTCTCCTCCTCTCCTCTCTTCTCCTCCTCTCCTCCTCTCCTCTCCTCTCCTCCTCTCCTCTCTTCTCCTCCTCTCTTCTCCTCCTCTCCTCCTCTCCTCTCTTCTCCTCCTCTCCTATCCTCATCTCCTCCCCTTAGCTCTACTCTCCTCGGTTAGGTAATACGACACATGAACAGCTTTTCAAGGGTTCATGTGTTATACAACTGGGAATCTTTCAGGGATGTTGGTATGTACAGCGTTCCACGGTGTCCAATTAAAGCTAATCAACTGCATTAGCACTGACACCCATCAGTGTCAACCTCATTCATTATCTCACATGCCAGGGCAATCAGCCTGTCTCCTTTTTACCTTTGAATTCACTTCAATGCTATTCCAGCGGACAGTTGAAACGCTCCTTTAGACTGACATGCCCAACCTGTTTAGAATAAGGAACCTATCTGGCACCAGTGTTCCCCTCTGAACTACACGGCGGTGACAGTAACACACAAGCCACAGCTAGGATTCTCCTGAGGACACTGAGGAACCCGTCCACATGCCATGTGCTTGAACATGAGAGTTCCCTCTGCCTGAACTCACTGGAGACGTAACCACACTTTCTGAAAGAGTCAGACTCAAGCACAAACCACTGAAATATACATGAACCACAGGAACCAGAGATCGTCTTCAAATCAACATATCTGCTGTTTCCTGCTGTCTATCTGAGCTTCATATAAAACAGGTTGGTACATGTTGTGGTTTAACACATCTGTAACGATATAACACCACAGATAGGACTCACTTCTTAGTTCAACCACAGACTCCACAGACTAGCTATCACTCTTTGATACAAATGGAAACATCTATGTTATGGACTGGGCTTCGGGACTGAATGATTCACCTCTTCAGAATGGCATTTCATTCATTCATATTTTAGTATTTGGGTGTGTTCTAGAGACAGATGCAGAAATTGGAGGAGATTTACCACAGACTTCAGGAATAACGTCCGCCCAGAGTCAGCTCCGTAAAAGACATGGAGAGACTGACAGGAAGGAAGATGGAAACATTATCTCAGTTCTGGCTTGGTAGGATACCTCCCATCATGCATCATTACAGCTGACGTGAGTGGAGGGAGTGTGTAAGGATGGAGAACCAAGGGAGACACTGACGCAAGAGAGGAGACAGAATGTGAAAATGACATCCTGCATGGATGCTGGATGTGTTGGAGAAATCCCATTTACACTGCCTGTCGGGCATGAGTCTGCCAGAAGGGGGCAGCAAAGCGCCCTGCTCAGCCTCAGTGAATCACAACATTAGTATTCAGCACTTGGTTTGGGCATCAAAGGCTCTCATTCACACAGTCTTGGGGACGGCCTTAGAAACCAGCCAAAAACACAGCGAGGAGACGAGCAAAGGAAGACACTGAAGCTGTCCGATACAACCTTCTCAGTGAAAACAGACATTAGAGGTGATTACCAGTGGACATGATGGAGGCCGAGAGAGATAAAGAGGGAGAAACCCAGAGAGAGAGAGAGAGAGAGAGAGACAGAGAGAGAGAGAGAGAGAGAGAGAGAGGGAGAGGGGGAGGGAGAGGGAGAGAAAGTAGAGGCGCAGGGAGGGATGAAGAGGGAGAGAAAACCTGTGTGTGATTCTTCCTGACCAATTAATCTTTCGTCAGGAGTCAAAAGAATGGAAAACATGCTCCTAGAGAGGAAGCTCTGAGTATGCTGCCTTTTCATGTGGTGCCTTTGAAACATGAGGGAGATCAGGGGACTGCAGTGCCTTCTCTCTCTCTCTCTCTCTCTCTCTGTCCCCACCAACTCAGTCTCTCTCCCTCCCTCTCTCTGTCTCTCTCTATCTCTCAGTGTCTCTCTCCCTCCCCCCCCCCCCTCTCTCTCTCTCTCTCTCTCTCTTCTCTCCCTCCTTCTCTCCCTCTCTCCCTCTCTCTTCCTCTTTCTCGCTCCTCTGCCCAGTTCTGAAGGTTTTGGGTTTTGACTCGAGTGAAAGGAGGATTGGTGAAATTTGGGAGCATTCCAGAAGGGCCACAGATGCCAGTTTGATAAAAATGTGTTAACGTTTTCATTTCTGCTTCTCTGTGAATCCCTAAACATTCAGAAGACAATGAGAAAGCCCTCTGCTTGTAGTGGATGTACAAGCTTTGTGTTGTGTGTGTTCTGAACCAGCCATCTTATCAGGGAACATGCTCAGTAGAATAGGAGCGATTGACTTAAAATCCATTTCTACATTTTCCGCATGTTAGCAGCTGAACACTGATTAACTGACCACAAGACTGGACACCCTGATAACAACCATTTAAAAACTAATTACACTGTAACAGCAGCGCATTTCATTACTGTTGCTGCATTCATTGAATTCCATAATCTAAATGAAAAATCTGGCAAACTGATGCAATCACCTGGCAATTTTGGTGCGGCCAATCTGGAACCACGTTACTGTTAAACTAGACTGTGGAATGAATACGCATCACAATTTAACGGGAGGTGTTTTATTTATATGTAAATAAAGTCCATGATTGCTAATGTTATCAGGAAATGAACTGGGATGAAAGAGTTGGGGAGACTGGATGACTGCTGAATGAATGCAAGTCAACCCAAAGTAATGACTGTTTCCATACAACTTGACCTAAATAACTGTTATGTATATTACGCATTGTGATGGACAAGCAATGGATTTTCAACTCGTATACTTTTTGATGGAACTCATTCAAATAAGGAAATAGGTGAATTTTCCACATAAATATATAATTTAAATGAAAAGGAAAAAAAGTTGATTTGGGATAGTTTCTACACAGAATGAGCCAAATAGCTCCTCCATGATGTCAACTTTACTTCACCATGTTTAGGATGTGTCTGCTTTCTCTTCCAAAACTTTCTAACAAAGTTCGATTTTATTTAAAGAAACTTTGTAGTTAGGAGGGTTGGGTTAGTGGGTTAGGGTTAGGGGGTTAGTGGGTTAGGGTTAGTGGGTTAGGGTTAGTGGGTTCGGGTTAGTGGGTTAGGGTTTGATCTTCGGAATATTGTCTGCAGTGAACCTTTTAAATTCCATAACCCAAAGATGAAAGCTGTCTTGTTGTTGCCTTAACAAGTGGGTCTGGCAGAAACACACCTTCACATCTGCAATGAGTAAAGGTCGCAGCGAACAGGGAACATAATTAGTGGTCTAATCAAAAACTTTTGCTGGCGGATTACAGGAAAGGGCAAGTTGTTAGTTTAGTAAATTAGAGTTGGCCCATGGAACTGAACACTGAAGTGGGGAATTCAACACCAGACTTAACACTGTGTTAGATGGAAAATAAAGTATCTGTGAATCTTCTCCAAAATTATTTTTTTAAACGCTCAAAAACAAATCAATTTCCATGTTCTGCCTTTGAGTTGGAACGTTCAACATTTCTCTTCAATCTGCTCCTCTCATTAAATGTTTATGAAGTGTCGTCTTTCAGCTTTGATGACTAAAAGCTTTTTTTGGTACAAGATCTTTTAATGCCTGGTGCTCCAGCCACCGAAAATAAGAAAGACGATTTGACTCACTTGTGTTTGACATTTGAAAGCCGTGTGGATTTCCAGCTGTTACACCATTCAGCATGAGAAGTCCACTATGAACTGCTCCAGTGTAGATAACTTAACACACTGTACATCAACAGAAATGTGTTCCACCAAAACAACTTCAAGGTTTTAACTTTTTATTTTCATGTCTTTACATTTGGAAAAGTTGAATCTTTCATGTTCTTCTCAAAAAGCTGCCAGTGGCTATAGACAGGGTTTGTAGGGAACAGGAACAGGAAGTGGAAGAACAGGAAGTGGAAGAACATTGCTGAGAGGACCTGAATATAGTCCTTGACTGTATTGTAAACACCCCAGTACAGAACACTCAGTGACTACACTGCTATTTCAGCAGTAATGGGGATGCATGCTTTTCTAATTGTAACATAATGTCATTTCTCTATTCTGATTCTAAACTGACCTTTACAGAACAAGTCTGGAGGATGTGAATATCTGCTGTAGCTACAACTCATCCATGTGTGTCTAACAGGTTGTGTTTAAGGCGTCAGGAGAGTCTCTTCAGATAACCTTGGTAAAGGGTGTATTGACCTGAGGTAAAGTATCATGAGGTATGATGGACATTGAAGATAAGATAAGATAAGAAAATCATTTATTCATTCCGCAGCAGATCTTGCAGTTTACAACAGCAGAAAGGTACAGTACAGCACTGAAGTAACAGGTTGAAGTAAAAAAAAAATACAAAATACAAAAAGTACAAGATAGGGATCTAAGAGTATGAAATAACATTCAACTACTACATGTTACAAATACACGTGGAGATAAAAAATAAAAGTATTTCACTTAGACTTACTAACCCTTAGACACAATGAGCTTGAACAAAATGGATCCCTGTCACTTCCTGTGTGGAACAGCAGCGGGTAGAGTTCCACAGGTTCCTCAAGGCAGTGGGTAGAGTTCCACAGGTTCCTCAAGGCAGTGGGTAGAGTTCCACAGGTTCCTCAAGGCAGTGGGTAGAGTTCCACAGGTTCTTCAAGGCAGTGGGTAGAGTTCCACAGGTTCTATAAGGCAGTGGGTAGAGTTCCACAGGTTCTTCAAGCCAGTCTTTTTCAGATGTGGTTCCACTACATTTCTTTCTGACCTGACTAAAAGGTTGTGGTTTGCAGCAGTATTATTATCAGTGATAGTCTCTGAGATGTGCAACATAAAGAACCTTTGCAACTCTATTGTTGCCTGGCCAGCGAGCACCAACACAGGCCTGTAGAGAGCCAGAGGGCAAGTGTCTCCATTCACCCTGAGCGCTGCCAGACAAATCACTCCCATTCTGCTCAATGGCTGCTATAAGGAGCCATTTAAGTTAGGAGTGGTCCATTTCTCCTGTGAAATGCATTATTACTATAAATGGTGTTATGTGTGTACCAAACCTGCACACATTTCGGGGACAGAAAGTCCATGTGTGCCTGTCTGAGTGCTGTTTTTCTCTCCAGCCAGAGAGCGTATGGATCCACAACATCTAAGCGTATAAACAGCATCTTTTCAGAACACGGCTTTGGAAAAATGCCTTATTTGTGACGTGCATGTGAGCTGCATGTGTTTGTGCCTGTCAGCGTGTTCTGAGGCTGGTCTGAAGAACAGGAGAGCAGTCTGGGTTGTTATGGAGATGAGGGCTGAGCAGCATCAGGATGCAGGACGGCTCCCTCTGCCTCATGTTTAAACACAAGCCTCGCACCATCCACAGACGCCAAGTGTTCCCCAGGAATCCACCTCTCTGATACGGTCTGGTTATCTTGAAACCCAACTGCCAAACACTCTGGGAGTGGATCCCAAAACACGGCTGAGCAATTCCTTAAACACTCAAAGCACAAAGACTAATGGAATCAAGATGCAACAGCTTTGAATCCAAATGTTCAAGAAGCCTCCTGTCATCCACTGAACAACAGCATGAAGTGCCTGTCAGCAGTCCTGTTTGATGTTGAACTTTGACCTTTCTATAAAAAAACAACTCTCTACTGAGGTAGTGGCTAGTGCTAAAGCTAACAACCTTCTTTACCACCTTGTAATGTGTCACACTAGACCTTATACATTGTTTTATAATGGAGGTCACCTTCTCCAAATGCACATAAAACCCATTCCAGGGTGTTTAACTTGAATTACTGTATGATGGATATTATCTCACTGATTTATTCTACCCACGACTCAGCTCTCTAGATTGGAGACTTTAGCAGTAATCCTGGGTCTCTGGGTGAGTTCCCCATTGGAGCCTTATCTGCTATGATGTCAGTGGTGAAACCGGCAATTTCATTCGCGATTGAAAGTGTAAATTGACAATTATGTCTTGATTATGCAATGTTGCATCCTTCCTGAGTATGAGACGGCCCTTCAGAAAGGCTGCGAACATCAATGGCCAGGAACGTTAACACAGTACCCTGTTTGAACGTTGCGTTGCAAGTTAACCTCAGATTTCTGCTGGGATTAGGGTTTGGTCATTAGCCTGAGTGTCAAAATAATGGTGAACATGACCAGCGCATAAACCCAAGGTTTTGACTGGGAGATTTGGTTTGGTTGAAACAACAATAACTTGACAACAGACTAATGTTGGAGACAAAAGAACCCCCCCTCCAAGACACCCCACAACCCCCCTCGACACCCCACAACCCCCCAAGACACCCCACACTTCAATTACTCTGACGAGAACCTCTGCTTCTTTTTCCAAATGCTAATTTCTCTGCAACTGAGAAGTCCATTTTGATGAGATTCAGATGCAGCAGGGCTCAGGTGAGTCCGTCTATGAGCAGGTAAGATAAACATCACACATTCATTAGTCTGCCGTCGTCTCTTTTGGCTGCAGCGAGGACCCCTCCTCTCGCTCTTAAGACCCCTTTATTGTTATCTCACATCACAGTGACTCTGCCAGCACAATGGAAGCTCATTTCAATCTAGCCTCTCCTTTCTTTGGCTTTATCATTTCATACTTGAGAGCATTGGGACGGAAATGTTTTCCATAGTCCTCAATCTGTCAAGCAAAGAAGAACCAAAGCGAACGAGGCTCGAGAATGGAAGCTGTGATGATTACTAGAGGAGGCTGTGTTGAAAATGAAAGCGTGAACACAAATGTTCAGCTTCAAAATAGGTTTTTCCTATTAAAAAGCTCGGTTTTTAACTGTCATTTTCAACCCAGGTTCAGAGTTGATAATGTAGTCAAATCTGCCTCCTCTCCTTTGGCTTCAAGAGAGGATTATCTGCACTCAAGAAAAGAAGCACCTGGTTTCAAATAAATAAATACAAATCTAGAGAACAAATCCATCAAATTAGAAAGTTCTTCCTGAATAAACTCGCCTTGGCTTCATTGGATGATGGACAGGAAGCTCTTCAGGGGCCCAGTATGAACACTGGATCCTTATCTTCTCCTATTGGTTGGCTGAGATTACATACAGTCGTTACATCTGGTTAAATACTATTGGATTTTAATAACTAATTCCCTTTCGTGATTAGAGGCCTCAACTGATTTGCCCTTCGTCGTAATTGAAGTAATTAAAGACTGGGTAATGTTGTGTACTACAAGGACAAATGTCAGCTAGATTTCACCAAGATAAATGCTGCCACTGTGCCAGCTAATGAAAACCAATTAATCCAGATACCTGTGGCATTACAGTCAAACCCAAACCACCCCCCCACCCCCTGCCCCCCCAACCCACAGCTCTCTCTCCTCTCTCGCTCGCTCTCTTCATCTCCTCCCTTCCCCTCCCTCTCATTTGGTTCAGCAAATGAAGTATCATGTAAATCCTTCTAGATGAATCCAT
Source organism: Neosalanx taihuensis (assembly GCA_030340665.1). Classification (NCBI taxonomy): domain Eukaryota; kingdom Metazoa; phylum Chordata; class Actinopteri; order Osmeriformes; family Salangidae; genus Neosalanx; species Neosalanx taihuensis. The sequence goes on from CM059305.1 coordinate 682,892, forward strand.
CCTTGTAGATTAGTTCCAGCACTGTGTCGCCTTCCTGCTGATGTTTAACTGATCTTATTCTGTGTTCCGTCAACGGAATCCTTCTGTTCTGCTAAAGCACAGAGAAACACAGAGAAACACAGAAACACAGAGAAACACAGAGAAACACAGAAACACAGAGAAACAGAGAAACACACAGAGACACAGAGAAACACACAGAAACAGAAACACAGAGAAACACAGTAACACAGAGAGACACATAAACACAGAGAGACACAGAAACACACAGAAACACAGAGACACACACAGAGAAACACAGAGAAACAGAGACACACAGAGACACACAGAAACACAGAGACACACACAGAGAAACACAGAGAAACAGAGACACACAGAAACACAGAGAATCACAGAGAATCACAGAGAATCACAGAGAAACACACAGAAACACAGAAACACAGAGAAACACAGTAACACAGAGAGACACATAAACACAGAGAGACACAGAAACACACAGAAACACAGAGACACACACAGAGAAACACAGAGAAACAGAGACACACAGAGACACACAGAGACACACAGAAACACAGAGACACACACAGAGAAACACAGAGAAACAGAGACACACAGAAACACAGAGAATCACAGAGAATCACAGAGAAACACAGAGAAACAGAGAATCACAGAGAATCACAGAGAAACACAGAGAAACAGAGAAACCTGTAGGCAGTGAAGTCTCTACATGCCATCATGTCTTCCAGAGTTAGTCTCATTAGGGACGTGTGTCCATGTGTCACTTTATCTTTTAATCCTGTGTGACTCTCCCTGCAGAACAGGCTGTAAGGATGCTGTCCTTCCATCTCATGCAGGTTCCAGAATGTTCCTTGAGGGCCTGCTGCGGGGCCAGTCTGGTGTCCCCTGGCAGCAGGCATCTTGAGTCTTGAGTAGTTAACATGAGCTGAATGGGTTAACTACATTTCCCAGAAGACAGTGGGACTGTCACCGAGGTGAGTAGCACATTAGCCCTCTGCTCCATGGCTGTTATGATTGACAGCCATGGAGACTCTCAATGCCCTACTAATAACAGACAAAACAACATGGGCTGGGTCAGAATAAGTACATGCTCTAGGATAGTATCATTCTATATCCAATTACAACATTTTTAAAAGACTGTAATATGTACATAGCTGCCTTTTTCCATTGTTTGTATAAGATGACAGTAAAAATGTACTTGCGCCACACTTCTATATTGTAGTTTATCCTGTGAGTCAATATAAATGTATTTCTGCCAGCGATCTCTGTGATTTCAGACAGACTGCCAGCAGATGTATGACTGTTATATAACTGCCCCCTCCTGCCCAGAGATATCATCTGCCACACTGTTGACAAACACACTCTCATGCCAAATGAGATCTGTTTCCCCCACAGACAGATCAGCACCTGTGAGTGACACTGAACATACCTTCACCTCATTCTTCACCCCCCCCTCCATCCTGTGGCAGTCTACACTGACCAAGAGGCTGGACCTACAGGGCTGGTGATCAGCTCGAACCCCAGCTTTCTTGGGCAAGGCACTTCACCCTACTTGCCTCAGGGGGAATGTCCCTGTTCCCCAATCACATCCATCAACAAGGCAACACACAACATCAACAGATGCATCGTTCACATTGGAATAAGCTTCCCTTCTCCTGCACAACCATACACATGAGCCTAGGTTGTGACTGAAGCACAGTGCAGAGGCTGGGGGACTTAATGAGAGAAGGAGCTCCCTCATGGCTGCCTGGCTCTCCCTCCCCTGTCCATCAGAGCTCTCGTTATCCAGGCTCCCTCCTCTGGGTCTACCTGCCTTATTACCCCTGGGCTCCCCCTCCATGCTCGTTACCCCAGGGGACAGCCTCCGCTGCCTGGATGGCTGGACTGTGCAGCACAGGATGGCTCCTGGAACTTGACATGGCCGCTCCTCCACAGCTCTGCATGTGAGATAAGTGGTGCTGACGTAAGGAAGGCTTTTCACCAGATTCCAGCGTGTGCATTAAAGCTGTAGGAACACTTTGGGGTTTCCTCACTCTGGGGGGGGTCCATCAGAATCCCCTCATCCTTTGCAGTAATTCATGTTTTTTTATATTTAGTCATTTAGCAGACACTCCAGAGTGACTTACAGTAAGTACAGGGATATTCCCCATGAGGAAAGTAGGGTAAAGTACCTTGCCCAAGGACACAAGGTCATGTTGACGCAGTGGGGAATCAAACTGACAACCTTCTGATCACTAGTCTGACACCCTAACCACTCAGCCACCTGATAAAACCATCTGATAAAAGCGACCAAACGTGATAATGCGGGTAATGCTGAATTTGCAGTGCTGAATGCAAAAATTAAATCAATCTAACAGAGACCTTTTAGGTTTGATGCCTGTGATTGGCTCGTTCAGATGGTGTAACGGTGTGGGATATTCAGACAAGTCTGTCTGTCTGCTCAGAGTGTCTGTCTGTCTGCTCGGACTGTCTGTCTGTCTGTCTGCTCAGACTGTCTGTCTGCTGCTCAGACTGTCTGTCTGCTGCTCAGTGTCTGTTTTTCTGCTCAGACTGTCTGTCTGTCTGCTGCTCAGTGTCTGTCTGTCTGCTCAGACTGTCTGTCTGCTCAGACTGTCTGTCTGCAGCCCAGCAGCATCTGCTCCTCCAGGTCCTCCAGGTCCTCCAGGTTTCCTCCAGGTCCTCCAGGTCCTCCAGCTCCTCCAGCTCCTCCAGGTTTCCTCCAGGTCCTCCAGGTCCTCCAGGTTTCCTCCAGGTCCTCCAGGTCCTCCAGCTCCTCCAGGTCCTCCAGCTCCTCTAGGTCCTCCAGGTCCTCCAGGTCCTCCAGGTTTCCTCCAGGTCCTCCAGGTCCTCCAGCTCCTCCAGGTCCTCCAGGTTTCCTCCAGGTCCTCCAGCTCCTCCAGGTCCTCCAGCTCCTCCAGGTCCTCCAGGTCCTCCAGCTCCTCCAGGTCCTCCAGGTCCTCCAGGTCCTCCAGCTCCTCCAGGTTTCCTCCAGGTCCTCCAGGTCCTCCAGGTCCTCCAGCTCCTCCAGGTTTCCTCCAGGTTTCCTCCAGGTCCTCCAGGTCCTCCAGGTCCTCCAGGTCCTCCAGCTCCTCCAGGTTTCCTCCAGGTCCTCCAGGTCCTCCAGGTTTCCTCCAGGTCCTCCAGGTCCTCCAGGTTTCCTCCCAGTACATCAAGTGAGTTCTGTAGCAGAACAGGTCGGCTGAGAGTGAAGTCTCCTCCCTGAGTGTTCCTCCAGCACTCTTCCTGTTAGACAGCGCAGGAGCACAGTGACGCCTAATTAATCATGAAGTTTCCTCCGTGCGTGGGGGAAGTTTTCTGGACAGGCGTGCGCTTTAGATCTTTATCAGTATCCCTGATCCGCAGCAATCGACATGAAGAGAGAGGGAAGAGGACAGTGGTGGAATGAGCCTCTTTATCTCCCAGTTAACTGAGCAGCCACCCAGTTGAAGGTGCGCTGAAACAGATAACATGTTTGATGAATGATCTGCTTCTGTTTCCACTGCCAGCTTGCAAGGTGCTCGACAAGCCACAATTAAGGATTCATGTTAAGCTCACGGTTTCCAAACAAGGCTCATTGTTGTTAGACTCATTCTGGTCCAACGTTTCATTTAAGCATACAGGCTGTCACTGGCTAAAGGAAGACCTCTTCAGAATGCACTGACTGTACATGGTTTGGTTTTTAAATGGTGTGTTCACCTCCAGTCCAGCAGCAGATGGTGAGCCACTCCTGCCTGGCCTTCACACTGTGTCCCAAACCTCCCAGTCTGTCAGGAAAATGAGTTTGGCACAGTGAAGTTCTCCTCTGCCCAGCCATCAACATGTAACCCACATGCTTCTACTTCAATTAGGAAGCACATTAATTACTCATCTCCAAATGATTTACGCTGTCAGATGCCCAGTCTGATGCCAGGAAAATGGCTTGTCTCAAACAATTAAGTCAATAAAAATGAAGCTAATTAAATTAAGAGGAGCGAAGTCTGTTTTTTTGCGGGGGCGTTACACCCAAGGAGTTCCAGGGTGGCTGTTATTGATGGCTGTCCTTCCAGGATGGGTGGGTTAGCAGTTAGTGAACCCCAGGGCAGCAGGATGGGTGGGTTAGCGGTTAGTGAACCCCAGGGCAGCAGTGATGGGTGGGTTAGCGGTTAGTGAACCCCAGGGCAGCAGTGATGGGTGGGTTAGCGGTTAGTGAAGCCCAGGGCAGCAGTGATGGGTGGGTTAGCGGTTAGTGAACCCCAGGGCAGCAGTGATGGGTGGGTTAGCGGTTAGTGAAACCCAGGGCAGCAGTGATGGGTGGGTTAGCGGTTAGTGAACCCCAGGGCAGCAGTGATGGGTGGGTTAGCGGTTAGTGAACCCCAGGGCAGCAGTGATGGGTGGGTTAGCGGTTAGTGAACCCCAGGGCAGCAGTGATGGGTGGGTTAGCGGTTAGTGAACCCCAGGGCAGCAGTGATGGGTGGGTTAGCGGTTAGTGAACCCCAGGGCAGCAGTGATGGGTGGGTTAGCGGTTAGTGAACCCCAGGGCAGCAGTGATGGGTGGGTTAGCGGTTAGTGAACCCCAGGGCAGCAGTGATGGGTGGGTTAGCGGTTAGTGAACCCCAGGGCAGCAGTGATGGGTGGGTTAGCGGTTAGTGAACCCCAGGGCAGCAGTGATGGGTGGGTTAGCGGTTAGTGAACCCCAGGGCAGCAGTGATGGGTGGGTTAGCGGTTAGTGAAGCCCAGGGCAGCAGGATGGGTGGGTTAGCGGTTAGTGAACCCCAGGGCAGCAGGATGGGTGGGTTAGCGGTTAGTGAAGCCCAGGGCAGCAGTGATGGGTGGGTTAGCGGTTAGTGAACCCCAGGGCAGCAGGATGGGTGGGTTAGCGGTTAGTGAAGCCCAGGGCAGCAGCGATGCCCAGATGGCAGGAGGGAGGTGATCCTGCTGCCAAGCTATAAGGTCTGTGTGCTGCCTCTGTCCTGCCTCCGTGCTGCCTCTGTGCTGCCTCTGTGCTGCCTCTGTGCTGCCTCTGTCCTGCCTCCGTGCTGCCTCTGTGCTGCCTCTGTGCTGCCTCTGTGTCTCTGTGCTGCCTCTGTGCTGCCTCTGTCCTGCCTCTGTGCTGCCTCTGTGCTGCCTCTGTGCTGCCTCTGTGCTGCCACCATGCTGCCTCTGTGCCTCTGTGCTGCCTCTGTGTCTCTGTGCTGCCTCTGTGCTGCCTCTGTGTCTCTGTGCTGCCTCTGTGCTGCCTCTGTGCTGCCTCTGTCCTGCCTCTGTGCTGCCTCTGTGCTGCCACCATGCTGCCTCTGTGTCTCTGTGCTGCCACCGTGCTGCCTCGTGCTGCCTCGTGCTGCCTCCGTGCTGCCTCGTGCTGCCTCGTGCTGCCTCCGTGCTGCCTCGTGCTGCCTCCGTGCTGCCTCGTGCTGCCTTGTGCTGCCTCCGTGCTGCCTCGTGCTGCCTCCATGCTGTCTTCACCTCCTGTCAGAGCAGTTGTTGGTGGAATGTTACTGGCTGTTTGAACTCATTTCAGCAGGATTCTCTACACAGAACAGGTGCTGTAGACACAAGACAGACACTTCTAAGGGATTTGGAGGATCGCTGGTCCTGAAATCTAACAGCCACAGCTGACCCCTGACCTCGTACGTTTTCCCGCTCTCGTTTTTTGGTGAAGTGCTTCTTGAATTGATCACATGGTCCAGGTCTGTGACAGCCACAGTTCCTGTGAAGACAGAGCTGATGTTCCTCTAGCTGTAAACACTTCTTCCTGCCATGGAGCCAGCTCGCACTGCTGCCACTGTCCCCAGAGTCGCTACGCATGTAATAAGATTGTGTCGTCTTCAGGCCTGACATGCTTGTCTGAGTCTATCAATGTCCAAACTCCTTAGAGAGTGTAACAGAATAGGTCTGCAGAAAGGAGTTTGGAGGAATTCTGTCTTAGATATGCAGCACTTTCTTTTCTTTTTCTTTTTTTACTTGACATGACTTTCTTTTTGAGTAATGTGTGTGAAATAGAAATCTTGCTAGTTGTTCATAACACAGTTTAAGGTGTAACCGTGTTAATATTGCTTACGATAGCTGCTGTTTCTGAGTTACTTTGCTTCTTCATTAAAAAATCCTTAGCAATGTTGGGCTCATTCCAACACAAGGACGTGCATTGTGTTTGGAAGTAAACAATATTCACACGGATAGTGTTGCCTCACCAATCTCACTTACCCATTCTCTGTTTTTCTATTTAGTTTGTATTTTCTGAGGAGAAATTGCAAGGAAAAATTAGCCACCTTAATGTCAATTGATTCTTTAATTAACTTCCTACAAATCCTACTTTAGTTTCCTCTGGGCGATATTGTGTTTTTCATTGAGTTCTGGTTCACATTGTTTACATTTACATCACAGCCTTGACAGACATTGGCATGAGTTTGAATACCAATTTACTGTCAGTCTATACAATAAGAAAAGCTAACAGTAGTTTTACATGTCAGTTATCAGAAGCTCTTATCCAGAGTGACTTACAGCAGTTGTTGACACAGACGGGGTTCGACCCAGGGTTCGACCCAGGGACCTTCAGAGAAGGAGCCTGACATCTAAACCGACCCTTACTGACTTGTAAACAAGGTAGGTTGTGACTAATGTACAGTTCTGGGAAATACAAATGCTTGGATTCATTCAAAACATCCATCATCCTGTCATCATTGATATTGATGACAAGCGTTATGGCTGGGTGATTTAAAGCTCTAAAAAGCACAAGAATCATTTCTTTATGTTTGAAATAGGCCCAATAACATTGAACAAATATATGTGTGACTGCAAATAAACTTGAAAAACATGGAGCCCTCTTCTGCACACATGCTAAATACACGTCAACTCTCTGCGCCTTGTCAGTCTGGTGTGTTAGCAGGTGTCATGAGCCCACAGAGCTGGGGGGGGGGGCAGGTCCTGGAGGGCCGCTGTCCTGAAGGTTCTAGATGTGTCCATGCTCCAGCACACCTGATTCTAATGAATGGGTCATGATGAGGCTTCCACTGAGCTTGATAACGACCCCTTCATTTGAATCAGGTGTGCTGGAGCGAGGGCTGGAATTGTTCACCCCTGGTCTAGACCCAGCTCAGTTCAGTTAATATGAAGTTTCTCAAAGTTCCTCAGACACATATTGGCTAGGGAATGGGAGTGTGTGTGTGTGTGTGGGGGGGGGGGGGGGGTGGGGGTGGGGGGGGGTGGATGAACAATTCAGGCAGACACTCAGTATCATTAAGTGACAACGAATTGCTCTATCGATGGACATTAGAAATGAGGATATGAAACTACGAAGCCCTCACAAGCAATCTTAAGCCCAGCAGTCATTATTCAGTAGAGTTTAATTGTGCTAATTCCACGAAGACTTAAATATGCCTCCACAGACCAACGTTTAAATTAATGTGCCGACTAAGAGGTCCTCCGTTGTTTAAAAAATTAATTACACATTTTTAATGAAAAGAGAAAATTCCCGGTCTGAATACAGAGTGACTCCAGCAGTGGGAGATGAATTGTCAAAATGGAAATATTCATTCCTTTTACATTTCTGGAGACTAAGAAGAAGAACTGTCATCTGCTTAAGAAGTAGATTTACATTTAGATGATAAATGCTTGACCAGTGTTTCATGGAAGTCCAGTGTAATTACCTGCTGCAGTGACGCAGCGCAGGTCAACAGGTTCACCTGGGGAAGCACCTCTGTCAACTCATCACTGCTCAGGAAAAATCATGTCAGAATGAGCCATGACTCAAAGGTTAACACTGCCATGTAAAACTTCACTCTTGTACCAAACGACCGTCCTGTTCAATGTGCAGCCTTCAGTATCCAGGTTCCAGGCAACACAGCCGGTCTTCTTGGTGTTTGGGGAGACTCATATATCAGTCACCAGGGTGCAGTTCAGTCTCCACTCCTCAGGCTGGAGTCTGATAGGTCATCAATGAAATCTCTTTTCTTTAACGGACAAAGAAAAGGTTCCTCTCATCGTCCAATGGTCCTTCTACCTCCCTCTTCAATCAAGGTCGGGGCCAAAGCGAGAGAGCCTGGAGCCACACAGACAAACTTCCCATCCAAACACAATCTAGGTGTTTCCTTCTTTTATGAATATATGGAGCCGCCTCGTCTCTGCATCTCTTCCTGTCAAATCCATCTTTTCAAACGTTTTCCATTTCCGTTCTCATCTAAATTGCTATTTTCATCATTTCTGTGTACGCTTTGTCTCTTGCTGAATTTCGCTGTATGGCCATGCAACAAGTTCACCATCTGTTTTTCCTTTCGATCACTTCAATTATGCTTTCACCTGAAGAGGAAATGATTCGATTCTCTGAACAGTGTTCATCCACACTACAGCAGCTTAGAGGATGCTGGCTTGTTCTTTTCAAGTCAGAGTATCATTAGAATACAGGACTGGATGTTATATCATGTCAGTTTCATGAAACTGTAGCTTGGTAGTTTTGTGAAAGCGAACATAAAGTGGTCATCCTAAATAAGTAAACCCCGTTTAAAAAGTAAAAATGTTAATAATATTTCAATGAACACACAACAGTTGTCCAAAATGTTGACGAGACTAAGTTGAATATAACATCTGTTTAACTTATAACATGGAAGTAGAGTTAATAATTTAATGTAAAATGTTTCAGTTTAACTCAAATTAGGGTGATTATTGTTATTCCAGTGCAGTGAACTCACACTCTGCAGTGACCTCACTCTGCAGTGAACTCAGACTCTACAGTGAACTCACACACTGCAGTGAACTCACACTCTGCAGTGAACTCACACACTGCAGTGAAGTCACACACTGCAGTGAAGTCACACTCTGCAGTGACCTCACTCTGCAGTGAACTCACACACTGCAGTGAACTCACACACTGCAGTGAACTCACACTCTACAGTGAACTCACACACTGCAGTGAACTCACACTCTGCAGTGAACTCACACACTGCAGTGAACTCACACTCTGCAGTGAACTCACACTCTGCAGTGAACTCACACACTGCAGTGAAGTCACACTCTGCAGTGAACTCACACTGCAGTGAACTCACACTCTGCAGTGAACTCACACTGCAGTGAACTCACACTCTGCAGTGAACTTAGACTCTGCAGTGAACTCACACTGCAGTGAACTCAAACTCTGCAGTGAACTCACACACTGCAGTGAACTCACACTCTGCAGTGAACTCACACTCTGCAGTGAACTCACACTGCAGTGAACTCACACTGCAGTGAACTCACACTCTGCAGTGAACTCACACTGCAGTGAACTCACACTCTGCAGCTCTTCTCATCAGACCTTCTTGTTGAGATGTTAACCTCCCTGGACGTCTCTGTGAGAAGGTTGCAGTTCCGTCTTCTTTCAAATGTTAAATTAAACCATTTGTGCTCCAGTATTCTGCCTGATAAGGTGAATCTTGTCGTCTTCACCTTTCTGGTGTAGAGAAATGATTTCCTCTCTCAGGTGGTTTTCCTCTTCCGGGTGGTTCTGTGGCTGAGAGTAGGGAGTAGCCTGTCTGCTGCACAGCTGGGTCATGAACAATTAACATCATCTGTGGTTGAATTATTGTTAAATTAGCCTAACAGTTAGGGTATCGGGATAGTCATCAAAAGATTGCCGGTTTGAATCCCGGCCAAACTAACATGAAGTTGTGTCCTTAGGCAAGGCACTTCACCCTACTTGCCTCAGGGGGGAATGTCCCTGGACTTGCAGTAAGTCACTCTGGATAAGAGCGTCTGGTAAATGTAAAATGTAATGTTTGCAGCGGGTAACAAAGCCCATTTGATTTGATGCTGAATCGGCAGCGCAAACAAACCAGTTTGTATATTACAGCACTTAACACAGTGGAGCCTCGGCCTTTCAGAAGAATAAGAGCAAAAACGGAGAGAGAATAGAGGCAACAAAAATGGCAGTTTAATGATGTTTGCCTGTTTTCTTCTCAGACCTCCTTTGGTGCCGTAATGATCCGTGCTGCTGAGTGTTCTTGATGCGTACATTGAATATGCTCACAGGGAAAATGCCAGTCTGCCATTGTGTGTCCCTGTGGTTGTTCACTTCCATCTTGTGTTCAGTATCTCTTCAGTACATTCGTCATATCGCTTGTTGTGTGCTTGGTGGACGCTGATATTAAGCAGAAACTAAACCAGACTTTTTATCAGATGGATTATTTCTCGTTCGTTTGGCAGACTTGCTGTTGCTGCAGCTCTTAACCAGAACATAAAAGAGACCCTGAGAGAATTGTTCTAGTTCGATAATTACAGTTTTCACTCCAGCTGAATTGACACTCTCCATCGCTGACCATCAAGACGTCGGTCAGACAACGAAGAACAGAGCAGCAAACTTTAGACGATCTAGAATGAACACATTCCTTCCTCATTGTCGGGTATTTTATATTGTTTCTGTTTCTTCTAAAACTATACCTTGCAGTGTTGCTTAGCAACAAGTTCTAGTTCTCTGCAGACAGATGTGGACAGTGTGTTTTTACCCTCCTCATGTAATGTGTGGCGCCCTGACAGACCCATGCAGCCTCTTCCTTCTCTTAGTACGTAACGTGCCGGAGAAAACAAGGATCCCTTTGACCTGACAAGGTCATTGTTTCTTTTTCCACACTCTATGTTCATGAAGAAGTCTGGAGGGTTTGGGGGAGGAAGGTGGGGTGTGGGAGGAAGATGGGGGAGGGGTTTGGGGTTGGAAGGTGGGGGAGGGGTTTGGGGGAGGAAGGTGGGGGAGGGGTTTGGGGGAGGAAGGTGGGGGAGGGGTTTGGGGGAAGAAGGTGGGGGAGGGGTTTGGGGGAGGGGTTTGGGGGAGGAAGGTGGGGGAGGGGTTTGGGGTTGGAAGGTGGGGGAGGGGTTTGGGGGAAGAAGGTGGGGGAGGGGTTTGGGGGAGGGGTTTGGGGGAGGAAGGTGGGGGAGGGGTTTGGGGGAGGAAGGTGGGGTGTGGGAGGAAGATGGGGGAGGGGTTTGGGGTTGGAAGGTGGGGGAGGGGTTTGGGGGAAGAAGGTGGGGGAGGGGTTTGGGGGAGGAAGGTGGGGGAGGGGTTTGGGGGAGGAAGGTGGGGTGTGGGAGGAAGATGGGGGAGGGGTTTGGGGTTGGAAGGTGGGGGAGGGGTTTGGGGGAAGAAGGTGGGGGAGGGGTTTGGGGGAGGGGTTTGGGGGAGGAAGGTGGGGGAGGGGTTTGGGGGAGGGGTTTGGGGGAGGAAGGTGGGGGAGGGGTTTGAATTTCTACTCAGTGACATCAAGTTGGTAAAAAAAAAAAAAAAAAACTTTTTCTCTCTTTCTCTCTCTTGCTCCTGTCCTTCTTTCCTCTTTTATCACTCTCTCTCTTATCTCTCTTCTCTCTCTCCATCTGTCCTCTCTCCTTTCTCTTGCTCTCTCCTCTTACTGTCTCTCAGCAAAACACTTTGTTGCCTAATCGCCGTGACAAAATGGCATCGTTGGTGTAAAAGCAGGACCTGACAAACGTATTTACATGAATAGAAACAATCTTCTTTCAAATATATACAGTATGTTTCTTTCCCAACAGTTAGAGCTGCACATCAGCTCTAAAACCATGGCCAGTTTAATGAGGTGAGGAAAGGACTCAGCATCAGTCAACATGCCCTAACCCTCCACACACTGTACTGAAGCCCTAACCCTCCCCACACTGTACTGAAGCCCTAACCCTCCCCACACTGTACTGAAGTCCTAACCCTCCACACACTGTACTGAAGCCCTAACCCTCCCCACACTGTACTGAAGCCCTAACCCTCCCCACACTGTACTGAAGTCCTAACCCTCCACACACTGTACTGAAGCCCTAACCCTCCCCACACTGTACTGAAGCCCTAACCCTCCCCACACTGTACTGAAGTCCTAACCCTCCACACACTGTACTGAAGCCCTAACCCTCCCCACACTGTACTGAAGCCCTAACCCTCCCCACACTGTACTGAAGCCCTAACCCTCCACACACTGTACTGAAGCCCTAACCCTCCACACTGTACTGAAGTCCTAACCCTCCCCACACTGTACTGAAGCCCTAACCCTCCCCACACTGTACTGAAACCCTAACCCTCCACACACTGTACTGAAGTCCTAACCCTCCACACTGTACTGAGTCCTAACCCTCCCCACACTGTACTGAAGCCCTAACCCTCCCCACACTGTACTGAAGTCCTAACCCTCCACACTGTACTGAGTCCTAACCCTCCCCACACTGTACTGAAGCCCTAACCCTCCACACACTGTACTGAAGTCCTAACCCTCCACACACTGTACTGAAGCCCTAACCCTCCCCACACTGTACTGAAGCCCTAACCCTCCACACACTGTACTGAAGCCCTAACCCTCCACACACTGTACTGAAGCCCTAACCCTCCACACACTGTACTGAAGCCCTAACCCTCCCCACACTGTACTGAAACCCTAACCCTCCACACTGTACTGAAGCCCTAACCCTCCACACTGTACTGAAGCCCTAACCCTCCACACTGTACTGAAGCCCTAACCCTCCCCACACTGTACTGAAGCCCTAACCCTCCCCACACTGTACTGAAGTCCTAACCCTCCACACACTGTACTGAAGCCCTAACCCTCCCCACACTGTACTGAAGCCCTAACCCTCCCCACACTGTACTGAAGTCCTAACCCTCCACACACTGTACTGAAGCCCTAACCCTCCCCACACTGTACTGAAGCCCTAACCCTCCCCACACTGTACTGAAGTCCTAACCCTCCACACACTGTACTGAAGCCCTAACCCTCCCCACACTGTACTGAAGCCCTAACCCTCCCCACACTGTACTGAAGTCCTAACCCTCCACACACTGTACTGAAGCCCTAACCCTCCCCACACTGTACTGAAGCCCTAACCCTCCCCACACTGTACTGAAGCCCTAACCCTCCACACACTGTACTGAAGCCCTAACCCTCCACACTGTACTGAAGTCCTAACCCTCCCCACACTGTACTGAAGCCCTAACCCTCCCCACACTGTACTGAAACCCTAACCCTCCACACACTGTACTGAAGTCCTAACCCTCCACACTGTACTGAGTCCTAACCCTCCCCACACTGTACTGAAGCCCTAACCCTCCCCACACTGTACTGAAGTCCTAACCCTCCACACTGTACTGAGTCCTAACCCTCCCCACACTGTACTGAAGCCCTAACCCTCCACACACTGTACTGAAGTCCTAACCCTCCACACACTGTACTGAAGCCCTAACCCTCCCCACACTGTACTGAAGCCCTAACCCTCCACACACTGTACTGAAGCCCTAACCCTCCACACACTGTACTGAAGCCCTAACCCTCCACACACTGTACTGAAGCCCTAACCCTCCCCACACTGTACTGAAACCCTAACCCTCCACACTGTACTGAAGCCCTAACCCTCCACACTGTACTGAAGCCCTAACCCTCCACACTGTACTGAAGCCCTAACCCTCCCCACACTGTACTGAAGCCCTAACCCTCCCCACACTGTACTGAAGTCCTAACCCTCCCCACACTGTACTGAAGCCCTAACCCTCCCCACACTGTACTGAGTCCTAACCCTCCACACACTGTACTGAAGCCCTAACCCTCCACACACTGTACTGAAGTCCTAACCCTCCCCACACTGTACTGAAGCCCTAACCCTCCACACACTGTACTGAAGTCCTAACCCTCCACACACTGTACTGAAGTCCTAACCCTCCCCACACTGTACTGAAGCCCTAACCCTCCACACACTGTACTGAAGTCCTAACCCTCCCCACACTGTACTGAAGTCCTAACCCTCCACACTGTACTGAAGCCCTAACCCTCCCCACACTGTACTGAAACCTATTTTGTCCATTGCAACAATGATCAGATGACTGAATCTCGACAAGCAGGACTAAAACTTGATTGTTGTCGGTGTGACCAGCCTCTCTGTGTTGAAGGATGAGGTTTGCATCATGGTGAGTGACCTTGACAGCAGATGGTGATTCTGCTTTCCACTGGTCCTGTAGCCTCCATCTCTCTCCCATTCACCCACATGACTCAGAGCAATTAGAAGAGCTACAATAGAAGACTTCAGGGAGACGCCACCACCATGCATCATTTATAGACTGGGTGCACCACATCTCCATATTTCATACATTTTAACGTTGCACCACCTTGTCCAACCTTACCTCGCCTTCCCCTCTCACAGCAGCTCTCAATTAACCGGTGGCATTGTGACAAAATGACATTTCAGAGGTCTCAATGTTTCAAGACGTGGGCTCGTGTAGTCCAACCCTGCCGGGTTAAAGGTCAACCGTGGCCGGTGACTTCTTCATCTGTGAGGCTTCCAAGATGTCATCTTTGTCGACGCATTCTGCCAGGGTGTGACGTCATATCGCTGTCAGAGAGCTGAAGCTCCGTGGTGCCAGTGGAACATCCTCCTCCACACATCGTCACAGCCAGCGGCCTGCCTTCTGCTTCAGGCTGGAAGTATTAAGCTGTCATGACACACCAGGGCTTATAGCCTGGACTGACAAGGCCGTCTCGCTATGAAAGTGAGACCCAGGGTGTTGGGGACCAGAGCTGCCAAACCCCCCTGTCCTCCTGCTCACCCCACAGACAGACAGGGCTGGACTGGACACACTCTCTGCAGACGCACACACCGCCCTCAGGATTCTGCTGTTTCTGTCATGACCGTGTCTGAAGAGACACATTCAACCATGGAACTGCATTCTGGTTCTTTGGTCGCAACATAGAACAGAGAAATCTTTTTTTGTTCTCTCTCTCTCTCTCTCTCTCTCTCTCTCTCTCTCTCTCTCTCTCTCTCTCTCGCTCCCATTTTCAATTTCAATAAAAAAAAAATATTATTAAAATAGTATGATAACAATATTTTTTTTATACCAAAGAATTAGGCAAAATATAAATGATATTACATATATTGACCGCACTCAATCTTTCGTTATCTCTCTCTCTCTCTCTCTCTCACACACACACGCACACACACACACACACACACACACACACACACACACACACACTTACACAGTACAGAATCACGTCCTCTTTCCAAATGACAGTGAACATCTATACTTGTGCCCTGTGGTGGCTGAGAGAGTAAAGGTAAGATTTATCCCCGGTACGATCCATCAGGTCAGCCTGAGCAGAAGACCTTGAGAAGGGCTGCCTGTAAAAGTAGAGCCTTGCTTGAGCTTTTTAATACTATCACTGTAAAACTGCTGAAGGTCAGCCTCACTTTTACTTATTGAGCCAGGAATGCTGTCCTTTCCTTTCCTAACCAGAGCTGCCACAGCGGGGGGGGGGGGGGGGGGGGGGGGGGGGGGGGGGGCTCTGGTGAAGCCACATAAGCCTTGGATTCTTCTCAATGTTTACAAACCAGTTTAATATCCCAGGAAGCTTAGACCAGGCTCTGCTCCAATGTTGGGCTTTCTCCTTCAAAAACGAGGAGAAATCTGAGCCTGGTGAGGAGGGGGGGGGGGGGGCGTGACTGGTGATGACATCATCATGTTATCAGTAGAACTCTCTCTAACATGTGACATCATCGTGTTTTCAGTAGAACTATTCTGAGTTCCCATCAGAGGGAGCGCAGAAGCGTAACCATCCCAGCTGCATAAGAGCTGTTAGTCAGTGGCGGAGGGTGAAATTCATGTGGGACAGCCACTGACAGCATCAGTGTGTCTCTGGGGTGTGTCATTCAGAGCTCCACCCAGGCAGGGTGACAAGGTCAATATAGAGGAGGACTGACCCAGCCTGCTCTGACCCAGCCTGCTCTGACCCAGCCTGCTCGGACCCAGCCTGCTCTGACCCAGCCTGCACTGACCCAGCCTGCTCTGACCCAGCCTGCACTGACCCAGCCTGCACTGACCCAGCCTGCACTGACCCAGCCTGCTCTGACCCAGCCTGCTCTGACCCAGCCTGCTCTGACCCAGCCTGCTCAGGGAGGAGAGGAGGTGCACACTGCCATTTTGGCTCCAGTAACAGGAGTGTGGATGTGAACATGGATCATGTCTTTCTTCCTGTTGCCAGGCAGCACTTTTTGAGATGTGTATAATTAAGTTGTGCGGAACAAACACACTATTTAGCTGTCAGAGGATTGATTCCACACAAAAAAGGCAACGGGGGGAAAGAAGGAAGTGATTATCAAGGAAGCAGACAATCTGCCATCCAAACTGTTCATCTCTTTCTCCCATTTACCCATCCTCTCCATCTCTCTCTATCTCTCACTCTTTATTGATCTCTTTGTTTTCCTAACAGTTCGAAACATTGTTTGTTAAACCAAAACATTTGGTTCCCAAACAAGTTTGTTGTGTGTGGGTGTGTTCGCACGCCAGACACACATATCAAAACAATAGTGTGGTGTTGTTCCCCCATAGCATGGTGGTCTAACCCTCAAGCTGTGCTCGTTTACCAGGCAGCTGTGTCAAGCTAATTGGTCGATGTAAAAGGCAGTTTGTGCATCAGCACAGTCCAACTTTTTGAGGAGCTGTTTCCTTTGGGGCTACACAGCAGGACACACACAACAGATTGTGTAAAAGGTAATAGCACAATAGCACACACACATATAAATACTCCCCCCCCCCCCTCCACAGGAGGTGTTATTTCCCCAGTCAGGGCTTATGCCTGGAGTTTTCAGGGCAGTGAAGCACACACGTCATCCTTTTGAGCTGGGCAGTGTCCAGATTATCCAGAGGCTGGACAGTCTGACAGAGTCATTACCCTGGGCTCCTTTACTGCTAATGAGAAGGTAAAATACGAGCGTCTGGCCACTGCAGTCATTTGGGTCTCTGTTTCTCCAGCACGGGTGGAGAGAGAGATGCTAGACAAGACTCACCTGGCTGGCCAGACCACTGGGGAACTCTCCTCCTCCTCCACTCTCAGAAGTGGGAATCACATTTACTGTAGCCGGTGTGTGAGTGTGTGACTGGAGGTGTGTGTGTGTCTGAGTTGTGAGTCAGGTTTAAGCCGTCTCTGTTGATGTGAGTTACATCCATCTGTGGTCACGTTGGAAAGGTTTAACCGCACTGTGTTCACATCGCTTTAGATTGTTTATTGATTGGTTTGTCTCTGTGCTCCTATTTCAGAGGGATTCTAACACAGGAACCAGCCAGAGGACCAATACAGCAGGAACAGCAGGTCAGGTGATCAGGTCAGGTGATCACTCTGAGGTTGGCTTTTTTTGACACCCATCTTCTTATTGGCCCCTCGGGCAGGTCTGCCGGCTAGCTGGCCAATTACAGCCTGACATCTGGCAGAAGATCTCTGACATTGCGTGTGTTCATGCAGTCTGCATAGCCAGGTGTGGACAGGAGAGGGATGTTTAGCCTAGTGATGGAAATGTACCTCAGTAATGGGTGAAACCATGACCAGAGGTCAGAAGGTCACAGAGCAGAAGGAGAAGCTCATCAGCTGACCTGTAGAAGGTTGGCCTTCAACTGGATTCACATCCTGTCGCCACGTTACCGACTTGAAGACACTTTTCTCCAGTAACCAATAAGACATTTCCATTTCATTATTCTTTCTTCTTTGATGTCATCCCTGTTCAGACCTAATATGAACGTGTCAGGAAAGAACATTTCTTCCACAATGACAAAGAGGTTAGGAAAGAACAGGGATGGAGAAGAAGGGAGATTATGCGATGCCCTTCAAATAGTCGATCCCCAGACAACAATGTCCCTGGAGAATCCAGGGATTTCATCTCAATGTGGCAATCAGCCTAAAAAAGGGTCTTGAAAAGATCGCACTGCATTTTTAGAATGTTGTCATTAATTTAAGATGACAGTAACTCACACCAAAGGGTCAAAGAACCAATGCTGTTAAATTGAGAAGCGTGAATGAAAGAAATCCCATAAGCAGTAATGAACAGATCTGAATACATGTGCATTGTGCTAATGTGCCTCAGTTAGAGACCTATAGATCCCATTCACAAAGACATGGAAGACAGATCATGTAGTTTGCACTAACAAGACATCTGCTGTGGATCATAGCATTTCTGTCAGACAGCATATCTGGACAACATGTCAGCCTTGTAGACTGACTATCCTGTTGATATAACAGTTCTGGGGAAAACAAAGAAAAGAACCTTCACCTTCTTTTCTTTCCTTCGTTAGAAGGAAGATATTTAGTGAGGATCAAAACAGTTCAGTTTAAGTGGCCACAGATAGATGAACCTTCAGCTCCTCAATCAGAACTTTCCTTCTCAACGTTATTAGAAAGGAATGAATGAGGTGTCATGGTCTAACCTTCTCCAGAACTGTTATAACTGGACAAGCTGTCAGCCTTCTGCTCATTTGATGCTATGCGCAGAGGACAGGAATCAGTCTTGTTTAATACAAAATTATGACTGGCCATGTATTCAAAACCTTTGACTTTGCATCTACCAGCTCCAAGTCTTACCAGAACAATGTCCTATTGTAGATCGCTCTTCTGGTTGTCAAACACAGCAGTAATTCATTTGTAGTCTGTATTTATCACAGTCACTCTGATGGTCTGTTTAGTGACACTGTGAGTGACTGTGAAGCGAGGCAGCTACACTTATCTACCTGTAGCTGTCTGTCTCTGTTCATAACTGGAGCTGCTGTTTCCCTCTGAGGGGAACGCTACACAACACGCTACACAACACGCTCCACACCACGCTCCACAACACGCTACACAACACGCTCCACAACACGCTACACAACACGCTACACAACACGCTCCACAACACGCTACACAACACGCTCCACAACACGCTACACAACACGCTCCACAACACGCTACACAACACGCTCCACAACACGCTACACAACACGCTACACAACACGCTACACAACACGCTCCACAACACGCTCCACAGCTGACATGATCCTGCTGCATCCAGCCTTTCTCAGCTGTGCACTCCCATGCAGTGTTCTGACATGTGCCTCAGCTAGAGGATCTGAAATGGAAAGGATAGTGGATGAAAATCTAAATGCTGTGACAGATATCCACAGTATATACAGTATATATTCATGGTGGGAGGACCTGCCTTATGGTTCCATTGTTGTCAGTTTAGTTTAACACTCCAATATGTTAATTTTACACCATTGTGCAACTTGGAGAAGGTATCTGACATTGCTGCTGGCAGTTCTATTTCTAATTTGATGTGAAAGTTCCCAGATTGCAGCTTCTTGAGGCCTGTTCAAAGTTAAAGAGCACTTTGGAACACAAGTATTCAGATCAATGTTGGCACCGATAATTAGTTTCTTCTTTCTTCATAAAATAATGTAAAGAATATCAAGTCAGAAGTCTGTTTCTCTTACTGGTCTGGTCTGATGAAGACTTTCAGAACAGATTTCCCTTCCCTACTTTTTGTGCAGTTTATTTGAGGATTCTGTCATCTGAAGTATAAATGACGATTCTACCAATCAAGCTGAACTCCTCACCTGGGAACATGTCCTCACCATGTCCTCACCATGTCCTCACCTCCTCACCATGTCCTCACCATGTCCTCACCATGTCCTCACCTGGGAACATGTCCTCACCTCCTCACCATGTCCTCACCTCCTCACCATGTCCTCACCATGTCCTCACCTGGGAACATGTCCTCACCTCCTCACCATGTCCTCACCTCCTCACCATGTCCTCACCATGTCCTCACCTGGGAACATGTCCTCACCTCCTCACCATGTCCTCACCTCCTCACCATGTCCTCACCATGTCCTCACCTGGGAACATGTCCTCACCTCCTCACCATGTCCTCACCTGGGAACATGTCCTCACCTCCTTACCATGTCCTCACCTGGTAACATGTCCTCACCTCCTCACCATGTCCTCACCTGGGAACATGTCCTCACCTCTTCACCTCCTCACCATGTCCTCACCTGCTGCACCAGTGTTGGTGCCTGTTAGACAGCTGTGTCTGTGCGATGCCATTTTGTGCGGTCAAGGAGAGAGAAGTCAGATCAGAAAAGGACGTCTCCCTTCTTCAGAGTGATTTTCCCTCAGACACAAGGCAGTGAAGGTCTAACAGCAGGCTGATGAGCTGGAGCTGCCTGTTCACATGGCTACAAAAGACCAGCCCTTATCATGCCGGCCAATCTACACCACTCTGCCTCTGCCAGGCATTTCAATTCTGTCCTGTTTTTCCGCCAGTCACTGGATTCAGTCGTCTATGAGGAGCATTTCCATCTTTTATTCGCATATAAATGTTGGTCGTGCAGACTGTTTTCTGTTTTAACAACCTATGGCCCCGCTTCCAGGAAAAGCAACTAACCTCCTCCCTCAGTTGAACCCACTTGTGCTGTTCAGCAGAGTAATGAGGATGTGCTGAACACCAGCCTGGGGGCTGGGGGGGGGGCTGGGGGGGGGCTGGGGGCCTCACGGTATGGGGAGGTGTTTTCGTCGTATGAAGATTAAGTCAATTTGATTTGGAGGACAAATATCTGTCAACATGATGCAAGGGTCAGGTGTGGTGTGAATGTGTGTCGGTGTGAGACTTTGTAGGTGTGAAAGCAAATAATGCAGTACGAAAGAGAGAAAATTGGACAAGCAGAGAGAGAGAGAGAGAGAGAGAGAGAGAGAGAGAGGAAGAGAGTGAGAAGGAGAGAGATAGAAAAATATAAGAGAGACAGTGAGGAAGAGAGAGATACAGAGAAACAGTGAGGAAGAGAGAGAGAGAGAGGGAGAGAGAGACAGACAGAGACAGAGACAGAAATAGAGACACAGAGAGAGAGAAGGGCAGCAAGACAGAGAAAGACAGAGAGCAAGCGAGAGCGAAGGAGGATAAGAGGATGAAGGAGAAGTGGTGTCGATCTACCATCACATCTTTCTACCATCACTCAAGACAACGTAAGCAGGCACATATCATCGCATCACATGACCAAACTCTGGACAGACTAATTACCAGTTCTGGCTGTTTCATTTTAAAACTCTTTCTTTCTTGCTGAGCCAGTGAAAGCCTTTTAACAGCCCTCCTGTCTGTGTTGTCATAGAAGCTTCCACCCACCTTAATGTCATTTAGAGAAACCATCCAGTGAATAAAAGCACTAAAAGCAGAACTCATCTCTCACCCTTCTATGATACTTATTATAAGACACATCATAAACGCCCTTTCCCCCCCTAACACCCACTCACCCCCCCCCCCCCCCCCCCCCCCCACCAACACCCACTCTCCTTCTCAGCAAAAGAGACCAGGAACCTTTAATCTACATATTGAACTATAAAAATGCATTTCATGTTGATCGTAAAACACCAAGGGTATTTATATTGCCCTAATCATGGTCTCATTCCAACCATACTCAGTAATCATGTGATGCATGCTTAATTGGTATTGATTGTAAAAATTCCCATAAATAGCACTGTCTTGATTCATTACTGCTTTTTTTTAAACACAAAAGCTTTTCTTATTACAATTCACAGGGAATACACTGACTTGGAGCTGGCAACTCAAATTTGTTTTCAACAAAGCATCATTTAAAAAGTTTGCAACACATTCAGAAATTGGGGTTTATAATAAACCAATTACATCTCCAGCCGAGCAATTCTGCTGCACATTTCATGAAATAAGGGACGACAAGCTACCTTGTAGCCCTGCTAGACCGCAGATGAAAGGACATTAGGAGGTAGACTGGTTTGATTCAGAATGTTTTCAAACACCATGAGTCATCATTATGGAATATTACCAGTGCTTCTGTGTTTTTCAAATAACACCTGGAAAGGTGATTATTCTGGAGTGGGAACTGCAAATAACCAGTGAGTTCAGAGGTCAAATAACCAGTGAGTTCAGAGGTCAAATAACCAGTGAGTTCAGAGGTCAAATAACCAGTGAGTTCAGAGGTCAGGTCAAGCTTTGCCCGTTTCTCTTGTTCCTCTGCGTCTCCCTTTTCCTCCCTGCGCCAATAATCATTATAATTCATGTATCCTCCTTAAGCTTTTTATGATCTGTTTAATATTTATGCTTCCAGAAAGCCACACAAGCTGATTCATAAACTCTGCTGATGTCCTTTTATTGGCTTGGTGTTTCTATCGTCCACATCAGTAAATTAATTTTGACCCCGGAAGATCATAAATCACAGCCAGCCAGCTCATTGTCTTTCTCTGAACAGATTTTCTTAAGCAGTGGTCATAAAGAATGGTTTATCGATCCTCCCCTTCGCCGCTTTAATAAGCGCTTTGCATAACAAGTGTTTTAGTGTTGGATAAATGATGGGCAGGCCCTGCTTGTCTTGTGCTGTCTGGTTCAGAGGGTCAGCGAAAAGAAAATACAGAGACGGAGAGAGAGCACGAGAGAAAGGATGAGAGAGAGACAGAGAGAGAGTACGAGAGAGAGGCTGTGAGAGAGAGACAGAGAGAGAGCACAAGAGAGAGGATGAGAGAGAGACAGAGAGAGAGTACGAGAGAGAGGATGTGAGAGAGACAGAGAGAGAGCACAAGAGAGAGGATGAGAGAGAGACAGAGAGAGAGTACGAGAGAGAGGCTGTGAGAGAGACAGAGAGAGAGTGAGAGGGCGTGAGAGACAGACACAAGGAGACAGAGAGAGAGAGAGAGAGAGAGAGAGAGAGATAGAGAGAGAGAGAGAGCGAGGCAGAGCCACCATGAGACACCTCACATGAGATAAGGTGATCCCAGGTACGAGGAGAAGGCCAGCCTGGCTTCTGTACCTGCACCCCAGCACTGCTGTACCAGCTGGGAGAACAAAGCCATTCTACACAGAGGCAAGTCACCAGAGAAACACCAGAGACACCAGAGAGAGAGACACCAGAGACACCAGAGACACCAGAGACACCAGAGAGACACCAGAGAGACACCAGAGACACCAGAGAGAGAGACACCAGAGACACCAGAGAGATACCAGAGACACCAGAGAGACACCAGAGACACCAGAGACACCAGAGAGACACCAGAGAGACACCAGAGACACCAGAGACACCAGAGACACCAGAGAGAGAGACACCAGAGACACCAGAGAGAGACACCAGAGACACCAGAGAGAGAGACACCAGAGACACCAGAGACACCAGAGAGACACCAGAGAGACACCAGAGACACCAGAGAGAGAGACACCAGAGAGAGAGACACCAGAGACACCAGAGACACCAGAGAGAGAGACACCAGAGACACCAGAGAGATACCAGAGAGAGAGACACCAGAGACACCAGAGAGATACCAGAGAGAGAGACACCAGAGACACCAGAGACACCAGAGACACCAGAGAGACACCAGAGACACCAGAGACACCAGAGAGAGAGACACCAGAGACACCAGAGAGATACCAGAGACACCAGAGAGACACCAGAGACACCAGAGACACCAGAGAGACACCAGAGAGACACCAGAGACACCAGAGACACCAGAGAGAGAGACACCAGAGACACCAGAGAGATACCAGAGACACCAGAGAGACACCAGAGACACCAGAGACACCAGAGAGACACCAGAGAGACACCAGAGACACCAGAGACACCAGAGAGAGACACCAGAGACACCAGAGAGAGAGACACCAGAGACACCAGAGACACCAGAGAGATACCAGAGACACCAGAGAGAGACACCAGAGACACCAGAGAGATACCAGAGACACCAGAGAGACACCAGAGAGACACCAGAGACACCAGAGAGACACCAGAGAGACACCAGAGAGATACCAGAGACACCAGAGAGAGACACCAGAGACACCAGAGAGAGAGACACCAGAGACACCAGAGAGAGAGACACCAGAGACACCAGAGACACCAGAGAGATACCAGAGACACCAGAGAGAGACACCAGAGACACCAGAGAGACACCAGAGAGAGAGACACCAGAGACACCAGAGAGATACCAGAGAGAGAGACACCAGAGACACCAGAGAGATACCAGAGAGAGAGACACCAGAGACACCAGAGACACCAGAGACACCAGAGAGACACCAGAGACACCAGAGACACCAGAGACACCAGAGAGACACCAGAGACACCAGAGAGAGAGACACCAGAGAGAGAGACACCAGAGACACCAGAGAGAGACACCAGAGACACCAGAGACACCAGAGAGAGACACCAGAGACACCAGAGAGACGCCAGAGACACCAGAGACACCAGCTTCATCACTCGGACACTCCGTAGCTTGGAGACGCCATGGCAACCCTTCCGTCACCACTAACATACAGGTACCATGAAGATTCAGCTGTGGATGCTAACACTGGTCTGTTTTCCAGCTACACAGAACATCCAGCCCTACTGCTGTGTGCTCCAGCCTGCCTCTCTGCTAGCAAGGTAGCTAACACCCCCGGATCAGACAGGGACTCAGGGAATTCAATCATGGAGATCCATCGGCCAGTGCAGAGACAGGAGACTGAGATGGATGGCTGTGAGAGGGGGTTAAGGAGGGGGCAGGCCCAGTGCTACAGTATTTCATCCCCATCCTGTTCCAGTCCTGTTTGACGAAGGGGAGGGCAGAGAGTGTCAGGAAAGCAAACAGCATCTCTGTTGTGGTGCCTGTTCCTCCAGCCAACTTACTGGACACAAACAGGGGGTCAAAGCTTGATGAGTGTCCTGAATCAACGTTATATCACATGTAATCATTCAGCAGACGCTCTTATCCAGAGCAACTTACAGGAAGTACAGGGACATTCCCCCCTGATGGAAGTAGGGTGAAGTGTCATGCCCAAGGACACAACATCATGTTGACACAGCCAATGATTTCGAACGAGGAACCTTCTGATTACTAACCCCACACCGTAACCGACTGGCTCACATGACTCCATATAAATACTGTGGTTATATATACACAATAATATGGAATATGTATCATACTGTATATCATACTGTGTATGTCTCTGTGACGAGTGAGTGTCACCGTGTGTCATTGTCAGAAGTACATTTATATAAGATGCCTGCTGCTTTGCAGGAAGGATCAGAACAGACTGTTCAGGATCTGAAACACTGCGCCTCCTGTATTCCCCCCCCTCTATCTTTTACACACTCAAACCCAAGCCTCAACACAGGCGTACACACACACACACACACACGGCAATCCCCTAAATCGCTGCTATCTCCAGAGCCCTGATATGAGAGGAAAATCCTGTTTTATTTACAACATGAGAATTGAGGAAGGAAAAGTGGTATTATCTTTTCCAACAGGAAGATAAGAGCCAGAGGAGGAAGTGTGGCGGAGCGAGTCAAAGGGCACCTGAACCTGACTCCAGACACACTGAAGGTCACGGAGATTGAAGGGATGATCTATTCAGCAGGATGTCATCCATACCCAACCTTTAATTGAGTCGATTTCATCACATCGCCCCCGGCCACCTCCCACCCTCACCCCCTCTTCTAACCTGCCAAGTGTCAGCCAATGAACTGTCACCACCACAGACACCTAAACGGTAGGTATTTCTCTGCAAATGGAACACGCAGCATACAATACATCTGGCTGGCAGATTTTCGTCTTTCAGACTGCAGCCTATTGAGATGTTGTAGAGTAGAAATGTCTTAATATACTAAAGCATACTGACAGTAGCTCAGACAGTTTATAAACTACTGAAGCTATTGTGAAAGCAGCGCTAATGATCAATACTCTACAATCACCTCTCCCTATTCTGGAAAGTCTTTATGTTTTGTGCTCACCACTTAGCGTTCTGAAACTTTGAATACATCTCATTCATCGCAATGACGTCTGCATGTGTACACAGTACATACGTCTTCATTCATATGGAGAGAGGAGTTGAGGGCTTCCTCTGTTCACCTTTGACCTGTGATCCTAAAACCCTCAGAGATATGAGCATAATCTGACGCACCGCTAATAGATGGATTATCAACACAGAGTCCTCTATTAAGATGTGACTGACCTCTGACTCAGCTCTCTGACAAGGCTAATAGAGAGGCTAATGTAGCGGGAGCCAACACACACACACACACACACTACATACACACACACACCTCGTACACGCAACAAACCTCCAATCCATGAACACAGATGAACAGCTCGTGCATCAAGGTGCAGCCGGCACACACTCGAGTCCACAGACGTGTGTGTTGATCAAAAAAGGGAGGAAGAGGAAGAGGAAGCCTCTCAGAGGAAGATCAGAAGACACGGGTCAAGATGTCTCTGTCATCTCCGTCTGTCAAGGTCACCAACCCCCTGCAACAGACCGCCTGAGTCTTAACCTTCAAAACACACACACCACATACAGACACACAGAAACACCACAAACACATACACACACCACACACACACACACCACACACACACCACAAACTACACACCACACACACACACACACACAGAGGACACACACACCACACACACACAGACCACACACACACCACACACACACACACACACACACCACAAACTACACACCACACACACACACACACACAGACCACACACACCACACACACACACACACACACAGACCACAAACTACACACCACACACACACACACACACAGAGGACACACACACCACACACACACAGACCACACACACACCACACACACACACACACACACACCACAAACTACACACCACACACACACACACACACAGAGGACACACACACCACACACACACAGACCACACACACACCACACACACACACACACACCACAAACTACACACCACACACACACACACACACACACAGACCACACACACACCACACACACACACACACAGACCACACACACACCACACACACACACACACACACACCACAGACACACACCACACACACACACACACCACACACACACACCACTGACACACACCACACACACACACCACACACACACTACACACACCGCACACACACACACTAAAGCATTCCAAGATCTGTAATGACGTCTCATTTAACTTCACTTCCTCAAGCCTTCGCTCTTTCTAAGTGAGACGGTGGCTTGTTGAGTTGTGGGGGGAAATAATCCGCTGGTGATGTGAGGATGGATTAACAGGATTAGAAGATAATCTTCTGACCTTCGGCCCCTAACCCAGCATGGTGCTGGGAAGGCAATTTTCAAGTGGGGAGCAGAGGAGAATGGACTTTAATGAGAGAGCCACCGGGGGCTTTGACCACCAAGCCTCTCGCCGTGTCTCAGGAGATTATGTCCAGGAGTGTTGCACGAAAAGAGAGCGTCTGGTATGAAGACTCCAGAGGCAGGACACTGACTCAGAGGCAGGACGCTGACTCAGAGGCAGGACGCTGACTCAGAGTCAGGACGCTGACTCAGAGTCAGGACGCTGACTCAGAGGCAGGACGCTGACTCAGAGGCAGGACACTGACTCAGAGGCAGGACACTGACTCAGAGGGAGGGCATTGACTCAGAGGCAGGACACTGACTCAGAGGCAGGACACTGACACCAGAGGCAGGACACTGACTCAGAGGCAGGACACTGACTCAGAGGCAGGACACTGACTCAGAGGCAGGACATTGACTCAGAGGCAGGACACTGACTCCAGAGGCAGGACACTGACTCAGAGGCAGGACACTGACTCAGAGGGAGGACACTGACTCAGAGGCAGAACACTGACTCAGAGGGAGGGCATTGACTCAGAGGCAGGACACTGACTCAGAGGCAGGACACTGACTCAGAGGCAGGACACTGACTCCAGAGGCAGGACACTGACTCAGAGGGAGGACACTGACTCAGAGGCAGGACATTGACTCAGAGGCAGGACACTGACTCAGAGGCAGAACACTGACTCAGAGGGAGGGCATTGTCTCAGAGGCAGGACACTGACTCAGAGGCAGGACATTAACTCAGAGGCAGGACACTGACTCAGAGGCAGGACATTGACTCAGAGGCAGGACATTGACTCAGAGGCAGGACACTATCCAGATCCTGGATGAACCTGGAACAGCTTCTACCTGACTGATGGGAGAAAGAGAGCAGAGATGGATGTTCTGTGTGAGAATGAGAGTGTGTTTGTGTGTGTGCTGTTTATGAGTAATGTAGAGCAATGCAGAGTAATGTAGAGTATTGTAGAGTAATGTAGAGTCATGTTATGCCTTGATTCATACCTAGGCTCTTGTTTTCCCTCTGTTTAGGGAAAGCCGACCCCCTTACTGTGGCTGTCCAGCAAGGCCATCTTGTCAAGGTCTGTAGATTTCTAGAAAGATGTCTAGAAACCTAACAAGTATTTGAATTGAGGTGTTTGTGTGTGTGTGTGTGTGTGTGTGTGTGTGTGCGTGCGTGTGTGCGTGCGTGTGTGTGTGTGTGTGAGAGTATGTTGGGGTGGCTGTGTTTGTATGTGTGTATGGGTGTGTGTGGGTATGTATGTGTGTGTGTGTGTGTGTGTGGGTGGGTGGGTGAGTGTGTGGGTGGGTGAGTGTGTGGATGTGTGGGTGGGTGGGTGGGTGTGTGGGTGGGTGAGTGTGTGGATGTGTGTGTTTGTGTGTGTGGGTGGGTGGGTGGGTGAGTGTGTGGATGTGTGTGTGGGTGTGTGTTTGCTTGTGTATGTGGGTGTGTGCTTCATAAGCAAGGGCTTTAGTTATTCCACTGCATCCATATGATCTGCTGACTCAGAGCATCGCCCTGTCGTAATTCGATCCCATAACTGTATCCACCATGGCCCTTTCTTCAGACACACAGACATTACTGATGACACCCCACATCACAACACACACTCAGAACACTGCGGATTGGAAACTGTTAGGGAACTAAGCTGTCTCCAATCTGAAGGATTTCTTGGCCAAGATGGGAAACCACAGATGATATTTGGCACAGGAGAGAAGCGATCTGTAATAAGAGCGACTACCAGAGCCTTAAGAGCATCTTAATTAGTTTTCTTCTTTTAAGTTAAGGCTGCTTTAATAGTGTTTCATTCATCTTGATATTCCTGCACCCAAGTTAAATAAGCTTTCAGTCACTAACATTTCCAACAAGTTCCCATCCTCATGTTATCTGAGGGAGCACAGATGAGGCACAACATGGGAACAACATGGGAACACACCAGCAACATGGGAACAACATGGGAACACACCAGCAACATGGGAACAACATGGGAACACACCAGCAACATGGGAACAACATGGGAACACACCAGCAACATGGGAACAACATGGGAACACACCAGCAACATGGGAACAACATGGGAACACACCAGCAACATGGGAACAACATGGGAACACACCAGCAACATGGGAACACACCAGCAACATGGGAACAACATGGGAACACACCAGCAACATGGGAACAACATGGGAACACACCAGTAACATGGGAACAACATGGGAACACACCAGCAACATGGGAACAACATGGGAACAACATGGGAACACACCAGCAACATGGGAACAACATGGGAACACACCAGCAACATGGGAACAACATGGGAACACACCAGCAACATGGGAACACACCAGCAACATGGGAACAACATGGGAACACACCAGCAACATGGGAACAACATGGGAACACACCAGCAACATGGGAACAACATGGGAACAACATGGGAACACACCAGCAACATGGGAACAACATGGGAACACACCAGCAACATGGGAACAACATGGGAACACACCAGCAACATGGGAACAACATGGGAACACACCAGCAACATGGGAACAACATGGGAACACACCAGCAACATGGGAACAACATGGGAACACACCAGCAACATGGGAACAACATGGGAACAACATGAGAACACACCAGCAACATGGGAACAACATGGGAACACACCAGCAACATGGGAACAACATGGGAACACACCACAGTTATTTTGTGCTTGCTCACTTAACGTTTCTGTAATTCTTGAATGCATGTATAAACATCTTAAATCTTCATCCTTTCATCCTCTTCTGTGGAGCTTCCAAACCCCAAACCACCTGGCCTTGTGGCTCACATCTGAGTGGAAGCAGGGAAATGTCTTCCCAGAGGTAAACACAGGCTGGATGTTTTTAGCCTTAGTGGGGAAAGGTCTTGTGACAGAAAGGGGTTATCTGTGGATGAATGCTTTAGCAGCTCTCTCCTCCACAGCTGCTTCAGAGAGCCTGACATCCCTGTGAGAGGAAAACTCTCTGTCACCCATGAATACAGCTCAGGCGTGTGCCTGGGGCCTGCCAGCAGGGGGAGCTGTTTGACACACAGAGGAACCTTTTCCTCCGGGCACAGAGTCCACTGTTATATTCAAGGTCACACTCAATAAACATCTTGTTTTTGGTCCATGCCAGCTGACGTGCATGACTGGTCTGTTCCCATCCAGACCCCTCTGGTGAAGACGTCTGAGGTGAATCCTGAGAACCCATCTGCCTCATCACCTCCACACCCTCGCTGCCTCATCACCTCCACACCCTCGCTGCCTCATCATCTCCACACCCTCGCTGCCTCATCACCTCCACACCCTCGCTGCCTCATCACCTCCACACCCTCGCTGCCTCATCACCTCCACACCCTCGCTGCCTCATCATCTCCACACCCTCGCTGCCTCATCACCTCCACACCCTCGCTGCCTCATCACCTCCACACCCTCGCTGCCTCATCACCTCCACACCCTCGCTGCCTCATCGCATCCACACCCTCGCTGCCTCATCACATCCACACCCTCGCTGCCTCATCACCTCCACACCCTCGCTGCCTCATCACCTCCACACCCTCGCTGCCTCATCACATCCACACCCTCGCTGCCTCATCACCTCCACACCCTTGCTGCCTCATCACCTCCACACCCTCGCTGCCTCATCACCTCCACACCCTCGCTTATTGACCTTAACTGAGGGCTGGTCGATTGAAAAGATGGAAACGTTTCTCCCATCCTGCAAATAAACAAACATGTCCTGATAAAAACACTGGGTGGTTCAGGGTTTGTTATCTGAGTCTTTGTTGATATTTGGTAACTTATTGACTTGTCATACTGAGTGCAGTTTTGTAGCGGTGAGGGAAAAAATGAGCTTTTATTCCCAAACACACGTAGCTGCTTCCACACTGCAAGAACACATCTCTGTTTCTCACACACAGTGAGGATGTTCTGTGAGCAGAGACAAAGGCTGGAGACAGACTCTCACACACACCTGAACTGGCACAAAGACACAGAGAGAGGAGGAGAGAGAGGAGGAGAGAGAGGAGGAGAGAGAGGAGGAGAGAGGAGGAGAGAGAGGAGGAGAGAGAGGAGGAGAGAGGAGGAGAGAGAGGAGGAGAGAGGAGGAGAGAGAGGAGAGAGAGGAGGAGAGAGGAGGAGAGAGAGGAGGAGAGAGGAGGAGAGAGAGGAGGAGAGAGAGGAGGAGAGAGGAGGAGAGAGGAGGAGAGAGAGGAGGAACGCCACAGAGAGGAGGAGAGAGGAGGAGAGAGAGGAGGAACGCCACAGAGAGGAGGAACGCCACAGAGAGGAAGCCAGCAAGAAATCCTCCAGGAAGAAGCAGAGAGGAGGAGAGCCCAGCTGGATGATGCCTTTAATCTCCCCAGAACAGCCGAACATTACAGTCATCCTGGCTTTCTGGTGTAATTCCACCAACAGGGATGGAGGCTTCCTCTGGGTGGCAAACTCCAGTAACAGTAAAGCACAAAGAAAGCCAAAGAATAACGCTCCCCCCCCCCCTCCAACCCCCCCCTCCCCA
Organism: Neosalanx taihuensis; assembly: GCA_030340665.1. NCBI lineage: Eukaryota > Metazoa > Chordata > Actinopteri > Osmeriformes > Salangidae > Neosalanx > Neosalanx taihuensis. The sequence continues at coordinate 714,324 of CM059305.1, forward strand.
ACCCCCTCTCTCATCACCCTCTCCTCCTTCTCCACCACCAACCCTTAATATTGATTACAGACACTTACAAAGTGGTTGCCAGGGGAACAGCGCTTCTTGAGTGACGGAGCCTGAACGGAGGAGAGAGACTGGTGAGAGTCAGAAGATCTGAGGCCAGTATTCACACATGGCAGAAAGCTGATCCTGGATCAGGTGCCCCGCTAAACCCAGTTAATCCCGATCAGCGCCGGCGCTGCATCTGGATCAGCTCACCTCCCTGTGAGAGAGTGAATGGGTAGGAGTGTTGTCGATCAGTCGAAGATGTTGTTCAGTGCCTCACTTCTACCCTCGTCTACGCTGAAGCCAACCCACACAGACAAACAAGCCCAGCATGACCTTTTTTGGCTGCTGAAAACACGGAACAGCAGAAAAGACATTCTGGGAACCGAAACTAAATGTAAATCTTGTCTTAGTCTGGGTAAACAGGACTGAGGGACCAACATCTTCCCTCCAGTTCCGTCTGCTCAGTTTTCTCACAGGAGACAGAGTAACGTTAATGTCTGGTAATTTAGCTCTGTAGGATGGACTAATGATTCTGTCACTCTTTAGTTCAACACCAGTTTATGAATAATGATTCTGAGAATGAGCCATGTGTACAGAGAGACAACGTCTTACTTAAATCAAGACATATGTATCCATGACTATGCTATGAAGGTTTCAGTGACATAAGGGGGCTGGCAGGGACTGGTATGATCATTTTGAAAGAGAGAGTGCCATAACCTAGCGTTACCATAACTTAGCGTAGCAATAACCTAGCGTGGGCACTTTGAAATACAACCTGCTCTCCCTGTTAAACAGACAGAAAGAGACACGGGTTGTGGTTCTGTCATGTTCCATACTGGGAAGAACACATAAACACCGAACCTTTACATTTGACAAGGTCAATGATCAACACGGCTTTCACTGTCAGAAAGCCTGGTTCATGAAGGTCAAACAAGCTAAGGATACACGTGTTCTTATGGACAAAAGCTTTAGCCTTGCTGATGGCTGAAGGAATGCCACAGTCACAATCCTGAGTCCCTCATGAATGGAATTTCAAACGCAGAAAAAGCTTTTAATTAGCTGGGTCTATGTTGCCCACTGGAAAGAAATATGCTAGGCCTGTTTTTTTGTGTGTGTGCATGAATCCCACTGTGTAGCAGGTATTTGAATGATAGGCACTGAAATGTATCAAATAAATAAATAACAAAGTTGAGCTAGACCAGAGGTAGAAAAATCCTGGTCCTCAGGAGCTGCTGTCCTGACGGTTTTAGATGTTTCCCTGCTCCAGCACACCTGATTCTAATGAAGGGTCGTCATCAAGCTCTGTGGAAAACTCATAATGACCCTTTATTTGAATCAGGTGTGCTGGAGCAGGGAAACATCCAAAACCTTCAGGACTGTGGCTCTTGAGAACCAGGGTTACCTTAGTTAACTACATCTAGTCATGTTATGTATTATTATTATATTAAAAAGGTAGAGCAGTGAATGTCTATTAAATTACACTTGTCATCATGTTGTGTATTGATTTTTCTGCCAGTATTGGTTCATATTGAGACCTGCCATTAATGCATCATCTGTATCTCCAAGCCATGAGCAGCTAAGGCAGGTTTTTACTCCAACAAAGAACCAAACAATCCGATTTCACTGAAGAGTTTCTCTACTTATTGAAATCAGCTGGTGGATGATTAGACGAGGCAGACACCTGCCCCCTCTCTCCCCCCTCTCTCCCCCTCTCTCCCCCCTCTCTCTGTCACCCTTTGCGGGGCTAAGTGGTGCCAGTTGGAGGAAGCTGGTAAAGAAGCAGGCAACGAAGGAGTAAAAAAGTAAAACGAGCGAGCGAGGGAGGGAGGGGAGGAGGGAGGGAGACAACTAGAGCGCGCGCGCGCGCGTGAACGCGCCAGAAGCAGCGGCAGCGGAGCTCGAGACGGAGGCAGAAGGCAGAAGCTCGTGGTTCTAGTGTGAAACAGTGAAACAGTGGAACAGTGGAACGTCTCCTTGCTGAACATGATCCTCACAGCCCTCCTCCTGCTGGGAGTGCTGCTCTGCGGCGGCCAAGGTAAGGAGCAGCGATCCTGCACGGGCTTTAGGAGGAGAAGGAGTTATTTCTGTTGCGCTCCACTCTCATGCATGTATTCCTCTGTCTGCGGAGAAAGGGAAAGGAGAGAGAGAGAGAGAGAGAGAGAGAGAGAGAGAGAGAGAGAGAGAGAGAGAGAGAGAGAGAGAGAGAGAGAAAGGGGGGGGGGAGAGGGGGGGGGAGAAGGAGGGGGAGAAGGAGGGGGAGAGAGGGGTGGATTGTTTGGCCGGTTGTGTTTTGTAGTTAGAGCACGTATTTCAAGGGGTGGATTGCTTGCTTTTTTGTTGAGAGGAGACCATGACATTGGTGTTCCTGATAGACCATCTTAGATCCCAGCACACTTCTGCTGTGTGACCAGGTGATTATGAACTGGAGATAGACTCGCTGGATGAGGAATGTGGAGGTTCCGATGCTGTTTGAGCTTGTTTTGGGTGCAAATGCTCCATAAAGTGCACTTGATGATGTGTTTGTTTCGTCTTTGTAAAGCAGAAACAGTGACATCCTCTGAGCTGCTGATAGGAAGCAGAGTATTAAGTTTCTGCAATCTGAAGGTTATTAATCAGTGATCAGACTCCCTTTAATTAAAGAGCAATGCATGTTACGAAATGTTATGAAAGCAAGGCTACATCTCTTAAATCTACTATCCAGATCTTCTTATCAATGTGTCCCTGGTGATGGGTTCAGTGATCTGGGTGAGAGATGGGCAGTGCCACCTGTCCATCCCTGGGGTTCAGCACATGTGAGAGATGGGCAGTGCCACCTGTCCATCCCTGTGGTTCAGCACATGTGAGAGATGGGCAGTGCCACCTGTCCATCCCTGGGGTTCAGCACATGTGAGAGATGGGCAGTGCCACCTGTCCATCCCTGGGGTTCAGCACATGTGAGAGATGGGCAGTGCCACCTGTCCATCCCTGGGGTTCAGCACATGTGAGAGATGGGCAGTGCCACCTGTCCATCCCTGGGGTTCAGCACATGTGAGAGATGGGCAGTGCCACCCGTCCATCCCTGGGGTTCAGCACATGTGAGAGATGGGCAGTGCCACCTGTCCATCCCTGGGGTTCAGCACATGTGAGAGATGGGCAGTGCCACCTGTCCATCCCTGGGGTTCAGCACATGTGAGAGATGGGCAGTGCCACCTGTCCATCCCTGGGGTTCAGCACATGTGAGAGATGGGCAGTGCCACCTGTCCATCCCTGTGGTTCATCTCATGGACACTGCGCTGTGTTACTGTGCTACCTCAGTGTTCTTGTGTTCTTCTGAACTTCCAGCAGCCTGGTTAGAGAGCAGCATGTACAGAGCTGCCTGTTCTGTGGCACAGATCCTGGTTCCTTGCTTGGAACAGCAGGTGGGAGTAGAGCACTTCTAACAGCCTTGGAGGAGGATGATCATGGTCCTAACATGTTCTGTCCACACCGACAGGAGACCATCCTGACCCACAGACCATCCTGACCAGCTTTATCTCAGGTGTACGACTTTCTCTATCCTCCTCTCTCCCTCTCTCTCTCTCTCTTTGTCTCCCCCTTCTCTGTCTCTCTCTCCCTCTCTCTCTCTCTCTCTCTCTCTCTGTCTCTCCCCTCTCTCTCTCCCTCTCTTTTCTCTATCTCTGTCTTTCTTACACTGTTAAGAATTAATCATTCAGAATGAATCATTAGCACTTCGATTAAAGCAGTAATATGCTTTAAGTTACCTCTTCCAGGATTGTCACTGCATAACTAGCTGGTTATCATTTCCTTCTTGGAAATAACAGCATTGCTAGAATCCTTATGGTTTTGTGACAATTTCCTTGACACCTCATATCCACGGTAAATCTTTTTTAAGGTCTGCATATCTTGGCTGAGAGGAAAACTCTCCATCCTCCTCTGGTGAAGGAACATTTTCAGTTCAATATAGAACTTGTCTTTCCTCCGCTCTTTATTTCACCATTAAAGTGCCCATCATCCAGATAACATGGGCAGCTTTAACAGTGTGCACAAGACATATTTGTTCCTCACCATCGTATTTCACAGACATCTTCTTTTCGATGCGTGCCAGTGGAAGCACATACTTCTCTAAGGAAAACATTAGCATTAGAAATCACAGAAGCTTGCTCTTCTACACAAGCCTGCTAATTGCTTGAGCTCCCTTGAAGCGTCAAACGTTTTCTTTGGGCTTTTTTTCTGTGAAGTATTCAGTGAAATGAATAAACATGTTAAAATGTCAGCGACTAAGGCAAGGAAACATGGTGGTTCCTGATCTTCAGGGTCTGGTCAGGGTCACACACACACACACACACACACACACACACACGCACACACACACCCCTACACACACACACACACACACACCCCTACACACACACACACACACACACACACACACCCCTACACACACACACACACACACACACACACACACACACACACACACACACACACACACACACACACACACACACACACAGGCACTTGCATATGGTTGAGATTCTGTGAGTTGTTTTTGTTTTGGTCAAGGACATGTTAAGATGGAGGTTTGCACAGGGATCAACACACTTTACACAACTCCACCCCCCCCATCCCCCTCACATTTCTATCATGCCTGGATATACTATTAAATGCCTCTTCAAATAGCTTAGCACACACAATCCTTTCCTATTATGTAATACCACTCCCAAGTCCCATTAAAGACATGCAAAGCTGTTCACATAAGAAATGGCCTGTCTCTGCTCCATGCACTGAAATTGATTGCGGTATTTGATTAATAGAGTGGGAAGGAGAATGGAGAACACACCAACACAGAGTGGATATGAGCTGGACTGGCCCTGAGGGGAAGTGAATATGAAAAATCAATTTAAAGAACGACTGTAGTCAGCAGGCCCTCAGAATTGTACAAAGGGCAATCTCAATGTTATGGATATGCTATTTATTTCCTTCTGCTTTTTTATTTTTTATTTTAATAATCTATTTTCCATATATGGCCTTTAGCACTTCATCCCGCAAGGCGGAGGATGGGGAGAGGATTAGCATAGCTGTGGTTTACATGAAGATGGGCTAAGAAGTTCTGCTTTTTATCCTTCCAGAGATTCTGCTGGGAGAATATTCTGCTCAGAGTCTGCTCAGAGTCTGCTCAGAGTCTGCTCAGAGTCTGCTCAGAGTCTGCTCAGAGTCTGCTCAGAGTCTGCTCAGAGTCTGCTCAGAGTCTGCTCAGGTGCTCAGATTCAGAGTCTGTGAGGGGAGTTCCCACATGTAGTACATGAAATACATTAGGTGGTGGGAGGGTGATTTTGAGTGGGCTAAGCTATTCAAGCAGTGGAAGACGTGGTCCATTCATGAGGCATGTACATTCTGTCATGTGCTGAGTGTGCTCAGCAACACTGCTCATAACTCCTGAGATTAAAAGGGTGGAAAACCAGGAGGATGGAGGCAGAGCGAGAGGACAAGGAGATGGAAAGAGCGATATTAAGTTTAAAAATTCATTCAACTGAAGTGAATCAGATTGCATCAAGTCAAATTGCATTGCGAGAAATTGAATCTCTCTCTATGGAGTTCGACTCGTGCCAAAATTAATCAAATGTAATTGAATCCTGTCGCCATGGAATTGAATTAGTCCAGGCTGACGTGATTGGTCGAGACATCTGCCTGTTCTGCTGTCACTCTGTTGGTACTGTTGTTCTCATCAGTGTTGCCTCACCAGGGGTCCTGGAGCTCACCCACTTCTGTCCTCACCCATTTCTGTCCTGCCAGGCTAGTGCTGGTTTAATGCTGGTTCAGTGCTGGTTTAATGCTGGTTCAGTGCTGGTTTAATGCTGGTTTAATGCTGGTTCAGTGCTGGTTTAATGCTGGTTCAGTGCTGGTTTAATGCTGGTTCAGTGCTAGTTTAATGCTGGTTCAGTGCTGGTTTAATGCTGGTTCAGTGCTAGTTTAATGCTGGTTCAGTGCTGGTTCAGTGCTGGTTTAATGCTGGTTCAGTGCTAGTTTAATGCTGGTTCACTGCTGGTTTAATGCTGGTTCAGTGCTGGTTTAATGCTGGTTCAGTGCTGGTTTAATGCTGGTTCAGTGCTGGTTTAATGCCAGTCTAAAGCTGTTTCAGTGCTAGGTTATTCATCCATCTATCCATTTTCTGCCGCTTATCCGGGGCCGGGTCGCGGGGGCAGCAGTCTGAGCAGGGAGGCCCAGACTTCCCTCACCGCACACACCTCCTCCAGCTCCTCCGGGGGGATCCCGAGGCGTTCCCAGGCCAGCCGAGAGACATAGTCCCTCCAGCGTGTCCTAGGTCTTCCCCGGGGCCGCCTCCCGGTGGGACATGCCTGGAACACCTCCCGGGGGAGGCGTCCTGGAGGCATCCTAAACAGATGCCCGAGCCACCTCAACTGGCTCCTCTCGACGTGGAGGAGTAGCGGTTCTACTCCGAGCTCCTCCCGAGTGACCGAGCTCCTCACCCTATCTCTAAGGGAGCGCCTGGCCACCCTGCGGAGGAAGCTCATTTTGACCGCTTGTATCCGCGATCTTGTCCTTTCAGTCATGACCCAAAGCTCATGACCATAGGTGAGAGTAGGAATGTAGATTGACCGGTAAATCGAGAGCTTTGCCTTGCGGCTCAGCTCCTTCTTCTCCACGACAGTCCGGTACAGAGACTGCATCACTGCAGACGCTGCACCGATCCGCCTGTCAATCTCACGTTCCGTCCTTCCGTCACTCGTGAACAAGACCCCGAGATACTTGAACTCCTCCACTTGAGGCAAAGGCTCCCCACCCACCCAGAGGGAGCAAACCACCTTTTTCCACTGTGGGTCTGGGCCTGGTTCTGATACCAGCGGCCAGGATTACAAGGAGCGTTGAAAGAAGGAAGGATGTCAGACAGGGACCCAGATTAGCCGAAACACTGACCCAGTGACTCATCACACATGCTAGGATCATCACTTTGTTGACTGGAGAGCCTTCTGACCGCTGCCATCGACCTGCCTGGGGTGCAGACACAAACAGTTCAATAGGAAGAAAGGCTGAAATGAACAGAGATCAGTCAGTGAATACGAAATGTGAGTGTGGACTGTAACCCAGGACACCAGGGACCAGCAGGTGCCTCCAGAGAGGAAAGCAGTAGGAAGGTGTGGACACCCTGCTGGGAGCCCTGAGGAACCCCTCCTCACCTGAGGCAGGTGAAGAGACTGACAGAGAGAGATAAGAGAGGGAGAGCGAGATGAAGGCGGGGGGGTTGACATCTAGTGAGACGGATGGAGTTATTATCCCAGGTATTATGGGATGGACAGGAGGCATGCATTGACATGACAGGAATGCAGTCTCTGTGTTTGAAGCTCAAGACGTGCTCTATCCAGGGAAGACTCACCAGTGTTAGGGAAGGAACACCTCTGTATTGGTTTGTCCATCATGGGGATTGAGGAAGGAACTTATGCTAATGATAGCAGCGCTGGCTAGCGGACTCTAATGAGGGGAGGTGCAGGGTCCGCATTGATTTCCCTGGTGCTCTGTCACCCTGGGCGGAACTCACAGACTCATCGTACTGACGAGACAAGAGGAAGCGGTCAACTAATGCACACCCCCACATTGAGTAACCTACTCACACACACACACACACACACACACACACACACACACACACACACACTGTCTGCACGAGGCAAATTAATGACTTTCAACTCCAAAATGAGGGTTCACATGACTCCTCTGTTCTCTTCACAGAGGAACAGCTCCTCCTCTGTGAAGAGATCACAGTGGACTTTGACACGAGTGATGGAGAGCAGGCAGTGGACCAGGGAGCTGAACAGCAAATGTTTCAAAGTGATTTGGAAAAGGGACATTTGCTTCTCTCCACGTCTTCCGTTCCCCTGTCCTCCCCTTCAAGTCCCCATTGGACCAAGGCCAAATCTCTCTCTCTCTGTATCCGTTCTTTTCCCCCAAACCAGCCACCCCCCCCCCCCCCACCCTTTCCTTATTCTCTCTTCAGTCATCCGTAAAAGAACAACGAGCTCCAGGCTGGTCTCCTGCTGCTTAATTAACCCAAACTGTGATTGATGGGCTCTCCAGCAAGTGTCGTGTGGCGCTGCCACTGACCCGCCTTGGGAGACTGGCCCCGTCTGCCAATCACAGCTCTACATTCCTAATGGGCTGGAAAGAAGCTCACCTAGCCCACCTCCTCATGCATGAGCTCCCTGAGAAGGGTTCACTTCCTGTCTGCAGCAGGGCTGGGGGGGGGGGGGGGTCTCCACGATCCTGGATGGGCTCATCTCCTCACTGCTCATGTTGGCCTCAGATTACTGAGAGGCCTGCTGGGATGAGGCCTGCTGGGGCCTGATGAGAGTTAAAAAGGGAATCTGTCTTCTCAGATTCTGTGCCCAGAGTCTCAGACTCTCGTGTGTGTGTGTGTGTGTGTTTGTGTGTGTGTGTGTGTGTGTGTGTGTGGGGGAGACTGGAGACCAGCCGTGCTACAGATCGACTTCCCAGAGGTCACGCCTCTCTCCCGCTGCCACGCAGACGGACGGACTTCAAACGGAATCTCGGAGTGTGTGTGTGGAGTGTGTGGAATGTGTGTGTGGGCCGGGTTGTGTAACGCCAGTCGCTCTCACTGGATGTTTTGTTTTGATTTTCCTCTTCCACTCCGCTCCTTTCATCCCTCTTCTTCTACTGGGGGCTGCGCGTCCATTACTCATCTCTCTGTGTCCTCGACTCTTCCTGACAACCCTCCCCCCCTCTCCCCCCCTCCCTCCACCCCCCACCTCGTCTGCAGACAGGAGATACAGGAGCTCTCCTTCCCCTTAGCGCCGTGCACAAAGTGAGTCGTCACAGAAGCTAATGATGGAGTTATTGCAGATACACAGTTTGCATGTAGCATATTCCTCCTCCTTCAAGGTAGTTAGCTCTGCCCTCTAGGTTGAATCACGGAGCAGCCTCCTCTCAAAGTTGTTCCCTTAACTCTCTGTGATCTTGATGGACCCAGCAGCAGGTAGTGGGGTCTTCTCCAGGTGTATCAGATGTGCAGACAGGCGTGAACTTCTCTCCCTCCCTGTTCTCCAGTATTCTATCAGCCCTCAGTGGGGCAGCGCACGTCTTTCCTGCCCACGATCCGTTGAGTAACCAGCGGAGCCTCGTCTCAGTGGGAAAGGAGCCCAATGAATCTGCCTTAATGAAGTCTGGTCTCTTGTCAGCTGTGCCTGGTTACTGCTCTACATGGAGGGCTGTCTCCAGAGAACCACGTCTGCAGCCTGCAGACACCTCCGACTCCTCCCATCGGATCTCCAGCAGGCTTCCATGTGTTTGTTTCTCCTCAGTTACCAGAAGGTTTTATGTGTAATTTTTTTTTTTAATTCACCATATGCTTGCTGCTATTTGTGCTTTAGCGGTGAGCGTTAGTGTGTCCTTTATGACGAGGTGCAGAAGGCTGTGGAAGCATGTGGAACTCATGGGAGATCTGCTATGGGATTTAGGAGGATGTCTCTAATTTAACCAGAGCTCTTCTAAAAGATGTGCTTTTTACCTTTTATCTGATTTAATTACAAACTTCATGTCAACGCTAATGCTAACAGTTTAAAAGGTCTGGCACTTGCCAAGAAAGCCTGTGTCAGACTTTTATCACAGAGTGTGGACTAGGTCTGGTGGAGGACTAGGTCTGGTGGAGGACTAGGTCTGATGGAGGACTAGGTCTGGTGGAGGACTAGGTCTGATGGAGGACTAGGTCTGGTGGAGGACTAGGTCTGATGGAGGACTAAGTCTGGTGCAGGACTAGGTCTGGTGGAGGACTAGGTCTGATGGAGGACTAGGTCTGGTGGAGGACGAGGTCTGGTGGAGGACTAGGTCTGATGGAGGACTAGGTCTGATGGAGGACTAGGTCTGATGGAGGACTAGGTCTGATGGAGGACTAGGTTTGAAGGAGGACTAGGTCTGGTGGAGGACGAGGTTTGATGGAGTACGAGGTTTGATGGAGGACTAGGTCTGATGGAGGACTAGGTCTGATTGAGGACGAGGTCTGATGGATGACTAGGTTTGATGGATGACTAGGTTTGATGGAGGACGAGGTTTGAAGGAGGACTAGATTTGATGGAGGACTAGGTTTGAAGGAGGACTAGGTTTGAAGGAGGACTAGGTCTGATTGAGGACGAGGTCTGATGGAGGACTAGGTCTGATTGAGGACGAGGTCTGATGGAGGACTAGGTCTGATTGAGGACGAGGTCTGATGGAGGACTAGGTCTGATTGAGGACGAGGTTTGATGGAGGACGAGGTTTGAAGGAGGACTAGATTTGATGGAGGACGAGGTTTGAAGGAGGACTAGATTTGATGGAGGACTAGGTTTGATGGAGGACTAGGTTTGATGACAGACTAGTTCTTGGACCTCAGCTCTGGGCCTTCTTCAGATGCAGTCTGTGATCTTGAGAGCTTTCCATTTCCCCTACCCAGAATCCCCTGTGGATGTGTGTTGTGGTAGAGCAGTGCTGTAATGACCACCACAGGGAAGCAGAGGGGCCTAGAGCTCAGCGCTCAGCAGGAGGCAGCAACACTCGGGAACACAGAGACCAAATCAAGTCTTCCAAAACCTCCAGAACGGCTGGTGCATGCTGTCCTGTAGCTGACTGCTAATCTGAAGGTCAGTCTAGAAT
>CM059305.1:732500-770000 GCA_030340665.1 Neosalanx taihuensis
CACACAGGGCCCCTGGCACAGCCCTCCTCCTCCTCTTCCTCAGTCTCTGCCTCCTCACTCTGCTCCTCTTCCTCGGTCTATGCCTCCTCACTCTGCTCCTCTTCCTCAGTCTCTGCCTCCTCACTCTGCTCCTCTTCCTCGGTCTATGCCTCCTCACTCTGCTCCTCTTCCTCAGTCTCTGCCTCCTCCTCCTCTTCCTCGGTCTCTGCCTCCTCACTCTGCTCCTCTTCCTCGGTCTCTGCCTCCTCACTCTGCTCCTCTTCCTCAGTCTCTGCCTCCTCACTTTCCTCCTCTTCCTCGGTCTCTGCCTCTCCTCACTCTCCTCCTCTTCATCGGTCTCTCTGCCTCCTCACTCTGCTCCTCTTCCTCAGTCTCTGCCTCCTCCTCCTCTTCCTCGGTCTCTGCCTCCTCCTCTTCCTCAGTGCTGCCCTGGGTCATTCCAAAGTTGAATCTGAGCTGGATATGTTTGTTCCCAACAACATCGCTGCAATTTCTCCACTGATTGGATCCTGTGGGTGCTCTGAAGGAGGTCATTTCATTGCAGCAATCTTTCCCTGAAACACACAGGATGTTTGTGATCCAATGTCACCAACAGTATTCCTGTACATCCCAGATGACAACAATCTGACGGTGATCTATAAGTAGCGGTCGTATTGCTAGTCATTAATAATGTAACGTGCCTTGGAGAATAGTGTGATTGGATCATGCTGTGTGATAATCCGTCATTAAAGACAGAAAGATAAGATAGTCATGTTCCTCTCTGGTTCCCTGCCTGTTTGGACTTCCTGGTTTCGTGGTTTTCCAAAGACAACATCGGGATGTCAAACTGAAAACTGTCATGTGCAGGAAGCAGGAAGCAGGTTGTGCGTGTCCGTATCAGACATGGAGGGATGTTGACCTGCAGACAGGGAGGGATGTTGACCTGCAGACAGGGAGGGATGTTGACCTGCAGACAGGAGGGATGTTGACCTGCAGACAGGGAGGGATGTTGACCTGCAGACATGGATCTCCATGATCCCACCAGCTTCTCCAGCGAGAGCTGTGACTCATCTGTGACTCACTGCCTTGGTGGTCTGCGAAGGCATGGATTTGGATTTCAAACCTTACACATTGACGCATGCACTGTCTCTCTCTCTGTCTCTCTCTCTGTCTCTCTCTCTGTCTCTCTCTCTGTCTATCTCTGTCTCTCTCTCTCTCTCTCTCTCTCTCTCTCTCTCTCTCTCTCTCTGTCTCTCTTGTTGTCTCTCTCTCTCTCTATCTCTCTCTCTCTGTCTCTCTCGCTGTCCATGAAATATGTTCGTTGTTGAGCACAGTCCAGCAAACCCTGTGCAGTCAAGCCACAAATTGATGAATGCAACAGAAAAACACATCCTCTCTCATCTGACTGCTCAGGGTCCTGCTCAGGACTAGATGAGAGAAAAGCGAGGACATCACAGAGAGATAGAGAGGGAGAGAGGGAGGTAAAAGAAGCCAGACAAATAAAGAGATCGACAAAGAGAAAGAGAGAGAGACTGTGTAGAAGGCAAGAGGGACAATGCGCCACAGAATAGCAATCTCCTGTACTGGTGTGATAACTAACAAAAGTGTGTAAGAGTGTGTGTGTGTGTGTGTGTGTGTGTGTGTGTGTGCGTGTTGGACACTGGCTAGCGTGTATGTGTGCATCCCTCTACACCACTGACAGCCATGACAGTGAGACAGGCATGGCCTTGTGACTGAAGCTATAGTGCAGTACTCTGATTGTAGAACTTTCCATCTCCAACATTTACATTGTGTCCTTTATCAGACGCTCTTATCCAGAGCGATGTACAGTAAGTACAGGGAGGCTAGTAGGGTGAAGTGCCTTGTCCAAGGACACAATGTCATGTTGATGAAGCGGGGTTCGAACCAAGTACCTTCTAATTACTATCCTGACACCATAACCAACTGTACCTCGTGAGTCACATGACATCATATCAAAACATGGCAGCCTGGTCAAAGCTGCTCTTCTCAAGCTAAACGCTTTCAGAAAGAAAGAACAAAAAACTTGAATTAAATTCAAATGGGGTTTGGTTTTCTGTCTAGTGGGTTCCCCCAGTGACCCCATTCACAGACACCCCATTACTGGGTAACCCCCTCCCAGACACCCCATTACTGGGTAACCCCCTCCCAGACACCCCATTATTGGGTAACCCCCTCCCAGACACCCCATTATTGGGTAACCCCTCCCAGACACCCCATTACTGGGTAACCCCTCCCAGACACCCCATTACTGGGTAACCCCCTCCCAGACACCCCATTACTGGGTAACCCCCTCCCAGACACCCCATTACTGGGTAACCCCCTCCCAGACACCCCATTACTGGGTAACCCCTCCCAGACACCCCATTACTGGGTAACCCCTCCCAGACACCCCATTACTGGGTGACCCCCCTCCCAGACACCCCATTACTGAGTAACCCCCCTCCCAGACACCCCATTACTGGGTAACCCCCCTCCCAGACACCCCATTACTGGGTAACCCCTCCCAGACACCCCATTACTGGGTAACCCCTCCCAGACACCCCATTACTGGGTAACCCCTTCCAGACACCCCATTACTGGGTAACCCCCCTCCCAGACACCCCATTACTGAGTAACCCCCCTCCCAGACACCCCATTACTGGGTGACCCCCTCCCAGACACCCCATTACTGAGTAACCCCCTCCCAGACACCCCATTACTGGGTAATCCCTCCGGATGAGCTTTAACACAGCGATACGGAACCCGTGGGAGGACAGACCAGAGAGAGGCGCAGGACAATACCGCCTGTAATCTGGTAAAAGGATTAACTCCCAGAACATCTTCAAACAGTAGACTAAAGTGAGCGCTGATCTTAACCCCCCAGCTGATCTTAACCCTTTTTTCAGTGCAAATTCTCTCGATAGCCGAAAGAATGTTCCGGTTAAGAACGACAAGGTCCCTTAGTTCTATGCTAATTACTGGGTGTCATGCAGCTCTCTGTTGGGTCTGTTCATCTCATGGTTTTCAGTGTAGAAGCCTTGCACTGACACATCTCTAGCATGTACAGTACGCTGTACAGTCCTCCAGCTGGAGTGATGTGAAGCTACTGCACCGTGACAGGAACTATAGATAGCTGTTCTCACACCTACACATAGCCTCTCTCTCTCTCTCACAGCTCAGCAGCTCAGGGGAATGCATGCCAAGGTCCTGCAGTACAGCAGGTCTCTGAGAGACAGCTGCTTTGGAAAGGATCTGAAGGCCAGTCTTCTCAGGATGGAGAGATCAGTCTGGGTTGTGAGTCTCTCCTTCCTGTGAGGAAAGCAGCCTGACAGACACACACACACACACGCTCGCGCTCACAGGATTGATGGAGCAGCCAATCTGACAGAAGATGACGGCTGTAAATCCCCCTCAAAGGCTGCTGGGATGGATCGAAGAAAGCTATGTACACAAGCTACCTCCATCACACACACACACACACACACACACACACACACACACACACACACATGCAGTATTCATAACAACACCCTCCCTCCCCCCACACACACACGTGCACTCTTGTTCAGATGAGGGGGATCAGGCACCATGATGGACAGCTCTGTGATGTTACCCCGAGGCCACTCCTCTCTCTCCTCTCACTCCTCTCTCCTCTCTCTCCCCATACTGTACCATCCATCGACTGAGGCTGCATTGATTGGCTGTTCATGTCCAGGATGTCATGAACTAAAGGCTGATACAATCACTACTTAATCCTCAGCTGGTATCTGTTGCAGTGTCAATGATCATGCTGGGAAGCTTCCCTTCCTGTAACCCAGCAGGGAAGCAGGCTGCTGGGGGGGTTACAGGGAGGGTTACAGGGAGGGGTACAGGGAGGGTTACAGGGTTACAGGGTTACAGGGAGGGTTACAGGGAGGGTTACAGGGTTACAGGGGAGGGGTACAGGGAGGGTTACAGGGTTACAGGGAGGGTTACAGGGTTACAGGGAGGGTTACAGGGAGGGTTACAGGGAGGGTTACAGGGAGGGTTACAGGGTTACAGGGTTACAGGGAGGGTTACAGGGAGGGTTACAGGGTTACAGGGAGGGTTACAGGGAGGGTTACAGGGAGGGTTACAGGGAGGGTTACAGGGAGGGTTACAGGGGGGGTTACAGGGAGGGTTACAGGGAGGGTTACAGGGAGGGTTACAGGGAGGGTTACAGGGTTACAGGGAGGGTTACAGGGAGGGTTACAGGGAGGGTTACAGGGAGGGTTACAGGGAGGGTTACAGGGTTACAGGGAGGGTTACAGGGAGGGTTACAGGGAGAGTTACAGGGAGGGTTACAGGGTTACAGGGAGGGTTACAGGGAGGGTTACAGGGTCCAGACTGGTGTCCAGAGCAACACTTCTAAAGGCCCAACATCCCCCCAGATTTCTTACCTGATGAGAGAAGCGTTGTCATTGGTCAGGAGGAGAGCACGGCAGAGGGAAAGAAAAACACAAAGCACAACACGTTAGTGAATCAACAACTTCAAAGTCATCCTCATTCTGATGTGGAATGTAATTATCTCAAGACATCAAAGTTCCTCTGGGCATCATGGACATCTTCATCTGCATTGATTGGCTGGTGGGAGAAGATGTGAGCTGAAGCTGCCATCTCCTCATCACTTCAGCACCAATCCATTCTTACTTAGCTCTCTGACTCACGGTTACCCCTAGCAACAGCAGCTCTGTGAATCAGCATGCATTTTCAACTGGCGCTTTTAATCTCCGCTGCGTGCTGGAGTGTAGGTGTGCAGCATCTGCTGTTGTTTTGGGGGCATCATCCTTCGCTTTGTGAGAGCGTTTCTGTAGCTGTGTTACCTGACCTGTAGCTGTGTTACCTGGCCTGTAGTTGTGTTACCTGGCCTGTAGCTGTGTTACCTGGCCTGTAGCTGTGTTACCTGGCCTGTACCTGTGATACCTGGCCTGTAGCTGTGTTACCTGGCCTGTACCTGTGATACCTGGCCTGTAGCTGTGTTACCTGGCCTGTACCTGTGTTACCTGGCCTGTAGCTGTGTTACCTGGCCTGTACCTGTGATACCTGGCCTGTAGCTGTGTTACCTGGCCTGTGCCTGTGTTACCTGGCCTGTAGTTGTGATACCTGGCCTGTAGCTGTGTTACCTGGCCTGCAGCTGTGTTACCTGGCCTGTAGCTGTGTTACCTGGCCTGTAGCTGTGTTACCTGGCCTGTAGCTGTGTTACCTGGCCTGTAGCTGTGTTACCTGGCCTGTAGCTGTGTTACCTGACCTGTAGCTGTGTCACCTGGCCTGTAGCTGTGTTACCTGACCTGTACCTGTGCTACCTGGCCTGTAGCTGTGTCACCTGGCCTGTAGCTGTGTTACCTGGCCTGTAGCTGTGTTACCTGGCCTGTAGCTGTGTTACCTGGCCTGTAGCTGTGTTACCTGGCCTGTAGCTGTGTTACCTGGCCTGTAGTTGTGTTACCTGGCCTGTAGCTGTGTTACCTGGCCTGTAGCTGTGTTACCTGGCCTGTAGCTGTGTTACCTGGCCTGTAGCTGTGTTACCTGGCCTGTAGCTTTGTTACCTGGCCTGTAGCTGTGTTACCTGGCCTGTAGCTGTGTTACCTGGCCTGTACCTGTGTTACCTGGCCTGTAGCTGTGTCACCTGGCCTGTAGCTGTGTTACCTGGCCTGTAGCTGTGTTACCTGGCCTGTAGCTGTGTTACCTGGCCTGTACCTGTGTTACCTGGCCTGTAGCTGTGTTACCTGGCCTGTAGCTGTGTTACCTGGCCTGTAGTTGTGTTACCTGGCCTGTAGCTGTGTTACCTGACCTGTAGCTGTGTTACCTGGCCTGTAGCTGTGTTACCTGGCCTGTAGCTGTGTTACCTGGCCTGTAGCTGTGTTACCTGGCCTGTAGCTGTGTTACCTGACCTGTAGCTGTGTCACCTGGCCTGTAGCTGTGTTACCTGACCTGTAGCTGTGTTACCTGGCCTGTAGCTGTGTCACCTGGCCTGTAGCTGTGTTACCTGGCCTGTAGCTGTGTCACCTGGCCTGTAGCTGTGTTACCTGGCCTGTAGCTGTGTTACCTGGCCTGTAGCTGTGTCACCTGGCCTGTAGCTGTGTTACCTGGCCTGTAGCTGTGTTACCTGGCCTGTAGCTGTGTCACCTGGCCTGTAGCTGTGTTTAGCAGTGTGCCTGAAAGACGTGCATGCTCAGCGCAGCTGAACTTTCCTACCCTGCCTCATACACAGGCATCCCCCCCCCCCCGCTCCCCCTCGCTGTGTGGCCATTACAGAGAGGGACTGACATTTCCTTTGCATGAGGCTGGCATTTGGCCCGATGGATTTATTGACATTTGCTTTTTACCTGGTTACTGTGAGTCCTTAGGGAGGAGCCATAATGTGCGCTCTCTGATGACCTCATGGCGTCCCCACATCGCTCTGCATCCCTTCCACCTGACTGGCTCACAGGCCCCTGTGTGTGTGTGTGTGTGTGTGTGTGTGTGTGTGTGTGTGTGTGTGTGTGTGTGTGTGATGAGGTGTGGATGTGCCTAACCCTCCACCCCACCCTCTCCACACAGACGCCTCACGATGTGCTAGCTCTCTCTGCTTTGCATATTTATGAGATGAGGCTCTAATTGTGGAGGCAGAGAGGATTGTAATTAATCTTCTTTGTAACTTGGGAGAAAAAAGGAGTTCCAGATCTGAGAGTTCGATAGAGAGTTTGATAGCCTCCCCCAGCCTCCCCCAGCCTCCCCCAGCCTCCCCCAGCCTAGCTCTGTCCAGTCACATCACTTCACTGTCCCTCCACACCGTCATTACAGCAGCCTCCCTGGAAGCCAGAGGCTGCTGATCATGTCAGGAGTGTTTCCAGGACAATGGTAATACAACTGGGCCTGTGTGTGTGTGTGTGTGATGGGTTCAGAAGAATATGAGAAAAGAGATATTAACTGTCCTGATTCATCACCCTGTCCTCAGCCCCAAAGACCTGGGAGGATTACCCAAGGACAAAGAGAGGGAGAGAGACAGAGATAGGGAGGGAGAGAGGGAGGGAGAGAGAGGGAGAGAGAGGGAGAGAGATGGGGAGAGAGAGACAGAGAGAGGGAGGGAGAGAGGGAGGGAGAGAGAGGGAGAGAGATGGGGAGAGAGAGGCAGAGAGAGAAAGGGAGGGAGAGAGAGAGAGAAAGAGAGGGAGACAGAGAGAGAGAGAGAGGGAGAGAGAGAGAGGGAGAAAGGCAGGGAGAGAGAGAGAGAAAGGGAGGGAGAGAGAGAAGAGAGAGAGATGGGGAGAGAGAGACAGAGAGAGAGAGAGGGAAAAAGGGAGGGAGAGAGGGAGAGAAAGAGAGGGAGAGATAGATAGAGAGAGAGATAGAGGTCTGGACAGGAGCAAAATACCCGTCTAGAAGAAAGATGAGACACAGGTCAGTGAGCACCATGTCTTTCCCCAGCCCACTGCGACCTCACCCCTCCTCACCCCCTCCTCACCCCTCCACACCCCCATCCACCCCGGGACCCTACACCACCCTGCAGATAAATGGCCTCTATCTCTTTCTCCATCGCTGGCTATGGATGTCAAAGAGGCTCCCACTGGCATCATGCCTGCCTGCCTCCCTCCCTCCCTCCCTCCCTGACCACTTCCCTTCCTCCCTGCCTCCCACCCTCCCTCCCCTCCCTCCCTCTCTCCCTCCCTCCCTCCCTGACCACTTCCCTCCCTGCCTCCCTGCTTCCCTCACTGTCTACCTCTCTACCGCCCCCTCCCTCCCTCCCTCCCCATGCTGCACATTGCCCCACACACCCACACTGCCCTCAGTAAGCATCCGGCAAGGTCACCTTAGGCCCCTGCAGGCTGGGCTGGTGGAAACTTTCTCATTCAGGAAGATGGAGATAACACAGTGTCCTCCTATCCCTGCTATCACCCTGCTATCACCCTGCTATCACCCTGCTCCCATCTGGACCCATCTGGACCCACGAGTTCTGCTTCAGCTGCCCAGAGATGGACGAGTCTGAAAAAAGGCAGCGATATTGGAGTGTGATGGTTTAGGTGTGTGTGTGAGGGTGTGTTTGTGGATTCCTGTGTGTGTGTGTGTGTGCTTTGAGAAAAACAGTTTATACTCCAGCCCCCCCCCCCCCACACTCCCCCCATCTTCCTCAGTTTATCTCTGTCCTTAGTCACCAGAGAGTTGGAGGGACATCTGGAAGCCATGGTGACATCTGCCAAACTGGCCCACAACAATCCTGAACTGCTAACAGTCAACCTATCCTTCACCTGAAGCACTAACATCATCTGCAACCCTGCAGCAGTACAGTACGGTGTCCTGCGAGGCTCATTTCACATGACTCAGCCCATCAGCTGATGGCTGTGTGCAACACAGACCGTGCATTTACTAACAGAAACGCTGCTTCATAGCAATCAGGGGAGACAGGACAGGTGTTGTTGAACAGCTCCCATTCCAATTCAAAGTGACGCTCTTCTCTACTTTGTCTCCTACTTAACTGCCTGTTAAATGACGTTCAATATCCATGTTCATAAGAAAAAAAAAACTGGAGGAAATTGAATCCACACCTGTTAAGCTAAATCACTACCTGGTGTCTGGCGAAAACTGCCTGAGCAGAAAGGCCAGATCAGTCTATAGAGGACAGGGTTTGTCTATATAGAGGACAGGGTTGGTCTATAGAGGACAGGGTTGGGATATAGAGGACAGGGTTGGGATATAGAGGACAGGGTTTGTCTATATAGAGGACAGGGTTGGTCTATAGAGGACAGGGTTGGGATATAGAGGACAGGGTTGGGATATAGAGGACAGGGTTTGTCTATATAGAGGACAAGGGTTGGTCTATAGAGGACAGGGTTGGGATATAGAGGACAGGGTTTGTCTATATAGAGGACAGGGTTGGTCTGTTTTCTGCTCAGCCAATGGGAGACAGGATAGACAGCTAGACAAGGAAGTTGCTCCATTAATCCAGGTGGACCAGCCATTTATCTTGTTGTTGGAGGGAGACAGGCTTTTATTTACGATTTCTCTTCAGTCACCTTGATACATTTCTCAGATCAGAATAGAAATTCTCAATCTTCATTGAGCCACATCACAAAATCAGTTTCTGTCTGTCTACTTTTAACAAGTTGCAAAAAGCTAATTACATCCATGCTAATGATTATGTACGATGCACTGCTTTTTCCTACATTATCAATTGCTTTGTTGATCAAAATGTATTCTAATGGTTCTCTAGCACATCGTGAGGCGTCTGTGTGGAGAGGGTGGGGTGGAGGGTTAGGCACATCCACACCTCATCACACACACACACACACACACACACACACACACACACACACACACACACACACACACACACACACACACACACACACACACACACACACACACACACACACACACACACACACACACACACACACACACACTGCTGTGTGTCTCAGATTCCTCAGATTCCAGACCCCCTGTAGATTGGCTGACCGTCTTTCCTTCATGATGTTCTATGTTCGCATTTACAGTTTTCCTTCGATGCTTCGACTCATTTCATGAAACAGAATCGACATTCTCAAAACAACATGTGAACTTCCTGAACAGCGAGCAGCTGTTAACATCAGGACTGGAACTGAGAGACTGAAAGAGTAACAGAGGCCTTTTACTGTCATGCAACACAGTCCTGAAGTTCCAGCAAACATCAGTGACATTTGCATTCACACTTTTGAGAATGTTAAGACATGCGCCAAAGCAGTAGAGAAACATGATATTTTCCTATGACACGATCTGTCAACAGAGCACAGTACAAACAATAAAAGCTTAATAAAAGCCTCTCGCAATTAAACTCCTACGTACACTGAGGTGTAACCTGCCATTTATAATAACCGTTATTGTGATGGAACATGTTCAATGACACCGCAGTTTCCTTCTGAGAGATGAACTAAGGTTCGTGAGCAGCAGGCTGGCTGCTGTGGGGGTTCATGGTGTTTGAATGAACTGTTTAGAGAGCGTCCAGACGAAGGTGCCCCCGGTGTGGGAAGATACTTGTTGATCTCCAGGACGCTGTGTTTCAGTGTTCCTCTTGCAGACCATCATGCAGCAGCAGCAGCAGCAGCAGCAGGCAGGCTGTTAGTGCTGAGCAGGCTGTACCTCCTGCCCAGAGCCCAGAGGGAGGAGAACACACAGGTGTGAGCGCTCTGGCTGAGAAGAGCGATAGAGCACCAGCAGTGTGGACGCTCTCTCCCTCTGTCATTATGACAGAGCAACTCTAGAGAGCGCACATGAGGTAGTCAGGTGGCTGAGCGGTTAGGGAATAGGGCTAACACAGTTTGAATCCCGGCCATGCCAAAAATGCCACTGTGTCCTTGGTCAAGGCACTTCACCCTACTTGCCTCAGGGGGAATGTCCCTGTACTTGCTGTAAGTCACTCTGGGTAAAAATATGAGAGGAAGGGGAACCAAACACACACTTTACACACACAGATACCCACACACACTGTAAATGTGCACACCCAAGAGCACATGCATGGATAAACATGAAGATACACCCTTACCAAAAGAGATGATATATAGAGAACAGATAGATAGACAGACAGCGAACAGATAGACTGATGGATAGATAGATAGATAGATAGAGAACAGATAGATAGATAACAGATAGATAGAGAGCAGATAGATAGAGAACAGACAGATTGATAACAGATAGATAGAGAGCAGATAGATAGAGAACAGATAGATAGATAACAGATAGATAGAGAACAGATAGATAGATAACAGATAGATAGAGAACAGATAGATAGAGAACAGATAGATAGATAACAGATAGATAGAGAACAGATAGATAGAGAACAGATAGATAGAGAACAGATAGATAGATAACAGATAGATAGAGAACAGACAGATAGAGAGCAGATAGATAGAGAACAGATAGATAGAGAACAGATAGATAGAGAGCAGATAGATAGAGAACAGATAGATAGAGAACAGATAGATAGAGAGCAGATAGATAGAGAACAGATAGATAGAGAGCAGATAGATAGAGATATAGAACAGATAGATGCACGTCCTTCCAAACACATCCAGACACACAGGAAGGCATGGAGCTGCATTGTCACACTGTCTAATCATGGCGTCTAGATAAGGCTGCCGCAGGTACTGGACAGCACAGCGATGACGGCAGGAAGCCTGTGTGTGTGTGTGTGTGTGTGTGTGTGTGTGTGTGTGTGTGTGTGAGCGAGGTGGGCGGTGCTGTTTCCACTGTCAAAACAGATGTCTTCCATCTTACAGACAGTAAACAATCAGGGCCGCAATCCTACATGTCAACAAATCTTGCCATCTCTGTACAGAAGTCTCTGTTCATTTGATGGAACAGGTCAACAGTCCTCATCACACCCTCCTCTTCATCACCCTCCTCTTCATCACCCTCCTCCTCTTCATACACAATCACAGAGCCATGGTGAACTTCACCAAGAACTTCCCCACTTCACAACTACAACATTTTTAACTTTTCTTTGCCGTCGATCTCGTCTTGAACACTCTTGGACGTCCATGACAGCAAACAGAGCGACAACCTATTTCTGGACCTCAGCCAATCAGCATCAGTCTCTCAGTAGTGTGGGTGTGACCCGTCTATTTCCAGGCCTGCTGGGATATCGATCCCCCGCCCCCTCAGGCGCCTCTGCTCACAACCATCGGCCAATTTGAAAGGTGTGTGGAGAGGAGAGAAAAAAGGGAGGGATGGAAAAAGAAATAAATCTTTAAAGAAAGAGTGAAATTGCCCTCTCAGTGTCTGTCTCCAGAAGAGAGTATCTTGACACTTTGGGTTGTTGATATACAGTATAAATATATATATCTTTTTTCTATTTTCCATTTCAGTATGATGTGTATTGTTGTCTGAGACCCTGGTGAAGGACTAGGCTCTCTAGCAGCAGCTAGCCGGAGTCAAGGGCACAGCCCCCCCACCCCCCCCCCCCCCCCCCCTGCCCCCACGAGGAGCCAATCAGCATCCATCATGTACCAGATAGGGCCTGGCCTGTGCCCATCCACAAGGGTCAAAGACCTTGAACCAAAAGCAGACGTTCATTTTTCACTGGCCCTGTGAGCCTCACCAGTACGACGCTGACTTAGAAGAAAAGAGGAAAAGAATGCATTGATTGATTGAATCGTGCATTTACACTCCTACATTGATTTGACCATCATGCCGTCTCTGTTGGCTGCTAGGGAGTTTTCACAGCAAAATAAAGAGCAGAGAGCTCTGTAATGGTGACTTGAAGTCACTTTCCAAAGGAACCTTCTAAACTCGTACGTATTGTTACAATCTCAAAGAAAACAGACCTTGAGCATATTTCCATCAACACACAATTCTTTTCACTGCCTGTCCAATGGGAAATGACACTTGGCTGAAAAGAGAGAGGAGAGTCTGCAGCATTGGAGCCTTGGCTGAAGGTTTCATGTGAATTTCAGTGTAAAGAAGGAGTGTGCTGCAGTGAACATGACAGACAGACTCTGGGTGTCAGGCATGTTCCCTAAGGAGCTTGCTGACACAGAACATGGGAGGAATGCATTATCTATCACTGTTAAACACCAGGGAACCATCCTCTCCAATCACACACAACAACATAGCCCAGCCCACACAGCTGTGCACGAGGTGTGTGTGTGTGATATAATAGAGACAGAGTGAGACAGACAGACAGATACAGACAGACAGACATAATACATCAAAAGAGCGGGAGACGGGGAGAGAGAGAGAGATAGAGAGAGAAAGAGAGAGAGAGAAAGGGAGAGAGGGAGAGAAGGAGAGAGGGAGAGAGAGAGAGAGAGAGAGACAGAGAGAGAGAGAGGGAGAGAAGAGAGAGAGAGAGAGAGAGAGAGACAGAGAGAGAGAGAGAGAGAGAGAGAGAGAGAGAGAGAACAGAGATAGAGGTAGACAGAGAGAGAGAGAGAGAGAGAGAGAGAGAGAGAACAGAGATAGAGGAGAGAGAGAGAGAGAGAGAGAGAGAGAGAGAGAGAGAGAGAGAGAGAGAGAGAGAGAGAGAGAGAGAGAGAGAGAGAGAGGTAGAGGAAGAATCAAGTTGGATCATTCTGTGTGGCTGGAAGAGACGTCAGGCTCTTTGTTCCTGTTCCTGCTCCTGCGCTAACTCCTGCTTGTGATCCAGGAGCGTGTGAAGTCTGAGAGGAGGAGGGGAGGAGGGGGGGGAGGAGGAGGAGGGGAGGAGGAGGGGAGGAGGAGTGCTGGTGGCAAAGTTCCCTGTTTTGGCAACCGAGGCTGCTTTTCGAAAGATAGCTTTCAAAGTCCTGCAATGCTCTTCCAAGTCTCGTCACCTCCTCCACGTCCCCCCCACCCCTCACCCCCCTCTCTCTCTCTCTCTCTGTTGCACTATTATACTCTCCCTAAGGTTCTCTCTTAATCTCTCTCTCTCTCTTGTGTTTCGGTTTGTAAATGCACTGTGTGCTGGAGACACTGAGACCAGGAAGCTCATCCTACAGTTAATCTGAGAGAGAGAGAGAGGGGGGAGAGAGAGAGAGAGAGAGAGAGAGCAGAGAGAGAGGGGGGAGAGAGAGAGAGGAGAGAGCGAGGGAGAGAGAGAGAGGGAGAGGGAGAGAGAGAGAGAGAGAGAGAGAGGTTGGAACGTTGTGAGCATGTGTTGTTCAGCCGCTGATACCTCACTAATACTCTAAAGCCTCCCTCCAGCCAGGCCCCTCCCTTAAGGTAGCACCCTTAAGGTAAGCCCCCCCCCACCACCACTGCAGGGTCAGCCCCCTCCGTCCTCTGCCCCCCTCACACATCCAGGAAGAGAGGCCTAACACCTGATTTGGCTCAGCTGGACGAGGCCCAGTAGAGCGTGTGTATCTGTGATGACCTCCTAGTCATCCTGCACGCTGCATCTGATGGCCTCAGCGAGCCTCCCACACAGTCAGCTTGACTGGAACACTCAGGGTAATGTGAGCCTGTCTGTTATCTGGTCCAGTGAGAGATTCAGTGGGATGTACAGGGCAGTAAGCTGTGTTAACAACAAGGAGAACTATTGACTCTGCAGGAGGGCAGGATTCAGGATGGGATGGCCAGGAGGGGAGGGGGCTCCAATTAGACTGATCTGATGAAAGATGGGAATACTGGGAGAGAGGGAGGGGAGAGACGGGGGGGAGGGGAAGGAGAGAGAGAGAGAGGGGGGGGGAGAAAGGGGGGAAGAGAGAGAGAGGGGGGGGGGAAAGGGAAGTGAGATAACACAACCTGAGTGTGTGTGAGAGAGAGGAAGAGAGAGAAAGAGAGAGGTTTTAAGGGAGGTGGGAGTCTACAGGGAATAGCATCCTCCTTACCTCCATATGTAATAATAGAATCAGAGATTAAACACACACACACACAAAGGATGTACCACCCCCCCCCCACACACACACACACACTAGCGTGTGCTCTTCAGTGTTATAATGAGCTCCCTGATCTCTTTGACTGTCTGATCTGAAACAGCATCCTGGACGCAACCTCTGAGCAGTGTGGTGACACCAGGGGCTTAACTACAGCTCTGATCGCTTCACCGCTGCTCATCGATCTGAATGTTTCCTACACACCACTGATCGTTCAAGACCATGGCCATAAGACCGCAGGTGTGTGTGTGTGTCTGTGTGTTGATTTCCCTCTCCAGGATGGGTGCCTGCAACCTTGCACAGGTTACTATCTCATTCAGACATGATAAGGCATCTTCTGACATCAGCCCTCGTGAAGTGAAGCCATCCCATAATACCCTTCGTATCCTGTCATCATCATGTTCACATGCGTAGCCTGCTGGATAATAGGAATCACATTGCGTCCTGAACTTCCTCTTCTGTTGGGGGGTTTCTGACAATATGAATGTGGGATTGTCAGAGCAGACACACAGCATTAAACTGCACCTCTGATCGTTCTTAAATATCACCATCGATCGTCCTCAAATGAGAAATGTCAGTGTATCGGCCTGCTGTGAAATACAATTCTCCTTAACATGTTTGTCTTCCAAAGGAACACCTTTGAAAAGGCACAAAAGATGCCCTGGGACTCCGGAGGTCACAGCATGGGGCTGTTAGAATAGCTTCTCCTACTGAAATTCTGGAAACTTCTGTTAACGAGCTCCTTCTATAACTCCTTTCAACCCAAAAGTCGGTGTAGACCAGGGGTGGGTAATCCTGGTCCTCGAGGGCCACTGCCTGAAGGTTTTAGATGTTTCCCTGCTACAACACACCTGATTTTAATGAAGGGTCATTATGAGGCTTCCACAGGGCTTGATAACAACCCCTTCATTGGAATCAGGTGTGCTAGACAAGGGAAAGATCTAAAACCTTCAGGACAGCAGCCCTCAAGGGCCAGGACTGCCCACTCCTAGTGTAGAACCTCATTCATGCAGCAGTGCTCCATAGTAGAACAGAGGGTAGTCATCTGGACGCTGTTTTCAAAATCAAGACGTTCTGATTCGCATCCGGGAACCATTCTCAATCAGAGGAACCTAAAACCCCTGCAGACCTCCAGGAGAGGTCAGAGTTCAGCAGGGTCTTCCCCTCCTGCTGTGATGATGAAGGAGCTGAAGATGAAGCTCTTCACTGGGTTCAGAACAGCACAGTGTCCAGTGACAGCTCCGACACGGAGCTTGTTTATTTACCCTGCTCAACCAGAGCAACTCGACACTCTGCAAACCTTGTTAACACAATGAAACCTACTGCCAGCGCCACATTACAGCACTGCTTAAGAGAGCCAGCAGCCTGCATTAGCCAGGGGAGGTCTACACCCAGCAGGGGAGGAGGTCTACACCCAGCAGGGGAGGAGGTCTACACCCAGCAGGGGAGGAGGTCTACACCCAGCAGGGGAGGAGGTCTACATCCACCAGGGGTGGTCTACACCCAGCAGGGAGGAGGTCTACACCCAGCAGGGGAGGTCTACACCCAGCAGGGAGGAGGTCTACACCCAGCAGGGGAGGAGGTCTACACCCAGCAGGGGAGGAGGTCTACACCCAGTAGGGGAGGAGGTCTACACCCACCAAGTCCTTCTGCTTCAGCGCTGCTGGAGGTCGCAGGGTTCAGGTTAGTTTCTTTTATGCACCAGCACACAGGTAATATACCATTAATGGAACTTTGAGTGTCAGAAAGCACAGAAAGCTTCCCGGTTCTATAGGACTGATTCCTGAGTGTGCCAATTATCCCCTGTACAGGAAGCCTTGTTTCAGAGAGAGCGGCGGGCTACATAAAGACCTGTGCTTAAGGTTGATGACTGTGATTAAGACACAACAAATCCCGCTGAATCATCAGAACAGGAACGCCACTCTAACCTGGGTTCTTGTTCTGAGTTTCCGGGCTGAGCAGCTCCCTTGCAGAGAGGTAAACATGCTAACAGACGGGGCCACAGGGAAATGGATTTACAAAAAGCTTTTTTTATCAAATATACAATTATTAGGACTGCAGAAGTCAACACTTCATAAACTCTATTCCTCTCCAGTGAAGCACATTTGGAACTACAGTATCATATACTAACAGGACTCTCCCTCTGTGTTTGTCTTCTTATTGTTAAGAACATACTTTAAACATACTTTAAATGTATTTCTTTGTTGAACTCCAGTATATGTTTGTTAGCTCCATCCTGCCAACTTACATAAACAGCAACTTACAATAAAACCAATTCTGATCGCAGCACACCGTCTCCTAACTAACCATATAACTGTGTTTTACTTGCAGAGCTCTAACAATTAGAATGTGCAATTGTACCTGCACACACACACACACACACACACACACACACACACACACACACACACACACACACATTTCATCCATTTCACACCATTTCATCCCATCGTAAAGCGCTGCTTGCGCCTATCAAGTTTAACGACAATACGACATTCTGATTTACGATAATTAGAACTTTCAAAGAGCCGTCCAACAAATGTCTAGAAAGGAGACAGATGAGAAGTGAAGGCTAGCACACAGCCTCAGGTAGAACGTGCGGTATGTTCTAGCATGTGTCCAGCTAAGTGGCACCTGTAGAGAACTGCACGGCCTCTTGTCTGTTGAATATGGGCAATGTTCCACTCCATAAAGCAGTGAGCAGGAACTGTTAGATCTCAATAGAAGATCCACAGGAGCCTCTACAGTATGGTCTGTAATGTCTGCCTTCAAACATGCTGCTGGTCATTTACTAGACTACTGAACACTGAGCCTCCCTCCTGTACTAGAGGGGGGGGTCTAATGACATTACTGTCCTTCCAAATGTTACACCTCCCTGCCTGTAGCCTCTGCTAGCAGCCCCTCTGCCCCCCCCCCTCCTCCATCCTCAACGATGATGATGATTAACACATTAGCGCCGCTGCGATCCCAGGCGGCACGTTAATCTACACGGGCCCGTCTGAGTCGCCCCGCAGGGACACGGCGCCCGTCCCCCGCCCCCCCCCCCCCCGGCCCCCCCGGCCCCCCGCCCCCGGCTGGCCCTGCGTGACGTGCAGCAGCTTGATGAGACCGTTCATCCAGTCCTGACCCTCTCCATTTGGAGGAGCTCAGCAAAGAAAATGAATCAGATGTGCTTCTGGGGAGGTCCAGGGGGGAGGAGGTGGGGGGAGGGGGAGACCATCGGATGATTCCTCTCAGCCAGCAGCTACAAACACAAGCAGGCTTTGTTTCTCGATGACTGCAGTGAAGAAATAAAAAATCATTGAATTGTCCTCAAACTGATTCCATGACTCGTCCTCCATGACTCGTCCTCCAGTGTTTTATCACCCAGGCTTCTTCACATAGTCCCACCAGCTCATGCTAGTTAGGTATCTCACTCCCACTGGGGTGAAAGGTCACACAGCTCCAGGAGAGGAGGGGGGGGGCGATCTC
This sequence comes from Neosalanx taihuensis, assembly GCA_030340665.1. Taxonomy (NCBI): domain Eukaryota; kingdom Metazoa; phylum Chordata; class Actinopteri; order Osmeriformes; family Salangidae; genus Neosalanx; species Neosalanx taihuensis. Next base: position 750,269 of record CM059305.1, read on the forward strand.
AGCCAGACGCTACCTCCATGACCCCTCCTGCTCTGACCCTGGGGTCGTATCGAGCTGTGGCCATGGAAACCTCTTCTGCCAAGACGAGCACCAATTAACTGATAAAGGTTGAGCCTAGGGGAGTGTGGACATGAGACACTAGGTGATGGAGTCATCGATCAATCTTTCTTTTTCTATGTAAGAACCTCGCTCCACTGTACCATGAGCCCCTCAGTCTGGGTCCAGCCTGACTGACACCAGACACACAACCAGGCATGCTACACTCCGGAACACACACACCAGACGCACACACACACTGACTCCCGATGGTGACTGATGTGGGTGATGAGGACAGAATGCCTGGAAGAAGTGTGTGTGTGTGGTTGTGCCCGTGTGTGTGCCTGTGTGTGTGTGTGCCTGTGTGTGTGTGACTGTGTGTGTGTGTGCCTGTGTGTGTGTGTGTTCCTGTGTGACTGTGTGTGTGTGTGCCTGTGTGTGTGTGTGTTCCTGTGTGCCTGTGTGTGTGTGTGCCTGTTTCTACAGCAGCTGTAAATACATCCAGGCAAGAATTGTTTATCCATGAAAGTGAGGGTGTGTTCGTCGTATATTTAGGTTGATGCTCCGTCACTGTCAACAACACAGGATGCTAATGTCTACCAGCAGCTTGATATATGGAAGCTGCTGGAAGGGAGGAGCCAGGGGGGTGTGGTGCTCTGGGGGGAGTGTGGGAGGAGCCAGGGGGGGTGTGGTGCTCTGGGGGGAGTGTGGGAGGAGCCAGGGGGTGTGGTGCTCTGGGGGGAGTGTGGGTTTATTTAGTAAAATAAAGTTTATTTATTTAGTAGTTTATTTATTTGGATAAATTGCCCCGACTTGGATTCTGTGATTAAAGCATGGAAGATGACCACAAACAGAAAATCGCATAATGAGATTTATCCCGTGGAGACGCAAAAAAAGAGAACATTTACAAACATAAATACAGACTGTCTCTAAAGAACTATGTGTTGGCCCATATGGCAAGGGCTTCTGGGAACCATTTGGTGATACATGACAGATGTGTAAATAGTAAAACGTGTTCTTTAGGGACCAAACAGAGGTAGGAAGTTGTAAATGTGCACTTCAGATGTAATACACAGTGTAGCATCCGTGCATGACTGGGATCCTGTTCTTTATACCTGGATATCCTTAACGATCCCCTAATGCCAACACACTCCTCTCATATTCTAAACCTTCATCCCATAATTGCACAGCCATTGTCTGAATCATATCCAAACCCTGTTTCTATGGTTACCGGCTTCGCAGCCGGTGTGTTTAAGGTACAGGGAGGTGTGGGGAGGTGTGTGGAGGTGTGGGAGGTGTGTGGAGGTGTGGGGGGAGTGTGGGGAGGTGTGGGGAGGTGTGAGGAGGTGTGAGGAGGTGGTGTGTGGAGAGGTGTAGAGGTGTGGGGAGGTGTAGGGAGGTGTGTGGAGGTGTGAGGAGGTGTGTGGAGGTGTGTGGAGGTGTGAGGAGGTGTGAGGAGGTGTGTGGAGGTGTGAGGAGGTGTGTGGAGGTGTGTGGAGGTGTGGGGAGGTGTGTGGAGGTGTGAGGAGGTGTGGGGAGGTGTGTGGAGGTGTGAGGAGGTGTGAGGAGGTGTGTGGAGGTGTGTGGAGGTGTGAGGAGGTGTGAGGAGGTGTGGGGAGGTGTGTGGAGGTGTGGGGAGGTGTGTGGAGAAGTGTAGAGCTGTGTTCTGGGTGAAAGAAGCTCAGATGTGCGGATAACCCAACACTGTGTGGCTGTAAACCAGGTTCAACACTGTGAGGAGCTGCTCTCCACACGTCTCTGACCAAACTGGAGCACAAATCTGCCTTCAACACATTTCAGAGTTTTTCCATGATAAATGTTTCTGCCTGTTATTAAAGAACGTTTTCAAGTAGAGGCTAATTGCACCGCTCTAATTCGGTCCTTACTTCCTGGTACATCTCTACTCATGACAAGAGTCTGCAGCTAATATAATTACATCAAAAACAAACGCTAAAGCGCTACATCAAAGAACTCGTTTTGAAATATCCATCTTTCCAATGGCGGCTGATTAAGACTTCTCCTGTGGGATCCAGAGAGGGGGAGAAAGTGGTGAGGGAGAGAGGAAAACAGATCCAGATACAAAGCAGGACATCAAGAAACACACACACACACACACACACACACACTCAGTAAAGGAAACAAAGAATGAGGTCTATTAAGAAGATGAGAGAATCTCTCCAGCTACCTCTTAGTACATGGGATGTAACAGGGAAAACGTTACAAATAACTGTCTCCTCAGAAGGGGGTAAATGCTGCCTGCACCCGCTGCTCAAGTGATGAAGCTGGGCCCATTGAGATGGACACAATAGACCCTAAAAGAGCACTTCCACAGCATCAGAGAATCGCCTGTGATTGGCTCTAATCAGTCAACCACTCACTCCATTTAAGGCTCTTTTTTTTTTACTTAATGCGAATGTCTGAGATGAACAATGCGTGAAAACGTGTGTGTGTGTGTGTGTGTGTGTGTGTGTGTGTGTGTGTGAGGAGGAGGGCACATGCGTGCACATACACAGCAAAGCAGAGGAGCAGTTTTGTAATGTTTTGCTCTGAATCTTATTAAATGCACACAATTACAAAGCCATTAAAAGTAATGAAATAAACCCTGGAAGAAGTGATTAGTCTAAGAGCTGGTGATTTAGGAGCTGTGGGCTGCAGCCGTCCCCAAGTTTAAATCAAGGAGACGATTAAGCAGGAGAGAGACGCCCCGTCGCTGCGTTCAGTTCAGTGCTGACTGTACCTCATGATTTTTCATGTGTACACCCCCCCCCCCCCCCCACATCTGCCCCACATGCCCCCCTCCCCCCGCTCTGCCCACATGCCCCCCCACCCCCCACCCTCCCTCGCCCTCCATAACCACGCTCCTCAGTGATTCTTGAAACCGTAAATGTCAGATTTTCTGTCCTGGGTGGGTGTGTGACGGTGGGAGGGGGGGGGCAGTGATATGAGACTTGCTATCTCACCGCTGCGCTGTGCATAGAACTAAAGAAGATACTGTGGAGAGAGGGATCCGAGGGGCAGAGGAGAAGATAGTGGAGCGCTTGTTTGATGCACAGCGTCATCTGAGCTGCAGTCCTCATATTTCCAGCAAGACTGCTGAAGGACACTGGGGGGGGGGGGGGAGGGAGGGAGGGAGGGAGGGAGGGAGGGAGGGAGGGAGGGAGGGAGGGAGGGAGGGAGGGGGGGGGAGGGGGGCGGCACAATGACAGAGAGATAAGGAGAGGGAGAGAGGAGAAAGATGACCATACAGACTGAAAGAGGAGATAGATGGATGGATGGATGGATAGATGGATAGATGGATAGATGGATAGATAGATAGATGGAAAGTAATGGATACAACATTAACGATGATCGATATGACAAATGGACTGTGGTCATTTCACTGTGTCTCTCAAAGAGATAGAACGCATGGTGTGACAGATCTCATCGACACACACACACACGCTCTCTCTCTCCATCCCTCCATCCCTTAATCCCTCTATCTCTCCCACCATCCCTCCCTCTTTCTATCTCTGTGTCTCACACACACACACACACGTGTAGACAGTGGGAATTAGCCCCAAAACCTTTCACCACCACTCCACAGCCACAGTGCATGTTCCAGTGTAAAGCAGCAAAGCAGCGAGATCTCAGAGCGACTGCAGCAGAGCCCATACACACTCACACACACACTCACACACTCACACACTCACACACACACACTCACACACTCACACACACACTCACACGCACACTCACACACACACACTCACCCACACACTCACACGCACGCACACACACACACACACACACACACACACACACTCACACACCCCCACACAGACACTCACACACACCCCCACACCCCCACACACACACCCCCACACACACACCTCCCCTCAGCTCATAGATCCTCAGAGCTGGGGCTACCCGAAATTCCAGGAGCCTATATATATCATGGATAACGTACGAGCGCAGCCCCTAGTGAGGCCCATGTGCAGTACATCACCGCCTGATAGGAACACATGCCTCATCTCCTCAGCCAAGCACATGTCCTCCAATGATGAATGTAGATTTCATCAACAGCTCAGATAAATCTCTTCCTTGGTACGTTAGACAGGAAAGCTCCTGCCTGCTCCCCTGAGGCCCCTGCTGCTCTGGGGCCAGACTGACACCAGATCCTGGGTCTCTCTACAGGCTGGAGGAGCATGAAGGAAGCTTGGCTTCTGGGGGGGTAAGGGGTGATGCGAGCTAAGCTCTGGCAGGTACATGCTGCCACCAGGGGGTGCCAACAGGGGGTGCCAACAGGGGGTGCCAACAGGGTGCCACCTGCAGCCACTCGATACGCCCTGCTGCAGTTAAAGGGGCAAGTGGAGGTTATGGACCAGGAAGAGACAGCAGGGGGCGACTGGGGGGAGAATTAGAGGAGCCTCTCCTTTATATCTGTCTCTTCCTGTTTCTCTCTATCTCTCTCTCTCTCTCTCTCTCTCTCTCTCTCTCTCTCTCTCTCTCTCTCTCTCTCTCTCTCTCTCTCTCTCTCTCTGTCTCTCTGTCTCTCACCCTCTGCCTCTTCTCATTTATCTCCCTCTGAATTCAATCACATTTCATTGGAAAGCTATAAATGTTTAAGTTAAACCATTTTGCCAAGAGGTTCACATCAAATGGACAAAAAATACAATTATGAATACAGATATGACTTTACACACAATCCTAAATCAAATAGAACATTTATATAAATCCCTCTTCGCCCTCACTTTCTTTGTCTGTAGTCTCTTTCTCTCCACCTCTCTCCCTCTCTCCCCCTCTCTCTCCCCCTCTCGCTCTCTCCCCTCTCTCTCTCTCTCTTTATTGGAGTTGCATCTGTTTCAGTGTCCCTGATCTCTTTACAGTTCTGGAAATAATTTATTTGGCATTTCTGGATCTTTCCGTCCTCCTGGTGTAACAAGCATATCTGACCCTGTTTCTGTTTCTCCCTGTGTCTCGACCTCCCAATCATGTTTGCCCGCTCACGCCCTTACTGGGCCCCCTTATTGGGCCCTCCTTACTGGGCCCCCCCCCTTACTGGGCCCTCCTTACTGGGCCCCCCCTTACTGGGCCCCCCCCACTGGGCCCCCCTTACTGGGCCCCCCCTTACTGGGCCCCCTTACAGGGCCACATGTCATCAGTGGAGTGAGACTTCTTTCCTGCAGCTCTCCAGATTATCTCTGTGCTCATGAGCTAGTGATCTCATGAACACACAGCCAGCAGCACAGCATCAACACATATTAACACATCAGCCTGTGTGAAGTGATTTGACAACAAGTTTAAAATAAGACCAGGATTCATGTGCTGCATGAAGTGCTCTACTTATGTGTGTGTGTGTGTGTGTGTGTGCTGTACTTATGTGTGAGCGTGTGTTTACGTTTACATGTGTGTGTGTGTGGAAAACATCCATTCCAGTCCACATGTTAGTTTTAAGCATGTAAGCTCACTAATGTAAATGCAGTGGAATCAGTGTTACCCTCCTCTTCCTCATCAGTCCCCTCCTCTTCCTCATCAGTCCCCTCCTCTTCATCATCAGTCCCCTCCTCTTCCTCATCAGTCCCCTGCTCTTCCTCATCAGTCCCCTCCTCTTCCTCATCAGTCCCCTCCTCTTCCTCATCAGTCCCCTCCTCTTCCTCATCAGTCCCCTCCTCTTCCTCATCAGTCCCCTCCTCTTCCTCATCAGTCCCCTCCTCTTCCTCATCAGTCCCCTGCTCTTCCTCATCAGGTAGAAACACAGTTTCAACATTGTCTTAATGGACTGAAGGAGTTCTGTCTATCTGAGCATTATAGAAAGAAGCAGTTTGTTCTTTCCTGTGTTTCCTGCCTCTGTGTTCTCAGGATCCTTCCAGACAGGACTGGGGAGATGAGCATGTTGGTGTTGTGTTCTCTACTGCACCTTCCACATCCACTGTGTTAGACCTCAGTGTGTGTCAGTGTGTTTGTGTGTGTGCGTGTGTGTGTGTGTGCCTACACTACATGGGCGTGGCAGAGGGCAGCTCTACCGCTGCTACACTGATGACATCATACGACATCACATGACATGCTGGTCACATGATCAGATGACAGAGACCATCTTCTATTTTGAATGTGTTTTTCTGCAGACAGACTGCAGTCTGTGTTAACTGTGTTAACGCTGAGCAGGTCTGACTCCTGTCAGCAGTGTGAGGGTTAGGGAATCAGGCTGGTGATCAGAAGGTTGCCGGTTTGAATTCCCGGCCGTGCCAGAGGACGTTGTGTTCTTGGGCAAGGCACTTCACCCTACTTGCCTCAGGGGGGAATGTCCCTGTACTTGTTATAAGTCACTCTGGATAAGAGCGTCTGGGGTAATGTAAAATAAGAGACTTGCTCCAAGGCAGGTGGACAGAAGGACTGGAGGCTCAGCGGGGGGGGGGGGGGGGGCTGTGTGTCTCCAGGACATGAACTCACATCAACACAAAGCACAGCAGCGTAGGTGTGAAAAACACAGATCAGCAATGTTCTCTCTCTCCTCCCCCTGCACACACACACACACACACACACACAAACACACACAAACACAAACACACACACGCGCGCACACACGTACACAAACCCACACCAACTGTCTACCAACATGCTACTTGATATGCGTAGCACACACACAGATACACACAGCCGGATGTGTAGGAGACACACACACACACACACACAGGTGCAGAATCCCAGCACGGCTGCACGGCTGGGTGAGCACACGCAAAATGAAACCTGTCGCAACGACGGGGAGTGTGTGTGTGTGTGTGTGTGGGGGGGGGGGGCGTGGAGAGGCTGTTGTACAGGCAGCAGGGTCTTTTGCTAACCACATCCTGCACCCCACCCCCACCCCCACCCCCCACATCCAATCCCAAGCTGGATAATATGATTCCCCCTCCGCTCCCGAGGTTCCTCGCCTGTGTGTTTATATCAGGGCACGCTTCGCCAGTCAGCTGGTTCCAGACTCGTCCGTACAGACGCCGCTGCCCTGACGATGGAGACAGAGCCGGGAGACGTTTAACTTCAAACCATCAGAGAGCGGCTCGACTAGGAGGAACATCCGCTGGTTCCTCTGCTCCAGCAGAGCAGCTGCAGAGCTCCAGCAGAGCAGCAGCAGAGCAGCAGCTCCAGCAGAGCAGCAGAGCTCCAGCAGAGCTCCAGCAGAGCAGCAGCTCCAGCTCCAGAGCAGCAGCTACAGCTCCAGAGCAGCAGCTCCAGCAGAGCTCCAGCAGAGCTCCAGCAGAGCAGCAGCTCCAGCTCCAGAGCAGCAGCTCCAGCAGAGCTCCAGCTCCAGGTCATCCATCTGTGTCCTGGTCAGGGAAAGAGCCAGCAGCTTCCTGGCAGGTCTGAACCATGAAGTATGGCACCATCAGACTACATTAGTTTCTGTGATCTCGTTGTTCAATTCAAAGCTCTGGTTTAAACTGACTCAACATTAACTGACATGAAACAACAGAAGAGACAAAAGCAGTACAGTTAGCTAATCCATGGCTAATGATTTATAATAGCCTGTATTTAACTGAACACCCCTGTCAGTGGCAGCATCTATCTGCTGAGCTGGACCAGAATGTGAGGAAGACACAGACATCTGAAGCTGTGTAAGAACCTCACGCATCTCTGTGGATAATTAAACCAAACACTCGTTTACAGCTGAATGAGCCAAGAGAGAGAAGAAAAAAAAAAAAAAACATAATTAAAAGTAAACAGCCGGAACTCCCAGACTCTGATCCCTTATATAGACACTCTGCGTGTGTGTGAGCATGTGTGTGTGCGAGTGTGTGTGCGAGTGTGTGTGAGTGTGTGTGTGTGAGTGTGTGTGCATGAGTGTGTGTGTGTGTGCATGTGTGTGTGCGTGTGTGTGTGTCTGTGTCTGTGTGTATGTGAGTGAGTGGGTGTGAGTGTGTGTGTGCGTACGTGTGTGTGTGTCTGTGTGCATGTGTGTGTGAGTGTGTGTGTGCGTACGTGTGTGTGTGTGTCTGTGTGCGTGTGCATGTGTGTGTGTGCCGCCTGCCCCCTGTAGAGAGCATCAGTGCAGCATCTGGTCTAGCCCTGGGCAGTGGGACTCAGTGTGGCTCATAGCTCTGTGTTTAAGACTCATCGCCTGAAGGCACTGCCAATAGCTGTCTCTCACCATGAGAAGGGGGGGTGTGTGTGGGGGGGTGATCAGGAAGTGGATCCTGTTTGTTTCACTACCTGGGAGGTTAGCTGTGTGTGTGTGTGTGTGTGTGGGGGGGGTGTTTGTTTGTTTGTGTTCAACAAGATCAAATGTGAAGTAATCAACCCACATCACTCCCTCTTCCTAACTCACCCTCTTCTTCACTCTCCCTCTTCCTGCCACACACACACACACACACACATACACAAACACACACACACCAGTTCTAGCTCCCCTGACACCCAGTCCACCAGAGCTATTCTCAGAGGTAAAGCAAACTTAGCTTTAATATTTCATTCCATGTCCCCCTGCTCCAACCCCAGTGCCCTGACTGTCCTGCTATACATCTGCATTAACACAATCACCCTCATGTATTAACTACCACATTTACATTTTACATGGAGTCATTTAGCAGACTCTCTTACTCAGAGAGACTTACAGCAAATACAGAGACATTCACCCTGAGGAAAGTAGGACGAAGTGCTTTGCCCAGGGACAGAACGTCATCTAGTACAGCCAGGATTTGAACCGAGTACCTTCCGATTACTAGTCAGCATGCTAGTCTGTCACCTTAACCTCTGACATCTCCCTCAAGGTCGTCTGACTTCTCCTCAAGGTCGTCTGACTTCTCCTCAAGGTCATCTGACTTCTCCTCAATGTTTCTCACTTCCTGCTCAAAAGTGAAACTTGTGTGTTTGTCTGACAGGACCATTTCCTGTCAGTGTTCCAGTGTTAAGGCTTCACCTATCTCTGCTGTCATCATTTAAATGCACCTGTTGTTTGACGGTGTTTTCAGGTGCTCCATGCAAGCCCACCTGTCTCTACCCCTAACCCAGCGAGCGTTCCAACTCATGAATAATTCACATCTTCAGGTTGTTTTTTCCTCTTGCATAAAGCATTCCATGTTCTGGAACTTTTCACTGACTCCACAGGATATCCAGTCCATGCTGGTCCTCTGTGGAATACTGCACTTAACAAACACAACTGTCAGCACAGAAGTTAAGTTGTGTATTTATTTGTGTGTGTGACAGAGAGAGAGAGAGAGAGAGATAGAGAGAGAGAGATACACAGGGAGAGATACAGACAGATACATAGAGCAAGGGATAGATACACAGAGACACAGAGAGATTTAGACCAAGAGAAAGAGAGTGATACAGAGAGACAGAGAGATACAGAGAAAGAGACAGAGACACAGATACAGAAAACTAGATAGAGCCAGATAGATGTATAAAAAGAGAGAAAGAGACAGAGAGAGGGAGAGACAGACAGAGAGAGAGATGGATACACACACAGAGAGCAAGGCATAGATACACAGAGACACAGCGAGGGAGATACAGAGAGATACAGACCAAGAGAAAGAGAGAGATATAGAGCGAGAGAGACAGGCAGAGATACAGAGAGAGAAAGAAGGATAAAAAGAGATACCGATAGAGATACAGAGAAAGATAGATACAGAGAGAGGGAGAGATACAAAGAGAGATAGAGACAGAGGGAGAGCGATACAGAGAAAGAAAGAGACAAATAGATACAGAAAAAGAGAGAGACAGATAAAGACAGATGCATAGAAAGAGAGAGAGAGAGAGAGAGAGAGACAGAGACAGAGAGAGAGTGCAGTGGAAGGAAGCAGTAGGAGAAGTGCGCATGCAAAAGACTAAACTTAAAGACCTGTCATCCTCATCCAAGCCAACCATCTGCTCGCCATCTCCCAGAGGGCACTGGGGCAGAGGGCAGCAGTGTCCAGCTGGGCTGATACCTCCTCTCTCAGTCTACCATCAACAGAAGATTAAACAACAATAACATGGATGTGTTTGCCAGCCACGCCATGTTTGATTCAGCAGTAATGGAACACACGCCTTTTAGAAAACAACACAAGCAGGAAACTCTCTTTGCTTTCTCTGAGGAGGTAATTTTCCCCTCTCTGCTGCTCTCTTCTTCGCTGCAGAGTAACCCATCATCTCTCTCCAAAAGTCCTCATCATCCAGGAAGTCCTGAAGGTCGCATGGCCCCGCGGGGCAGAAGAGAGGGCGAGCTCATATCTCACATGATTCCAGCTGGAGGCCGCCCTCAGGCCTGCTGATTTATAACAGGCCTAATTAGGTCATGACAGGGTGAGAGTCTTCTGACAGGGACACCAGCGGAGTGGAGAGAACCCTGCCTCTACTTTCTCCCTCCTTCTCTCTCTCCCTTCCTCCCTCCCTACCTCCTCCTTTACTCCCATCCCTCCTTCCCTTCTTCCCTCCGTCCTTCTCCTTTCTCCCTTTACTCCCATCCCTCCCTCCCTCTCTCCCTCCCTCTTCACCCTCTCTTCCCTTTCTTTCCTCTCCTCCCTCCCTCCCTCCCCCCCTCCCTCCTTCTCCTCTCTCTCTCCCTCCTTCTCCTCCCTCCCTTCCTCCTTCTCTCTCCCTCCCTCCCCCTCTCCCTCCCTCTCTCTTCACCCTCTCTTCCTTTCTTTCCTCTCCTCCCTCCCTCCCTCCCCCCTCCCTCCCTCCCTCTTCACCTTCTCTTTCCTTTCTTTCCTCTCCTCCCTCCCTCTCCCCCCTCATCTCGCAGCATTGCTAACGCTAGTTAACACCCGGACGATCGCCGTCATCAAAATATATGGAGATCTGCACCATACATATGGAAGCGAATGCTAATTGGAGTCTAAAGCCAGCGATTACCGCCATAAATCTAGCAGCAATGGGCATGTTACAAATCAATGTTGCGTATAAATAGTAATGAGCGAGGGAATGTGTGGAGCAGGGGAGCTAGCTGCTTCAGACACAACAACACAGAGCAGCAGTGAGAGAGAGCCCAGCCCAGCGTGGTTCCAGAGGGAGACCCTGACCTGAGGCTGGGACACACAGGAGGAGGGGGGGGGCTGAAGGTCCTGTTAGAGGTCAGAGTTGCTACGTTAGGTGGGGAAGGTGGTCATGTGGCACAGTGGGTTAAGGGTTAAGCTAGTAATCAGAAGGTCTCCGGTTCAAACTCTGGCTGTGGCAACATGATCTGGTGTTCCTATGCAAGGCACTTCACCCTACTTGCCTCCTGTACTCGCTGTAAATGGCTATGGATAAGAGCGTCTGACTCAAAGTAAATACGAATCTTGACGAGACAGAATGGGAGGAGAGGGGGAAGTGTGTGTGTGTGATAATCAGTTGTGTGCATGTTTATGAGTCCTGGTGTGTTGTGTGTGTGTGTACCTGTGCATGTGTGCGGCAGCTAGCTGTGCTCAGTTAGTGACAAGGTGAAATCCTATCAGTGAAGAGCTATCAATAACTCACCCAGGAGGAGAGGAGAGTGGGGGGGGGGAGGGGGAGAGGAGGTGGGGGGGAGAGAGAGTGCTCCTCTACCTTCACTGTGTGGGGGGGATGAGCTGATGGAAGCTCCAGCGGTGAGAGCAGGCACATGTGAGAGAGCGGCCATGGTTTTCACCTTGAACGAGGCGTTTCTCCACAGCTGTGTGTGCAGAGGTGCTTCGTGATGTAAGGGAGGGGGCGATAATTGATGCGCAGGGCTTGAAAAACGTGCTGGAAGGATTCAGCCTCATGTGAAGATGTTGCTGTATTGGAGCAGCAGAGTGCTGATTGGCCGTATGTACAGGATGAGGCTGGACGTGCTGATGCAGAAGGTAACACAACCGATAATGAGAGCCTTTCTTTGCTGGTTTAGCAAACCGTGAATGAGCCAAGGCCTTGTGGAGGGATACGAGCTGGGAGGAAGGTCCCCAGAGGCCCAGGGAGCCTGCAGTACAGTCTGGGCAGAGCTGGGGGAAAGTGGCTAACATTTAGTCTAAATCCCCCTGAGGAAATAGTACCCTGGATGATAGAGAAAGGAGGCCAGAAAGACCAATATAAGCTCTGTACTTCCTGAGAGATATTTCTTCCCATGACCCCCCCCCCCCTTTCTCTGATGTTCTATCCTTCATCTCCACCCCACCCCACCCCCCTCGCTTCCTCTCTCTCTTCTCCTCTCCCCTTCCTCTCCTGACCTCCTCCAGTACTGAGGAAGAGCTGGGTGGCAGGCAGGCTTCAGTGTTCCCCTGAGGAGGCTGGCCCCCATGGCACGCAGGTCCCCACAGCAGGCAGGCCACCACAGCAGGTGGGCCCCCACGCCACGCAGAAAGGAGAAAATAGCTGATTTCACATGAATAACATCCTCATGCCTGGCTTTGAGACACCAGCAGAGGGAGGGAAGACGAGGGGTAAGAGAGGGAAGAAGAAAGGGAGGGAGGGAGGGAGGGAGGGAGGGAGGGAGGGAGGGAGGGAGGGAGGGAGGGAGGGAGGGAGGGAGGGAGGGAGGGAGGGAGGGAGGGAGGGAGGGAGGGAGGGAGGGAGGGAGAAAGAGAGAGGGAGGAAGAAAGATAGAATGGATTGTACACATACACTGCCTCTGGGGCGCAGTGAAAGAAAAGAAAGAGGGAGGATAGAGGGAGGCAGAAAGATATTTCTGTCCTGTATCTCTCAGCAAGGGTGTCCATAGATCTGAGAAGCACCAGGCAGGGGGAAGCACCAGGCAGGGGGGCTCAGGGAGAGTCTCTGAGCCTGTTAGAGTATGTGAGCTTGTTAAACCATTACAGTTTGCCTGCAGAGAGACTTAACAGAGGGACTTGCTAACTGGTAAGCTGAAGCACAATCTATTATTCATGATATAATGGCCAGTTATAGCATTGTGAAGTTTCTGTGGAGACTGTGTTGCCATCAGCCTTTGTTTTTGCACCCCCTAGCAACATCTCTGTTCATGGTGTTGCTGTGGAAACTATTCCAAAAGAGCTGAGTTTAGGCGATGTTGGGATTCCTTCAATGTTGTCTTTTTTCCTCCAATGCAGGGATTTTGACTGCATTGAAGTTGTGTTTGACAGCTGCTCTATGGTACTAGTGTGATGTGTTTTAGATCCTTCACAACATCCAACACCTTCAAAAACGGTTGCTTGTCTTTGTGCATTTGGCCCAAGTCTGAAGTGAAGTTTACTCTTTCTAAACGGCCGTCTTTGACTTTGATGAAAGATGACTAACTACTTCCTGGAATTTGCTCTGTATTAGTTCAATCAATGAATGTGCTCAACCTTTCAAAGTGGAATTGGCTTTCAATCAAATCACCATTATTTTCTTTTACTTTTAACATGATCGATTTTCCATTTCTTGGATTCAATTACTCATTTTTCTACATTTGCGACCTTACATGAACCTCAGATACTTTATCAAATAGAAAAGCAGTGAGCATTTCTGTCAGGCAACAGACACTTAGCTTAACGGGGACACGAGCTAAGGAGATGTAGCGTCCCACACCCCCTGCTGTGGACCAAACTGTGTCCCATCAAGGTTGTCATGGGGAGTTTCCTGTCCAGGAAACTGAAGCAGGGAGGACTTTGGAGACACGTGTGACTTTGTGTCGTCCTCTTTATCCTCCAGGGTGTCACGGGCTGTCAGCGAACAGCAGACTCTTATCTCAGCTGGCCTGATGAATCTCCTATTCGCCCGAGCATCAATACCAGATCAATGGTCACTCAACGCTGGGCGGGTCAATGGAGGAATCGGTTTAGTCGCAGCCCCTCTCGTGGCTCCCCCGCAATCATTCTCAGTCAACAAGGATGCTCATCAGTGGCAAACCCTCAGGGTTCCCCCTGGGGTCACCAGCCCCCAGTCCCCAGCCTCCAGAAATACTCCAGCATGTTGCTGTCTTCCGGTGTCCTTCGGTTGCTCTATAAGTAACGGCTCTTTTTTCCGAGACCACATTTCTCAAAATTGGTCTGTTTGGAATCGAAGTGAAGCGAATTGACTGGTTGTTATTTCGATCCAAACCCCAAAGCAGCTCCCAGCAGAGTGTCAGTAGTGGGCTGTGTCTTGGAAGCTCAGATGGGGGGGGTTTAAAAAGTTATCTCAAAACAACTGACCTTAACTGCAACCAACAGTGCAAAAACACAGGGGAGAATCAGAGAGGGAAGAGAGAGGGGGTGAGAGAGAGAGAGAGAGAGAGAGAGAGAGAGAGAGAGAGAGAGAGAGAGAGAGAGAGAGAGAGAGAGAGAGAGGGAGGGAGGGAGTGGGAGAGAAAGTGAGAAAGAGAGAGAGAGAGAGAGAGAGAGAGAGAGACAGAGATAGAGAGGGAGGGAGGGACAGAGAGAGAGAGAGAGAGAGGGAGGGAGGGAGGGAGGGAGGGAGGGAGGGAGGGAGGGAGGGAGGGAGGGAGGGAGGGAGGGATCCTAAGCAGTCAATCAATATATCACCTGGGGAACAAGAAAGGCCTCACATCAGGCTTCCAGTTTGCAGAACTGTTACCAGACTGTTAGTAACCTTTAGCAACACACACACACACACACACACACACACACAACTTAGGTGTGAAGGCAACTTTGTTGTTGACTATATAAGATGTTCGAATGAGTCTATTGGAGATGTTTCACAGTGACTTTAGCACCCTTTGTTCTGTAGTTAGCATCTTGGTTCTGGAGTTAGCATCTTGGTTCTGGCATCTTGGTTCTGGAGTTAGCATCTTGGTTCTGTAGTTAGCATCTTGGTTCTGGAGTTAGCATCTTGGTTCTGGCATCTTGGTTCTGTAGTTAGCATCTTGGTTCTGTAGTTAGCATCTTGGTTCTGTAGTTAGCATCTTGGTTCTGGAGATAGCATCTTGGTTCTGGAGTTAGCATCTTGGTTCTGGAGTTAGCATCTTGGTTCTGGAGTTAGAATCTTGGTTCTGGAGTTAGCATCTTGGTTCTGGAGGACACACACACACACACAGGCACCCTCCGCTTGCAAAGAGCAGCTGCAGGCGGTGTTTGATTGGATGCGAAGCTTTCATGGCGTAATCAAGGCCTCGTTGTCGGTCCTCCAGGAGACAGTGTTGACTGCCAAACGTCTCCATCAAGGCCAGACAGACAGATCTCCATCAGAGGAGCAGCAGGCTGGGATTCAGCCTCTGACTTCTCACCCTCAACATCAGACCCTCAATAAGAAAACTGGGCTTTCATGGGTGAACGTTCTGCTTTTTAGATGTAGACACAAATCCTCGGTTACGATGCTCTCCTGTAAACTGGCGAACAAGGAGAGGCCTTCAGCCAGAGAAGAGAGCCTCTGCACCTAACACACTCTCAAAATGGCCCTCTACTTAAAAAAGCTTTTAATATATCCGGCCCAGTTTAAGGTTGTGCGAATGGAGGGAGGCAGTAAAAAAAGCACTTAGGCCGGGTAATGTGCAATCTTTGAAGATAACAGGTAACCTTTCTGACTCCCAGGGAACAGAATCACAGAGAGAGACAGCATAAATCCTTGGATGGTGTGAGAAGTGGTGATGGTAGCAGCTATTAACATGGCTGCTCTGAAACAGCCATTTGATGCCAAATGGACAAGGCCCGCCAGCTGGATTAGCCCAGCCTCTGTGTTGTACATGGTTAGAGCTACCTCCACATCACCTGATCTTTTATTCTATTTTTTATGTCTTTGTCCATAACTTTCTATAATTCTGCCTCTGACCCTTTGTTTCACCGTCACTCCCACCCCCCCACCACCTCCCCCCCCACCACCTCCCCCCCCACCCACCTCCCCACCCCCCACCACCTCCCTCCGTCTCCTACAGCTACTCCTGCAGACTCCTGCAGACTCCCCACCAGCACCTCTTGAGCAGTTAGCAGTCCATCTGAGCATATTAGAGCCAAATGAGAGCCAGTGCTGGACTAACTGATTGCTGTTATTAGCCGGCTGAGTGCAGCACTAGCGCAGCAGGGAAAATCTCATTTCCTGTTCCCACATGGGAGACAGCATTACACTAACTGAGATATTAGGAAAAATAATGCCATTCCTGTAAAAAAACAAAAACAATGACAGTTTGTGACACTGCGACCCCCCCCCCCCAAGTCGCTGTATTGCAGTAAGATCCATCCAGTTTACGACAAGCAATTTTGCCTTTGGTACATAAAGCACAGACGTAACGTCGGACCAAACAGCAACTTAGTGAAGACATTAGAGATAATAGGGTCATGGTGTGTTAAAAGGATGCAGAGATCATCTCATCATACTACTGAACTGGAACTGTTTTACTTCAGGTATGTCAAGTGGACCCGATATGTTTAGGATCTAAACAGCACATGGAAAAAAGATATTTAGACCAGCCTATTAAAGGACACTGAGTTGCCACTAACTTTGTGCACTTTAAGCTCCACTGAGGCTTCTACAAAGCAGCTGAAAACCCTGTTGTTTAGGCAGGCATGATTCCTCTCTGATTCCTCTGATTCCACTCTGAATCCACTCTGATTCCACTCTGACTCCTCTCTGATTCCTCTCTGATTCCTCTGATTCCTCTGATTCCACTCTGACTCCTCTCTGACTCCTCTCTGATTCCTCTCTGATTGATTCCACTCTGATTCCTCTCTGATTCCTCTGATTCCTCTCTGATTCCTCTGATTCCACTCTGATTCCTCTCTGATTCCTCTGATTCCACTCTGATTCCTCTCTGATTCCTCTGATTCCTCTCTGATTCCTCTCTGATTCCTCTCTGATTCCTCTCTGATTCCTCTAATTCCTCTCTGATTCCTCTGATTCCACTCTGATTCCTCTCTGATTCCTCTGATTCCTCTCTGATTCCACTCTGATTCCTCTCTGATTCCTCTCTGATTCCACTCTGATTCCTCTCTGATTCCTCTGATTCCTCTCTGATTCCTCTCTGATTCCACTCTGATTCCTCTCTGATTCCTCTCTGATTCCTCTCTGATTCCTCTGATTCCTCTCTGATTCCTCTGATTCCACTCTGATTCCTCTCTGATTCCTCTGATTCCTCTCTGATTCCACTCTGATTCCACTCTGATTCCACTCTGATTCCTCTCTGATTCCTCTGATTCCTCTGATTCCACTCTGATTCCTCTCTGATTCCTCTGATTCCTCTCTGATTCCTCTCTGATTCCTCTCTGATTCCTCTCTGATTCCTCTCTGATTCCTCTGATTCCACTCTGATTCCACTCTGATTCCTCTCTGATTCCTCTCTGATTCCTCTCTGATTCCTCTGATTCCACTCTGATTCCTCTCTGATTCCTCTCTGATTCCTCTCTGATTCCTCTGATTCCACTCTGATTCCACTCTGATTCCTCTCTGATTGATTCCACTCTGATTCCTCAGAAGCACGTGAAGCCAAAACATGGATGGAAATCATCATCCCCCACCACACACACGCACACGCATACACACACACAAACACACACACACACACACACACACACACACACACAAACACACACGCACACACAACTTCATAACTTTGAACATTACTGAACAAACACTCCCTCTGATCTTTGTTTACTGTTAGGCTGCACCCCCACCTCTCCCCCCTCCCCTTAATGATTCGCTCCCGCAGTCACGGACAAATTAGCATCTTTATTAGCTCCCTGTAATCAGTCTGGCCAAGTGGAATCCACCAGCAGAAGAGAGAACACTGGGTCTGGAGGGTCTGGAGGGTCTGCAGGGTCCGAGGTGAGCGATACAAGGGGGGGGGCTTCGGAATTAGTTAATGAGCAACTAGGAGAGAACAAAGATGCAAGCAGCATTTCTGCTGAAGGACGATGTCCAGAAAGAACCATGATGGATGATGAAGACTGGAGGAGCTGGGAACACTATGAAGAGTTAAAGGTGGAAGAAGAAGAGAGGAGGAGGAGGAGGAGAGGAGAGGAGGAGAGGAAGAGAGAGGAGGAGGAGGGAAGAGAGGAGAGGAGGGGAAGAGAGGAGAGGAGGGAGAGAGGAGAGGAGGAGAGGAAGAGGGGAGAAGGAGAGTAGAGAGGAGGGGAGGAAGAGAGAGAGAGATGAGGGGAAGAGAGGAGAGGAGGAAGAGATGAGGGGAGGGGTGGAAGAGGGGAGAAGGAGAGGAGAGAGGAAGAGAGGGAGGAAGACAGGAGAGGATGAGAGAAGAGGAGGGTAGAGGAGAGAGAAATGGAGGGAGGAGAGGTGAGGAGAGGGGAGAGAGAAGGAGAGGTGAGTAGAGTAAGGAAGGGTAGAGGAGAGGAAGCATATCTGAGTATTATAGTCCAGACGAGTCAAAGTTCAGTCTTGATCCCTCTCTCATCAGAACATCTATTAGACTGTCATTTTGTCCACAAAGCCTGTTGTTGTGCCAGTCAATCAGCTGCATTATGGTGTAGAGCAGCTTCTCCAAGACACAAGTGGAGCGCAAACATTGATTCAGGACTCAACAACCCTCAGTCATCTTCTGGAGTGGGTCGTCTTGCATGGCAAAGTGCAGATTTAATCCTCCTCAGAGTGAAAATGAAGGTTGTCGAGAGATTGAGAGAATTGAATGGTAATTTTCAGTGACTCAACTAATAATTTGAATCTGCTCCCTTTCTTATGGCCTGTGTGAAAGGTAAGTAGCCTGACAATCAAACAGGCTCATTGAGTTTTGCTATAGAAATGTTCTCATAACCTACCAAACAGTCATATTTTGATCTAAAATACAGAAATGCTCCGATCAGGGCAAAATATGAGAAAGAAGGTGGATGCAGTGTGAAAGAGGAAGTCACAATAGTTCAGACCATGGAAACATTCCTGACACCCCACAGATTAATCCCAGTCATTTGAGCACACATTATATCAACCATTCTGTGTCTGAATGTGTGTGTGTGAGGTGTGTACGGCTGCACGGTCCATGCCTGTGTGTGTGTGTGTGTGTGTGTCTCCTCAGGATTAGCCCTGCTACTCTAATCAGCCACAGTGTTGATGCTGTGTTTGCCCCCTGCCCTGTCTGTGACCCCCACCTCAACGCTCCGCCCACACAGGCCGGCATATGAACCACACACCACAATATTGACTTCCACACACTGGGTTTAAAAAGAAAACACACACACATCCAATACAAACATCGGGCTATATGGAGCTAGCTCTTTGTTTGGTATTTGTCAGTTCACCATCAAGTTAGGGTTGGAGAAATCACAGAGTACATTTACATTTATTCATTTATCAGACGCTTTTATCCAAAGCGACTTACGGTAAGTACAGGAACATTTTCCCTGAGGCAAGTAGGGTGAAGTGTCTTGCCCAAGGACACGTCACACAACCACAGCCGGGGCTCGATCGCACAACCTTCCGATCATGAGGCCAACGCCTTAACCGTTGAGCTATCTGACCCCCCCCTTTGTGAGTAATCACAGAGTCTATCTGTGAAAGCTTTGCACTGTAGGCTCCTGGCCTGGCTCTGTAGGCCCCTGGCCTGGCTCTGTAGGCCCCTGGCCTGGCTCTGTAGGCTCCTGGCCTGGCTCTGTAGGCCCCTGGCCTGGCTCTGTAGGCCCCTGGCCTGGCTCTGTAGGCCCTGGCCTGGGTCTGTAGGCCCCTGGCCTGGCTCTGTAGGCCCCTGGCCTGGCTCTGTAGGCCCCTGGCCTGGCTCTGTGAGCCCCTGGCCTGGCTCTGTAGGCCCCTGGCCTGGCCAGCAGTGTCCCTGTCATGGCTGAGAGAGAAGCTTCTGGTTAAGCAGTCCTTGTATTTAGTACTTAGTACAGTGAGCAGATCGATCCAGCTAGCTACAGTGTAATGGGGTCCTGTAATGGACATGATAGGGGGGGGGCTGACTTGAATCCAGCCAATCACCATCCACCAGGTAAAACTCAGG